>JAKJHU010000269.1:0-281462 GCA_022316685.1 Progne subis subis | reverse complement strand
TTCTCCACAAACAATTGATGACGTGGACAACAATCCTTTTTTTCTATTTTTTTGTCAAATTTTGTCAAATTTTTGTCAAATTTTGTCAAATTTTTGTCAAATTTTGGCAATTTCTGTGAAATTTTTGTCAAATTTTTGTCAAATTTTTGTCAAATTTTGGCAAATTTTGTCAAATTTTTGTGAAATTTTTGTCAATTTTTTTCAATTTTTGTCAAATTTTTGTCAAATTTTGGCAAATTTTGTCAATTTCTTGTCAATTTTTGTCAAATTTTTGTCAAACTTCAAATTTTTGTCAACTTTTGTCAAATTTTTGTCAATTTCTTGTCAATTTTTTGTCAATTTTTGTCAAATTTTGTCAAATTTTCATCAATTTTTTTGTCAAATTTTTGTCAAATTTTTCTCAAATTTTGTAAAATTTTGGCAATTTTTTTGTCAAATTTTTGTCAGACTTCAATTTTTTTTTCAAATTTTGGCAAATTTTGTCAATTTCTTGTCAATTTTTTGTCAAATTTTTGTCAAACTTCAAATTTTTTTCAAATTTTGTCACATTTTCGTCAAATTTTTGTCAAATTTTGTCAGTTTTTTGTCAAATTCTGGCAATTTTTGTCAAATTTTTGTCAAATTTTGTCAATTTTTGTGAATTTTTTTCAAATTTTGTCAAATTTTCGTCAAATTTTTGTCAAATTTTGTCAGATTTTTGTCAGCTTTTGTCAGATTTTTGTCAAATTTTTGTCAATTTTTTGTCAATTTTATTTCAAATTTTTGTCAAATTTTTGCCAAAATTTTAGGAAAATTCTGTTGATTTTATTTCAAATTTTTTTCAAATTTTTGTCAAATTTTTTTCAATTTTTGTCAAATTTTTGTCAAATTTTGGCAATTTCTTGTCAATTTTTTGTCAAATTTTTGTCAAATTTTGTCAGATTTTTGTCAAATTTTGTCAAATTTTGTCAATTTTTGTCAAATTTTTGTCAAATTTTGTCAGATTTTTGTCAAAATCTTGCCAAACTTTTGTCAAATTTTGGTCAATTTTTTAATCAACTTTTTGTCGCATTTTTGCCAGCTTTTGTCAAATTTTGGTCCATTTTATTTCAAATTTTTGTCAAATTCCTTGCCAAAATTTTTGGAAAACTTGATCGAATTTTTATCAAATCTTTACCGATTTTTTCTCAAATTTCATCCAAATTTCATCCAAATTTCGCCCAAATCCCTTCTGCGGCCCCGATCCTTGACTCCTGACTTGGAGAACCTTAATTAACCCCGTAATTAACGCTTTAATGAACGTTCCCCGCGCTCGCAGCGGCGCCGGGCGGCGCCGACCCCTTCGTGCGCGGCTGGGCGCAGCGCGGCGGCTTCGGCGCGCTGAAGGACTACGCCGAGCGCGCCGACGACCGCGAGCTGCAGGTGAAGATCGCCGTCGTGGAGAAATACGGCCACAGGATCCCCGAGCTGGTGGCCAGGATCCGGGAGTTCCACGTTTCCCGCGAATCCCTGGCGGGTGAATTTATAAAAAAAATTATAAATATTATATGTATCGGGGTGATGGGGGCGGGGGGTTTGTCGTAAAATCGCTTTTTTGGGGTTTTAGAGGGAGAGAGGAGAGGTGGGATTGGGAGGGTTTGGGATTGTTTTTGTGGATCTGGGGAGAGCTTCTAGAATGTTCTAGGAGAGCTGGGGAGGGGCTGGGGATGAGGGACAGGACACAGGGAATGGATTGGGATTAGAAAAGGGGAAATTTGGGATTTTGGGAAGGAATTCCTGCCTGGGCTGGAATTGCCAGAGCAGCTGTGGATCATCCCCTGGATCCCTGGAATGTCCAAGATCACATTGGACATTGGGACTTGGAGCTCCCTGGGGTCGTGGAATTATCCCTGGAATGAGCTCTGAGCTCCCTTCCCACCCAAACCCGTTCAGGATTCTGGGATTTGGGACACTCCGAATCCATCCAGAGGGATTTTTCTGGAAAATGGGCAGAGGAAAGAGAGGGGAAGGGAAGGGAGACCCTTGATGGTGTCCTGAGATTCCAAGTGAAGCCCCTGGATCCATCAATTTCTTGGAGAGGAGATGGATCTAACCTCAGGCTCTGAAGCTGGGCTGGGAGAGCTGGGAATGTTCTCCTGGAGAAGGGAAGGATCCAGGGAGAGCTTCCAGAACATTCCAGGAGAGCTGCAGAGGGGCTGGGGACAAGGACAGGACACAGGGAATGGATTGGGGTGGGATCTTGGGAAGGAATTCCTGCCTGGGCTGCAGTTCCCAGAGAAGTTGGATCCCTGGAATGTCCAAGGAAAAGTTGGACACTGAGGCTCAGAGCAGCCTGGGACAGCAAAATCATGGGACCTCTGCCCGTTTGGGATTCCCGTTGGGATTTGGAGAGAGAAAATTGATGAAATGCCCAACGTTCCTCTTTGGGAACGTGGCTGGAGCTCGGGATCCCAACCAGGAATCTCCTCTGGGACAAAATTCCCTTCTCCCACCCGGATTCCCCACAGGATTTTGCTCCCGATTTAAATCTGGGAGCAAAGGGAACGGCTGCAGAGCGACAGGAAACAAACAAAATGCCGTTATTGGCACCAAAGGCTGCTCCTTTTCCTTGGATTTCGGTGGTTTTTTTTCCCAGATTTCCTCATCGGGACCGTGCACCAAGCCAAGGGCCTGGAATTCGACACGGTTTGGGTGGCGGACGACTTCGTGCAGATCCCTTCTGTCAGTGGAGCTTTCCTGAGGAGGATGAACGTGGATCTGGGTGAGGGAACAGCTCCGTGCACACCCCGAAAAACGGGAGAGGAAAACGTGGAGAGCGGGAATGGAGCTGGGGAAAAGCAGGAAAAGCTGAGGGAGGTTGGATAGGGGCTCCTTCCGTGGAATTCTGTGCCCAGGGTGGGAGGAGCTGGATGGTTTTAAGGTTCCTTCCAATCCAAACCATTCCATGATTCCAGAAGCTGGATCCACCTCGCTCCAAACCCCGATTCCACCAAATCCACCTCGCTCCAAACCCCGATTCCACCAAATCCACCTCGCTCCAAACCCCAATTCCACCAAATCCACCTTGCTCCAAACCCCAATTCCACCAAATCCACCTCGCTCCAAACCCCAATTCCACCAAATCCACCTCGCTCCAAACCCCGATTCCACCAAATCCACCTCGCTCCAAACCCCGATTCCACCAAATCCACCTCACTCCAAATGCCAATTCCACCAAATCCACCTCGCTCCAAACCCCAATTCCACCAAATCCACCTCGCTCCAAACCCCAATTCCACCGCACAGAATTACCCCTCTGAATTACAGGGATCTGAGCAAAGCGCTTTTGGTTATCGTGGATTTTTCTGCCCAATTCCAAAATCCCAGCCAGAGCCCTGGAGAAGGAGGTGAAAAAGAAGAACTCAGCCTCTGCCCTAAATCCTCCACCTTGCTTTCTCTCCATTGCCTGTGTTCCAAACCCTCCAGCTCGGAGTTTTGCACCCTGTGCTGTCACACACTCCAATTGAACTCCACAGCCACAATCCCAGCGCTGGGATTTCATTTTGGAGCCTTTTCCACGGCCTCAGGTCAACGCAGCATTCGCTTGGGGGTCAGCAGAGAAATCCTGGAATTCTCAGTGCCCAGGAAAATGGGGATCTGGCAGCAGAGCGCTGCCTTTGCACGGAGGGAGGAATGTGGGATGAGGCAGCAAACACCGGGGCTGCAAATTAATTCCTGCAAATTAATTAATTCCTGAAAATTAATCCCTACAAATTCCTGCTTTCCCCGAGGAAAAACCCCCCACCGTCCTTCCTGGAATGCTGGAATGTTTTTCCTTGGGATGCACCTTAAAGCCCATCTAATCCCGTGGACACCTCTCGGTATCCCAGCGTGTTCCAAGCCTCATCCAGGCTGAGGAACCTGGGAGTTGTTCATCCCTAAATCCCTGGATTTCCTCCTCCCTCCCAGGCAGGACCCCTGAGGACGAGTGGAACCTGCTCTACGTGGCCGTGACGAGAGCCAAGAAATGCCTGCTGATGTCCAAATCCCTGGAAAACCTCCTGACTCTGGCTGGAGTGAGTGAAACCTTCCCAAGGAGAGGGGATCCTGCTCTGGGGTGATTTAAGGCACCAGAGGATTATCCTAAAATCCATCCTGATCCCAGGATTCGTGCCGTGGGCTGCTCCTTGTGCTGGCATTTACCAGAACGGCAGGAATCGCTTTTGTTCCTGCTTTTTGCTGCTCCATCTGAGATTCCAGCAGGAAGACAAAGGATTGCACTGGGGTTTTTCCATAGTTCTGGCATTTGGATGATGTTTTCCACAGATCCTGGGGTTTTATATCCATGGAAGTGTGGAGAGGCCCTTTTCCCTGCCTGCAGGGCCTTCCAGCTCTTCCTTTCCTTTCCTTTCCTTTCCTTTCCTTTCCTTTCCTTTCCTTTCCTTTCCTTTCCTTTCCTTTCCTTTCCTTTCCTTTCCTTTCCTTTCCTTTCCTTTCCTTTCCTTTCCTTTCCTTTCCTTTCCTTTCCTTTCCTTTCCTTTCCTTTCCTTTCCTTTCCTTTCCTTTCCTTTCCTTTCCTTTTCCCTTTTCCCTTTTCCTTTCCTTTTCCTTTTCCCTTTTCCCTTTTCCCTTTTCCCTTTTCCCTTTTCCCTTTTCCCTTTTCCCTTTTCCCTTTTCCCTTTTCCCTTTTCCCTTTTCCCTTTTCCCATTTTCCCATTTTCCCATTTTCCATTTTCCATTTTCCATTTCCCACTTCCCTTTCCCATTTCCTTTTCCCATCCCTCCCTTGGCTTCTGCTGGAGTTTTTCATCACCAGGAATTTGGGGTTCTGTTCCTTCTCTAAATCCCATCATGTTCCAAGTCGCTTCCTTAGGGGTTAAAAATTTTACGGAACAACCTTCAGCTTCCCTCAGCTCCCTCAGAGGGGAGCTCTTCCCTTTTTCCCGTGTTTCCTAGGAGCGTTTCCTGCGGGTGGAGCTGCTGAGTGAGGCTGGGAAGGACAAGGGCGGAGCTCCCATCACTTGTTGTATGTCAGGATGTACAAAATCCCTGGAATTCAGCTCCGGGCTGGTGGTGAAGAAGCTCCCGTTGGCTTATGTACGGTCACTTCCCTGGGGTTTGGGGTTTGGGGTTTGGGGTTTGGGATTTGGGATTTGGGGTTTGGGATTTGGGATCTGGGAGCCTTCCCCAGCCATTCCAGTCCTGTTCTGAGCAGGGATCTCAGCTCCCAATCCACTCCCTTGTGCCCACAACCGGTGGTGAATTCCCAGGGTAATTCCAGGAGCAAATCCTCTCCATCCTGAACATCCCATCCTCAGCTGGATCCAAATTCGGGGTTTCGCTGTGTCAGATCCCACGTGTGACTCCTGGACTCCGTGGAATATCCATCCATGTGGGATTGGCACGGCGCCCCAGTGACAATCCCAACTTTTTGGGGCCAGGTTTGGGCTTGATCCCACCTGGATCCTTGTCCGGAGGGTGCTGGGAATGCCGAGCTCCGCAGGGAACACGGGGTCAATCTGTGCAGCTCCACGTCCAGGACAAGGGAATGGCCTCAGGCTGCGCCAGGGGAGGTTCAGGCTGGATTTGGGGGAAAATCCCTTCATGGAAAGGGTTTCCAGGCATGGGAATGGGCTGCCAGGGCAGGGCTGGGGTGGAATTCCCATCCCTGGAGGGATTCCAAATCCACGTGCACGTGGCGCTTGGGGACGTGGGTGACCTTGGAGCAGTTGGACTCGATGTCCTTAAAGATCTTTTCCGTGTGGGATTTCCTTGCTTCGGGCACATCGTGCCTCCTTTCCCTGGATGTGGCAGAGCTGGGAAAAGCTGGGAAGCCGAGGTTGTGGTCCTGCAGCTTCCTCTTCCCTGAAATCTCCTCTTTTCCTCCCACAGAGCGACGGCAGCCAGGCTCCCGGGGGATTCCTTTGCCGGGCTTGCACCTGGCAGTTCTTCGGCCCGCTGACCGCGCTCACCTCCTTCCCAAAGATCCAGGAAGAGCCAATCCAGCTCTAACAGAGCCCTCCAGCTTCCCAGAGCCGTCCTGGATGTGGGACAAATCCTCTCGGCACATCCCAGCTCCAGAATCAGGCAGATGGAGCAGGATTTCGGCCCAGCTCCTAATTCCAGGGGGATGTTGGAGCAAGATTTCAGCCCAGCTCTAAATTCCAGGTGGAGCAGGATTTCAGCCCAGCTCTAAATTCTAGGTGGATGGAGCAGGATTTCAGCCCAGTTCTAAATTCCAGGGGGATGTTGGAGCAGGATTTCAGCCCAGCTCCAAATTCCAGGGGGATGATGGAGCAGGATTTCAGCCCAGCTCCAAATTCCAGGTAGATTTTGGAGCAGGATTTTGGCCCAGCCTGAAATTCCAGGTGGATGGAGCAAGATTTCAACCCAGCTCTAAATTCCAGGGGGATGATGGAGCAGGATTTCAGCCCAGCTCCAAATTCCAGGTAGATTTTGGAGCAGGATTTTGGCCCAGCCTGAAATTCCAGGTGGATGGAGCAGGATTTCAGCCCAGCCTGAAATTCCAGGTAGCTTTTGGAGCAGGATTTCAGCCCAGCCTGAAATTAATTGGATATTGGAGCAGGATTTCAGCCCAGCCCCAAATTCCAGGTGGCTGGAGCAGGATGTTCCCAGCTCCAGAGGAATTTCCAGGCTCCCTGGGGATGATGTGATGCCTTTCCTCCAGCCCTGCCTCATCCTCCAGGAACTGGGATTGGGATATCTGGAGGAATCTGCACTTTAGGAATGGGATCAGACAGAACAGGGTTCCCTCTCTTCCCCCTGTCATCCCAAATATCCCATCCTGGATTTCCCATTCCTGGAAATCCCTCCGAGCCACTGGAAAAAAGAGGAAACACAATGCTGGAAGGTATCCAAAGAAGATTTATTTCTTGGAAATGGACTGTTCCTCTCCAGCCACGGGAGGAAATCCTAAATCTCTCCCAGTGAACTGATTTTCCATCCTGGCAGCCAAGGGATTTCCCTGGATTTTTTCCCTTCTCCCTACAGCCAACCAGGAGGGAAAAAATGAGGCAGCAACGAAAAAATTCCTCTGCTTTGGTTTCAGCCAAACTCAGGGACAAACTCCAGAGGGATTCCCAATCCTAAAATTAAATTTATAGCCAAAAAAAAAAAAAAGCCTTAACACTTCCTTTGTGTCTCTTCCCTGCCCTCAAATATCCTTTATTTCCCGGGAACGCTCGGGCGGATCACGCTCAATTCCAGAGCCGGTGCCACGGGAAACCAAAACTGAAAGTGGTTTTGGGAATCTCCCTTTTGCATCCTTGAATTTTGGGGGTTTTTTCCCCATTCATGGAGCTGCTTCCCTCCCTCTCCTTTCCCTTCCAAAGCCGACTCCAGGAATGTCGCTGTCCCATTTGGGGTGCCAGTTGTTTCTCTGCACCCAGGGACGGCACTTGTTGCTGTGCCCTCTCTCAGGGATGCCAGTTGTTGAGGGGCTGCTTGCTGGAGCTTAAATTCCCTGCATTCAGGTGGCTTTAGAGTCTTTTTTGCCCTCTGCAAAGCTCTGAGCCAAACGCAGGAAAAGACGGAGTCTTCGAGGTTGCATGCTTCGTGTTTAGTTAGTTCTTATCTTACAATTTTCTCAGTGTCCAGAAGATGTTTGCCGCGGCTCGGACATCTGGTGACTCCCCCCGTCCCAGGGCTGTCCTTATCTTTTATACTAATTGCTACGGATTCGATATTTACTATTTATTACCAATGTCTATCACTATTACTAAAATGTCATCTTTACTCTGACCCAATCCTCACAA
The DNA here is from genome assembly GCA_022316685.1 of Progne subis subis. Taxonomy (NCBI): domain Eukaryota; kingdom Metazoa; phylum Chordata; class Aves; order Passeriformes; family Hirundinidae; genus Progne; species Progne subis. The sequence continues at coordinate 273,729 of JAKJHU010000269.1, read as the reverse complement.
ACTGCTTTGTGCCAACGTCGCTGCAGAAATGGGGTGAGGGAAGGAGAAAAGGAGAAGGAGACAACGCCCCAAATTCTCCATCTTGTCCCCACTCACTTCAATGCTATAAATCCAAACCCACTGTTTTTCTCACCCTGTGATAAACTAAACTCCAATCTTTCACACTCTTGTGGCCTGCAATGCTTCCTGCAGTGCAAGAAGCCTCTCCCATGGACTGAGATCAAATCCAGTGTCTCTCTGAGCTCTGGGCTGTGGTCCCAGACCCCCCTGCCCAGGTCTCTGAGCCTCCAGGGCAACCAAAGGAATGCCCTGGACTCCAACACAGGAATGCGTTCCCAGCCCGGGCAGGAATTCCAGCAAACTCCTGGATGTGGATGGAAGCGCAAAGCCCGGAGCGGGCGTTGGATCGCCCAGGGCTCCCTTCCAGCCTCTCCTGCTGCCTGAGCATCCCAATTCCTTGGGAACGGGGATGTTCCCAGTGCCCTCCCTGTCGCACATCCCTGCATCAGAACAGGACAAGAGCAGCTGGGAAAATCCAGGGAATCTCAGCTCTTGGATCCCGACCGCTTCCCGCCGGAGGATGGGAATGGACCCTTCATTTCCGTGGTGTCGTGGGGATGGATTCGTCCCGATCCAGCCCTTCCCACCATCCAGCTCAAGGATCCGCCGCTCTGAGTGGTATTTTAGATAGAAAATATCTTTATTTACACGGAAAAACAGGGATTTCTGAAGTGTAAGGAAACGAGTGGATAAAACCGGGATGAGTGGATTAAAAAAAAAAAACGCCGATGGATAAAGGAAAAACACGCAGAGGGAAAATCTTCCCTGAATTGTGTTATTTGAGTCCTTGATGGTGTCTGCTCCAGCTTGGATTCCCCGTGAGGCAGTGGGGATGGGGATCCAGAGCCGGGATCGGCGCTGGAAGTGCTTCCAGAGGATCCCTGAGCTGATCCCTGAGTGTGAGCCTGGCACAGTCCCAACACCTTCGGCTCTGCCCCAGTGCCTAGAAGAGAGCAGGAGAGGGATGGGGATGTGGGGAAATGCTGGGATTGGTCCCTCTATCCAATTCCTGGGATTTGGGACAAAGGCAGGAAAGGGATGGGGATGTGGGTAAATGCTGGGATTGGTCCCTCTATCCAATTCCTGGGATTTGGGACAAAGCTGGGAAAGGGACGAGGATGTGGGGAAATGCTGGGATTGGTCCCTCTATCCAATTCCTGGGATTTGGGACAAAGCTGGGAAAGGGACAAGGATGTGGGGAAATGCTGGGATTGGTCCCTCTATCCAATTCCTGGGATTTGGGACAAAGCTGGGAAAGGGACAAGGATGTGGGGAAATGCTGGGATTGGTCCCTCTATCCAATTCCTGGGATTTGGGACAAAGCTGGGAAAGGGACAAGGATGTGGGGAAATGCTGGGATTGGTCCCTCTCCATCCAATTCCTGGGATTTGGGGAAATGCTGGGATTGGTCCCCCTCCATCCAATTCCTGGGATTTGGGACAAAGCTGGGAAAGGGATGAGGATGTGGGGAAATGCTCGGTTAACTCTCTCCATCTAATTCCTGGGATTTGGGACAAAGGCAGGAAAAGGATGGGGATGTGGAGAAATGTTTGGTTAACTCTCTTCATCCATTTTCTGGGAACTGGGACAAAGGCAGGAAAGGGATGAGGATGTGGGGAGATGCTTGGATGGGTGCTCTCCATCCAGTTCCTGGGATTTGGGACAAAGCTGGGAAAGGGATGAGGGTGTGGGGAAATGCTGGGATTGGTCCCTCTCCATCTAATTCCTGGGATTTGGGACAAAGGCAGGAGAGGGATGAGGGTGTGGGGAAATGCTCAGTTAACTCTCTCCATCCAGTTCCTGGGATTTGGGACAAAGCTGGGAAAGGGATGGTGACGTGGAGAAATGCTCAGTTAACCCTCTCCATCCATTTTCTGGGAACTGGGTCAAAGGCAGGAAAGGGATGGGACAGGTATCCAGCTAATCCAACCCTATCCATGCTCCCGGGCAGAGCATGGGAATTGCCTGAGGCAGGGCAGCTCAGCTCCATCCCAAACCCCATCCCAACATCCCGACCCTCTCCCTGCCCACCACCAGCAGCCCCGGGGCCGATTCCCCCCAAAACTTCCCCAAATCCCAGCTGCCGGTGCGGGACACCCACCCACCTTTGGGATCATCCACGGGAATCATCCGCGTTCAGGCCGGGACGAGCAGCTCCGTGCGCTCCGCCAGCCCTCGGGGAAGCATCCGGAATTGCATCCCGTCACCCCTGGGTGCTCCCGGCGTCCCCGGGGTGGGCGCTCAGCCCATGGGGACAACGGCGGGAGGAGCCACCTCCTCATTCCCGCAGGGATGAGCCTCCATGGGAACGCCCGTGTCCGTCACCGCGTAGCCCCGCCTGGAGCAACTGCGGAGGGAAGGGGAGCGTCACAATTCCAAAGCTTTGCTTTGGGAAGCGCAGAAACCTCGGAAAACTCATTCCCGGGGTTTGGCACTTACTTCCTTCTCCTCCTCCTCCTCCTCCAGCAGCAGACGGCCGCAATTCCGGTGGCCAGCAGCAGCAGGAATCCTGCGGGATGGACGCACGGAGTGAGGAGCATCTCCCAAAAGCCGTGGCTGATGAATTCCACCAAACTCTGGGCACCATCACAAGGTGCCCTCCCCACCCCCAGAGGGAGGGAGTTGGGAATTCTTCTTTCCAGGAAGAAATTGGGGTGTTGAATCCTTCCCCCCCGCCCCTCTCTCCGTGGCCATGGAATAAAGCTCCCACGGCTCCCAAAAGGGATTTTAGCTTAAAAAATAAATCCCTGTTTCCCAAATAAGTTGGGGGTTTTTTTTCCCAGCTTACCGACGGAAGAGGCCACGGACTGGATGGAAGCTGGAAAAGAGGAGAGAAAGGGAAATTTTGAGCTGCAAAGGTAGGAAGGCGGAGGAGCCTCAGTAAAAAGGAGGTGGGAGAGAAGGGAAAAAAATCCGTTGGAAAAGCAGAAGAGCCTTTGTGGGTGAAACAAGCTTTGCATTCCCTTGGGAATTGGCCCAACCTGCGGCAAAATCCGTGGGCGGGGCGGGCGGCGGCGTTGTCCCCTCGGCCGGCGGGGACGTGTCCGGCGGCCTGGATCCATCTGGGGACATCCCATCAGGCGCTGGTGGCACAGAGGGGCTGGAATTCGGGCCGGCGCCGGCGCTTCCTGCTGGGAAAACGGTGGGGAAAAGTTTAAATTTGGATTCCCCGAAATCAAAAGGCGGCGCCGTTATTTCCGTCAACGGAACGCTGGGGTTTCAGCCGATGGGGGTGGATTTGATCCCACCACGGGAATGTTGTGGTTCCCACACCCTGGCGGGCTCCAAACCCAATCCCAATCCCGCTCCTCACCCATCTGGGTCGTGCTCTCCGTGCGCGGCGCCGACGGCAGCTCCGGGCCTGGGGTTTTCCAAGAAAGAGCCGGATCTCCTTTGGGAAAACACAACAGCTGGGAAATGAACTCTCCAACTGGTTTGGTAAATCAGAGAGTCAAAATTGTTTTATCCAGCATTGAGGTCTGGGGGAAATTCCACGAGTTCTGGGCATTCGTTGTCAAATTTTAACAATTTTTATATTTCAGCAAAAAAAAAAAAAAAGGATCTCATGTCAATTGGCTTCAAGTTATTCATGCCCGTTCTATAATTGATGACTAATTTCCCCCTTTTTAATTTTCCTAATTAATCCCTATTTTCAGCCTTTTATTCCTGTTTTCCCAGACCGGGCACCTCTGCTTTATAAACTATTTATAAACACGCATTCCTGGTGTTCCAACCTCAACGACAAATTCCTCTCCCAGGTTTTAACCTCCTCCCCCAGCTCTGGGAGCACTGAAGGATGCGAGGCCCTAAACTTTTGTTTTTCCATCCCGTGGATCCATCAGGAATTCCAGGGATTCGATTCCTCTCTGTAATTTGCCGCCCCGATCCCGATTCTTTGGGAAGGAGCGGAACTCGGCCGGCGCTGACGTTTGCTCCCATCCGGAGGTTCCCCGGCTCCCCAGTTCCCACCCAGGACTCACGGATGCACTGGAGCGTGGGGTCGGTCCAGCGCGGCTCGGAGCCGTTCCAGAGGATGCACTGGATGAGGCTGGAGGTCCCGGCTTTCCGCTTGTAGCCGGGGTTGCAGGAGTAGCGCAGGCGGGAATTCAGCTCCGTGCGATTCCCGGCGTCGATGCGAGCGTTGGCCACGGCCTTGGGGCGGCTGCATCGCGCTGCGACGGGAACGGAATGAGAGGGAGAAAAGAAAAGACGGAATCACGACGGGGAGATCTGACAGTCTCCAGCTGTGCCGGGGAATTCTCCGTTCCTCATCCCTGGAAGTGTCCAAGGCCAGGTTGGACGAGGCTCGGAGCAAGCTGGGATCGTGGAAGGCGTCCGTGCCCACGGCAGGACACGGAATGAGGCGATCCCTAAATTCCAACCCAAACCTTTCCATGATCCTGTAAAATCCTGCCTAGGGGTGGAGACGGGGCTTCATCCATCCTGCAGAAATAAAGGAACGCTGTGTGCCTGACACGGGGAATGGAGAAAGGGAGAAGATTCCCAGCGGGTTTGGGATCGCTGCGCTGGTAGCAGCTCCTCCAGAGGCTGGAGAAGGGGAAAACGCCGCTTCCGGCGCGTTTGTGGTCGCTTGGAGCAGCTCCTGCAGCCGGCGAGGAATTTTTATGGAATTCCATCCCCTTGCAGTGACTGTCCCAGGCTCGCATCTGCCTCCAGCTGCTCAATTCCGGCCGCGCTCGCCGCCCCCGTCCTTCTCCACTCGGGAGATGGAAAATTCTAGGTGCTGGTGAATCCTCCAGCCACTTCCCAGGGTTTTTTCCCTCTCTGGAAGGTGGCAGCTGAAATCCCAGTGTCCCAGGCAATGGGACAACGATGGATTTTGAGTTGTGGTTTTGCTTTTCCCCAAACGAGCTCCCGCTTCCCCTTCGGCCTCAGGATGAGCTCGGTTCCGTACCAAATTTCCCAAATTTTCTGGTGCAAAATTTCCTGGTTGCTCCAAAACTCTGCCAGCACCTGGATCCCTGTGGTGGGGTGGGAATGGCTCGTCCATGATCCTGGCTGCTGGAAGGTCCCGTGTCCCAGTGGGAGGCAGCACGGAGAGACGGAGAGATGTACAACGGGAATAACACAAAATACAGCAACGGGGGCTGGGATGGGATGGATGGACAACCAGGATGGAATGATGGATATCTGGGATGGATGGCCAGGATGGAGTGATGGGTATCTGGGATGGGATGGATGGACAACCGGGACGGAATGATGGATATCTGGGATGGGATGGATGGACAACCAGGACGGAATGATGGATATCTGGGATGGATGGCCAGGATGGAGTGGTGGGTATCTGGGGGATGGGATGGATGGACAACCAGGATGGAATGGTGGATATTTGGGATGGATGGCCAGGATGGAGTGATGGGTATCTGGGATGGATGGACAACCAGGATGGAATGATGGATATCTGGGATGGATGGCCAGGATGGAGTGGTGGGTATCTGGGATGGACAACCAGGATGGAGTGATGGGTATCTGGGATGGGATGGATGGATGACCAGGATGGAATGATGGATATCTGGGATGTAGGGATAGGATGGAATGTTGGATATCTGGATGTAGGGACACGATGGATATCTGGGATGTAGGGATAGGATGGAACGATGGATGTCTGGATGTAGGGATAGGATGGAATGATGGATATCTGGATGTAGGGATAGGATGGAATGTTGGATATCGGGACGTAGGGATAGGATGGAACGATGGATATCTGGGATGTAGGGATAGGATGGAACGATGGATATCTGGGATGTAGGGATAGGATGGATATCTGGAATGTAGGGACACGATGGATATCTGGATGCAGGGACAGGATGGAACGATGGATGTCTATGATGGGATGTAGGCATAGGATGGAACAATGGATATCTGGATGTAGGGATAGGATGGAACGATGCATGGCTGGGCTGGATGGATGAATTGATCCCTGGCATGGATGGAATAATGATGTCCAGCTGGGACGGAGCCGTGTCCAGCCAGGAGAAGCACACAAGTGGGCTGGGATCATTATGGAACAGGGATGGAAGAACAGCAGGAATGGGAATGCCACAGCAGTGAGGACAGGAGCAGACAGGGTGGAAAATATTTAAATATTTTAAATATTATGAGGAATTGGAAACGGTGGGGATGGGAGCAGGATGGGAAGGGGACAGTGACATAGCAGCAGCGGGGACAGGAACACAACGAAACATCCAGAGATAAAAATCTCCATCCTCAAAAATTCCTGCCCCAGAACATGCCAGGGGGAATCTGCTCCGGTGGATCCGGGTGGATCCGGGTGTGATCCTGGCCGGTGTGGCCAGAGGACACGAGCGACACGAGGACCGCACATGTGCTGAGCACAGCTGCTCCTGCTTGGTCTCCTCTCAAGACGTGGGTGAAATTCCTGGAATCAGCAGCTCTTGGAAGCGGGATTCAAGGAAACGCCCACCCAGGGACGTTTCGCAACAGCCTTGCAACTCACCAGACCTGAAGCTGCCTTTAGGACATGAAAAACCCTCCCGGTGCCAACTCCAGCCTCTCCTCCGGAGGGAGCGCAGCAGGAAATCCAGCCAGAAACACCGAAAATGTCCAGGAAAAGCGGGGATCTGCGAGCTCTGTTTATTCCTGCCAGCTTTTAAACCTGCCCTCCTCATCCCAGTCCCTCCAAAGAGGGGTTTTTTTCCCAGTTGGTTGGAATCTCCTCTTCCAAAAAAAGCCCAAGCTGTTCAAACAAGATCCCAGCGGCGCCGCTCTCCGGGATCACCACCCGGTGTGTTGCGCCATCCATGGATTTCAGCTCGTTTGATGAGACAGAACATCCCAAGGGGGAGAAGGGGAGGAATCAGCTGGAGGCCTTTATCCCTCGGCACTCAGTTGGAATTTCCCATGGATGGATCATCCCAGGTGCTCAAAGCCTCGTCCCATCTTTGGAAAACCTCCCAAAGGAGCTGCGGCACCGGGAGCCGACCATCCCAGGAAAACGCTTCCAGCTGCCTGATTTCCACCTGGATTCCCTGCATCCTGCTGGGACTGAATATCCAGGCTGAAACGTGCCCAATGTCCGTGGATTTTGTGTTTCCGTGGAATTTTGACTTCGTTTTTTCCTTGTCTGTCTCCACCGACGATGCCAGTTGTGGAGGATGAGCTCATTCCGGCACGTTGGGAGGCAAACGCGGAACGGGACCGGGGTGGTCCCAGGCATGGAGGTGCTGCCCTGTGATGTCACCCCATGTCCAAACACAGCTTCCCGAGGGTGCACAACCACAGCTGGACACCGGAGGATCCACACCGGGAACGGTCAGGAAAAGGCCCAGAGAGCTGGAGTTTTCCTGCCTCAAAATGCAAAAGCCATGAGCCAAAATAAAGTGGAGAAAATTTCCAAATGTGCCAGGGATGGGAGAACAGGAGAGGATGGGATACCCGGGTGGGAACACCTTGGGATGCAGCAGCACATCCCAAATCATCCATCGAGTGAACTAAAAGAAATAAATATTACTCATTTTCTCTAACACTCCCTAAACCGACCTTTTTTTGCCCCGACCAACGATCCTGGTGGCCCCGCTGCCGCCTGGAGCTCTGGGATCGGTGGTCAGTTGGGAATGACTTCAGGGAGGGATATTTTTAGCTCATTCCTGAAGCTCAGGGCTCGTGTCTTCCCAGCACATGGAGCTCATCTGGCTTATTTCTGTCACCCGACACGTTTTACAGTCCTCGCTGTTCCCGTCATCCCTTTATAAATAAGGAGAAATTCATTTTTCCAGGGCTCGAGGAGCGCACAGGAGCTTGGAGAAGAGCGGGCACTGAAGCTGTCCCAAAGCTCTGCGTTCCCTTCCAACCTCATCTCACGGAATCCTTCGCAGTTCTCGCATTTTTGGCGAATTAAATATTCCCCGATGGTCTCGCTGCTTCCAGCAGCTCCCCGGCGGGATGAACCGAGGCGTAGTTCCGATGTCTGAGCTCTGATGAGATTTTTCCCAAAGCTCCAAGAGCAACAGAGCTGGGAAGGGGCTGGAGAAGCAGGAAAAGCTGAGGGAGCTGGAAAGGGGCTGAGCCTGGAGAAAAGGGGGATCAGGGGGAGCTGGGAAGGGGCTGAGCCTGGAGAAAAGGGGGATCAGGGGGAGCTGGGAAGGGGCTGAGCCTGGAGAAAAGGGGGATCAGGGGGAGCTGGGAAGGGGCTGAGCCTGGAGAAAAGGGGGATCAGGGGGGAGCTGGGAAGGGGCTGAGCCTGGAGAAAAGGGGGATCAGGGGGAGCTGGGAAGGGGCTGAGCCTGGAGAAAAGGGGGATCAGGGGGGAGCTGGGGCTCTGCACAAGTCCCTGACAGGAGGGGACAGCCGGGGGGGTCGGGCTCTGCTCCCAGGGAACGGCCTCAGGGTGGATTTTAGGGAAAATTCCTCCATGGAAAAGGTTTTAAACCATTGGAATGAGCTGCCCTGGGAGGTTTGGAGTTCCCATCCCTGCAGGGATTTCAGATCCGTGTGCATTTGGCACTTGGGGACACGGGTGGCCTTGGCAGCGCTGGAATGATTGTTAAGACTCAGTGACCCTGAAGGTTTTTTTCAACTGTCACAATCTGGTGATTCCGGGATTCTGGAGTTTTGGAGAGGCAAGACGAGGATGTGACATTCCAGGCTCAGCAGCCACCGACGCCTCCCAGTGCCGTGGCAAACCCACAGCGAGCGCCCGGGCTGAAATCCCGCAGCTCTGTCACAGATCCTAAATAAATCACCCGCAGCCTCCTTGGACGCGGTGAGGAGGCAGCGTGGGAATGCCAGGAGCGAGGCGGGCACCCGGGAACACAGGGCTGGCAGCCTGGGCACTCGGGGGGGGGGGGGTCATGAGGCACCCGGGGAGAGGTTTGGGAACGTGGGGAGCAGCGTGGGCACCCCAGAGAGCAGCGTGGGCACCCCAGGGAGCAGCAAGGACACCCTGAGTGGGGGACTTGGGCACCCCAGGGAGAAGCATGGGTACCCCAGGGATGGCATGGACACCCTGAGGATGGCATGGACACCCTGGGGATGGCATGGGCACCCTGAGAAGCAGCATGGACACCTCGAGTGGGGCCTTGGGCACCCCAGGGAGCAGAGCAAGCATCCAAGGAAGCAGAGAAAGCATCTTAGGGACCGGAGCAAACACCTTAGGGATGGCACGGGCACCCCAGGGACAGCGTGGGCACCTCGGTGGCAGCTTGGAAAGCCCAGGGAGCGGCGTGATTCCCCCCGGAAACCCCGCGGGCTCAGCCGGGAGCGGAGCGGCCGTGGCCGGGAGTAGCACCGGCACCACGGGAAACCGGAGTGAGCACCCTCGGGACGGAGCGGGCACCCGGGGAGAGCGTGGGCACCCCGGGGAGAGCGTGAGCACCCCGGGGAGAGCGTGGGCAACCCGGGGAGAGCGTGGGCACCCCGGGGAGAGCGTGGGCACCCCGGGGAGAGCGTGGGCACCCCGGGAGGGGGCTCGGGCACCTCCGGGAGCGGCGTGGGGAACGCAGGGAGCGGAGCTGGCTCCGCGGGGAGCGGAGCGGAGATCCCGGGAAGCACCGAGGGCATCCCGGGAAGCGGAGCGAGCACCCTGGGGACAGGGCGGGCATCCCGGGGAAAGTGTAGAGATCCCGGGAAGAAGGGTGCGAGCACCCCGGTGAAGGTGTAGAGATCCCGGGAAGAAGGGTGCGGGCACCCCGGGGAAGGTGTAGAGGTCCCGGAGAGGGTGCAGGCAGCCCAGGGAGGGTGTGGGCACCCCGGGGAAGGTGTAGGGATCCCGGAGAGGGTGCGGGCACCCCGAGGAGAGCTCGGACAAGCCGGGGAGCCCGGGGCAGCGTCTCTTACCGGTGTCGGCGACGGAGCGGAGCAGCAGGAGAGCGGCGGTAGCGCAGAGCAGCGGCCGGGCCATGGGAGCGGCCCGGGGCAGCTCCGGGCTCCAGCGGGATCTCCGGCGAGAGCTCCGTGGCTCTTCCCGGCCGCTGTCGCCGTCCCGGCGTGGCCCGAGAGCGGTTTCGGTTTCGCTTTGGAGCCGGGGCCACCGGGAGGGACGCACCGCCCTGCCGGGATGGAGAGGCAGGGGCAGGGAAATGCCGGGGGGGAATCGGAACCCGAGGGGAATTGGGGGATGCGATGCCCGGAAAAGGGAGGGAGTGCAGCGGGGAGAGCGGCATTTATCGCCCAGGGAGCTGATGAGATGCCCCGGGAGGATGAGACATGTGGAGGATGCAACAGTTGAAGGGATGGAAGAGGCCGGGAATACAAAACCCGAGGGAGCGGGGAGCGGGTGGAATTCGGTGCCTGAAGAGGGGAGATGCAGTAACCAGGGAGGGGATGCGATATCCGCGGGATGGGAGATCTCCTGAGGAGGGGAAAAAGGATGAAATATTGGGGTTCACCATCCGGGGGTGGGGGAGAGGGGATGGGATACCCCTGGAGTGGTACTCTTGGGATGCAATATTTGGGGATGGATGCAATATTTGGGATGGGATGCAATATTTGGGGAAGGGATGCAATATTTTGGGGAAGGGATGCAATATTTGGGGAAGGGATGCAATATTTGGGATGGGATGCAATATTTTGGGGAAGGGATGCAATATTTGGGGAAGGGATGCAATATTTGGGGATGGATGCAATATTTGGGATGGGATGCAATATTTGGGGAAGGGATGCAATATTTGGGATGGGATGCAATATTTGGGGAAGGGATGCAATATTTGGGGAAGGGATGCAATAGTTGGGGAAGGGATGCAATAGTTGGGGAAGGGATGCAATATTTTGGGGAAGGGATGCAATATTTGGGGAAGGGATGCAATATTTTGGGGAAGGGATGCAATATTTGGGGAAGGGATGCAATATTTTGAACTGTCCCCCGAGGTGCAGCATCAAAGGATCCTTCCCGTGCAGCACCAGGACAAGGATGTGACCCTAAAGTTCCCTCGCTTGGGGCAGGGACAAAACCAAGGGCTGGACACAGCATCTGGATTTCCAAAGGAATTTTTACCACCCCACACCCATGTTCATGCTTCAGGGGTTGTCTGTTTTCAAGTGCTTTGAACAGCTGAGAAGCAATTTTTTGGGCTGGGTTATCAGCGCTGTCTCGTCACTTGCCACCAACAATGGTACTGGCAAAACCAGGTTTTAATATAAATTTCATAGAATTATGGGAAGGTTTGGGTGGGAAAGGATCTTAAAATCATCTTTTTCCATCCCTCTGCCGTGGGCAGGGACACCTCCCACTATCCTGGTGTGTTCCAAGCCTCAGTGTCCAACCTGGCTTTGGACATTCCAGGGATCCAGGGAATGATCCACACCTGCTCTGGCAATTCCAGCCCAGGCAGCAATTCCTGATTCCCAAGATCCCATCCAGCGCTGCCCTCTGGCACTGGGAGCCATTCCCTGTGTCCTGTCCCTCCAGGCCTTGTCCCCAGCCCCTCTGCAGCTCTCCTGGAGCCCCTTCAGGCCCTGGAATGTTCTGGAAGCTCTCCCTGGAGCCTTCTCCTCTCTCCCAGCCTGGATCTCTGGGAACTGAGGGGCTCCAGCCCTGGAGCAGCTCCATGGATTCCTCTGGACTCTCTGCAGCAGCTCCAGGTGCTGCTGCCGTGTCCCCAGGGCTGGGGCAGCTCTGCAGCTGGGGTCTCACCTGAGGGGACACAGGGACAGAATTCCCTCTCTCCTGCTGCCCAGGACTGGGGGGTTCTGGGCTGGGGCAGGTCCAGCCTCACCCCCCAACACCCCAAACCCTTCCCAAGAGCTGCTCTCCATGCCTTTATCCCCAGCCTGGCCCAATCCCTCCCCAGCACGTAAATCTGTGTATGAATGGATTTCAGTCCCCTCCAGCACGTAACGGATGAGCGTTTCCATCTGGGATCTACAATTAAACGGCTGCTTTAATCGCAGCGAACGCTGTCCAGGTAAATGTTTAATTATTCAGTGGTTAAGGGCTGCTAAAACCTTTTGTGCCCTCATCTTTTTTGCACCTTCTCCACCCCCAGTCTGCGTCTGAATCGTTCTGAGTTGTTTCTGACCTGGTGCTCGTTTCATCCATGTGATCAATAATAGAATGGACCTTGCCAGGGACATGGAATGTTGGAGAGAATCCAGAGGAGGCCACCAGGATGATCAGAGGGGTGGGGCAGCTGGGAGGAAAGGCTGGGAGAGCTGGGGGTGCTTACCTGGAGAAGGGAAGGATCCAGGGAGAGCTTCCAGCACATTCCAGGGCCTGAAGGGGCTCCAGGAGAGCTGCAGAGGGGCTGGGGACAAGGAGGGACAGGACACAGGGAATGGACTGGGATTGGAAAAGGGGAGATTTGGGATCTTGGGAAGGAATTCCTGCCTGGGCTGGAATTGCCAGAGCAGCTGTGGATCATCCCCTGGATCCCTGGAATGTCCAAGGCCAGCTTGGAGCAGCCTGGGACAGTGGGAGGTGTCCCTGTCACAGCAGGGGTGGCACTGGGTGATCCTTTCCAATCATTCTGTGATTCCATGAGTTCCTATAAGTCACCAGGAAGTTCCCACCCTGGGCACAACCCAATTACTGGAAGGGTTTTTTCTCAAAGCTCTACTACCAGTGGTACTTTTCCACTCAGGGCCCTTGGTGTGGACAATTTCTCCCACCTTTTCCACGCACAAGCTCCTGGTGTGGTTTAAGTGAGGCCTCCCTGTCCAGCTGGTTTGGTCAAGGGACATTTCACCATCCAGCTGGGAATTCCTGAGGCCCCAGAGCAGCTCCAAGGAAGGGGAAGCCGGGGGGATGCGCCACCACAAGTGGAGTTCCAGGTTTCTCCTTGGATTTAGCCAATGGAAGGGTTGTGTTGTTGGCTGTGACTCCTGAACTAGAGAGTTTTGGGTAAGAAAAGCTGGTTTTTAAGCCAGCACTAGAGATCAGCCCAGTGTCTAAAGGGAGACAAACTCTTTGTTTCAAAACACCGGAGATGAGGACGGAAAATATTCCTTTGCATTCATTCTCCAGCAAACAGAAACCAAAACTCTGCCTCGAGGAGCAGAAATGGTCCAAGGTCCAGCAGTTAATCAGCTTTTGTTTTCCTTTGAGGATTCAACCAGAAATGACTTCATCTCTTATCAGCTCTCACAGGTTCCTACACCGAGTACATAAAACCCGCTCGGGACGTGAGCCCATCCTCCCAGGAGTGCTCGGGACTGTGCTTCACTGTGCTAATTCCATGTGCTGAGGGAAAACGCTTCCAAGAAACAATTTGTAGAGCTCAGGCCGGCAGCCTGGGATGATTTCCCCTGGAGTTAATTATTTCCCTTTTAATTACCTGCTATTAATCCAGCGAGAAGCGGTTGCTGGGCCTGGATTCTGTCCCAAAGCAGCGCCGCCCGTTGCGCTTGGGGACACCAGGCAAAGTCAAAATGTGGCCCTGGAAATTAAGAGGGATGGAGAAAGGGGGAAAAAAAAAATCCAGTGGTAAATTTTTGTGTTATGGGAATAGGAGGAGGAGGAGGAAGATGAGGAGAAGGAGTAGGAGTAGGAGGAGGAGGAGGAGAAGGAGAAGGAGAAGGAGAAGGAGAAGGAGAAGGAGAAGGAGAAGGAGAAGGAGAAGGAGAAGGAGAAGGAGAAGGAGAAGGAGAAGGAGAAGGAGAAGGAGAAGGAGAAGGAGAAGGAGAAGGAGGAGGAGGAGGAGGAGAAGGAGAAGGAGAAGAGAAGGAGGAGGAGGAGGAGGAGAAGCGAAGGAGGAGGAGGAGGAGGAAGAGGAGGAGGAGGAGGAAGAGGAGGAGGAGGAGGAGGAGGAGGAGGAGGAGGAGGAGGAGGAGGAGATCCAGTGCTAAGCATTGCAGTCAAGGTCGCTCCCTCACAAAATACACCACACGTGACGCTTGCTACAGTTTTACAGAGCAAAAACCTCCTCTTTTGGCCGGAATTTGGGAGAATTGGTAAAACCGAGGTGTCTGCGCTGCCCAGCAAAGCGAAGGAGCAGCGGGGCGGGCTGTGCTCAGCTCGGGGGCCCGCAGGGGATCTCCGGAGGGATTTTTCTGGAACTTCAGCTCCTTTTCCGTGTGAAGGGAAAGCACCCGTGAAACCGCCTGGGGTTTTTTTTTTTTTGGCCACGGGGTTGTTTTAGGTCTCAGCCTTCAATCTGGGGACTTTTCAGTTCCAGGATGCGAGGCTGTGTTTGAGAATCAGCCCTTTTCCCCCAAAGAGAACGAGCGGGTTTTGGTGGCGAGCTTCGATTTAATCCAATTAAATTATTTGTTCCAGGAGGGACGAGGAGTGACAAAACACGGGGTTGTGAAAATTCCAACTGGAGGCTTTTTCCCTGCAAACAACATTCCCAGCGGGTTTCTCCTGAAACAAAACGAATTCCCAACTTTTTTTTTTTGGTCCTCCAGGGCGAGAAGGAAGGGGGAAGGTTTGCGTGGATCTTTCCAGCCTCACTTTCTAGGAATAAATAAACGTCCATCACGTGGGGTTTGTTTCCTTTCCCCTTTTCACAAGAAATTCCAGCCAGCCGGGGAAAATCCTTCCTTTTTAAAAGTTTATATTTCAAGCTAATAATTGTCAAATTCCACTCGGCCCTGCTGTCAACGGCTGTGAATTACGATAGGTCAGGAATCTTGAATTAAAATTCAAATCACTGGGAAAACTTTACAAAAAGCCCAAATATTCCCCTCGGAATTAATACTGTGATGATCTCATTGACCTCTACGAGCGCTCGAAGGAAACAACGCGTCAAAGAGGAACGAAAACCGCAGGAAAAACTCGTTTGTGAGCGGGCTGGGATTTATTTTGGAGCCGTTCGTCTGCCTGCAGGTGGCTGAGGTTAGGAAACCTCAAGTTTTAGGTGGAAAAGCCAGAGCTGGGAGCGTGGCAGCGACAGCTTTTGGCTGCTGGGATTGGGAGGAGGAGTGGGAAGCACCCGCAGCCCGTCCTTGCCTCGGGGCTCCAAAATTGGGGTTTTTAGGTGGTTGTGGAGGGTGAGGGATTAAAATAACACCAGAGAGTGAATAGAAGCTCTTCAGCAGAGGATCAAGGAGGTTAGGTTATATTATATTATATTATATTATATTACATTACATTACATTACACTCCATTGCATTACATTATAGTACATTATATTACATTACATTACATAATATAATATAATATAATATAATATTATATTATATTTTGCAATGTATAATATATCTAATTTTATACAGTTTATAATATATAACATATTAAATATGCAATATATAATAAAATAAAACATATAATCTATTAAACAATATAATGAATATAACATTATGTAATATATTGTAATATATAATGCAGATTATAATATAATAATAGTATAATAATATTGCAGATAATAAATATTATATGCAATATATATATTATGTAATAATATTATATATTATATATGTATGTATATACATTACACATATAGTATAACTTTTGTTACATGTATTATATATAAAGTAATATATGTCATATACTAAATAACATATATAATGCATATTATATATTAAATCCTAGTATATAATGCCTATTATATAATAAAATAATGCCTGTTATATATATATATGTAGTGTAATATATATTGTACCTATAATATGTACAATAATAATATATAAAATAATATATAATTCAGTATGTGATGCAAAATATATGTTACACGTAAAATATAACATTAAAATATATGTTATATGTTATATGTTGTAAATTGTATATTGAATATTATATGTTATATATTGTATATTATAGATTGTGTATGATATATTGTATATTATATATTGTATATCATATATCATATATCATATATCCTATATCCTATATCCTATATCATATCTAGTATGCATTCTGTATTATTTATTATCTATAACATATTATTTTAGGAAATAAACCCATCCTGTTTCAGAGACCCATTTGTGGCTGGCGTTTAGAGGAGTCAAACAAAACCCTTTCCTCACAACCCTCTGCTCCAAGCCAAAAAAACCAAAAAGCCCTGGAATTTTTGCCCACAGACAGAAGTCACAAATCCACAACTCCATGGAGACAAGGGTGATAACGGGGAATTCAGCAAAATTAATTCAAATTGCCCCGAATTTCCCTGTCACTCGGGTTTGGAACGCAGCAAATCCCCACTTGGCAAAACCAAGGGGAAAACGTGACAGCTTTTAGACGGAAATTCCTTCAATCCCTCAGGCCATTCCATAAAATCATCTCCGAGAAAGGAACGGGGCAAGAGGAAAGAAAAAACCTGAAGTAATCCCGTGACATTTTTACCTTGATTCTATTTTTTCCTTCCCCTCAGTTCCAGGCGCTGAATGAACTCATTCACGGCTCCAGCACGTTACATTTCTTTTCATTTCTTTCCTAAGGGATTATTCAGGAAAATGGAATCGTGTCAGGAGCTGGATGCGTTCCCACCCGGAGCAGGATGTACCAGGAAAGGTCACTCAGCTCCTGGTGTCCTGCCCAAAATTATTCTCCGGGCTCTTAAACCTGCCTCAGCAGCACAGGAAAAAAACCCAGGATTAAGTTTAAAAACCTGCGAGTTACCCCAGGAGTTTTCACAACTCCCCGGATGGCGGATTACAAGCAGGAGAAGTCGGGAAAATGGGGTGGAATTAATCGGTTTTTCATCTTCGGGTTCCTAAAAAACCACGAAAATTCCATTTTTTTGGGGAAGAAAGTCCTTTAAAAATGGGATCATGGCTTTGCGCTCCAGCCCGTCCAAGGTCACTGCCGCTGGATTTAACAGGATCCAGGCTCGGATTGGGCACATTTCCTAAGGAATTGGCTGTTTTCCTTTTATTCACAGAGGCGCCAGGCGTGAAACGATTTTTCCCTGCGGGATGAGGAGGAGAATTTCATGGGAATTGCATAGAGATGACGTGGGGATGACTTGGGAATCACATGGGAATTGACATGGGAATCACTTGGGAGATTTAATGGGACTCCTGGTTTTTGCCAGTGGGAGGGGAAAAAAAAAATCAACCAAAAAAATGTAATATATTTTAAAATAATAGATTATATATATATATATAAATCACATTTTATGGTTGGTTTGCTTTTAGAGTTACGAGAGACTTAACTCTGTTAACCTGCTAACACGTGAATTACATGGGAATTTTTTTGTTTGGTTGGGGTTTTTTGGTTTGGTTTTTTTTGGTTGTTTTTTTTTTTGGTTTTTTGTTTTTTTGTTTTTTGTTTTGGTTTTTTGTTTTTGCGAAGAGGCTCAGTATTTGGTTGGTCACGGGACTTAAACGCGAGTTTACATAAATTACACAGGAGCTACCTTGTGCCGTACCCCGGCTTTTGCCAAAGGCCCCAGAGCGTTGGATTATCACGTGAATCCGTGTGAATTCCACGGAAATTCCATGCCAACTCCACGCGAGTTGCCGTTTCTTCGCCAGGAGCTCGGATGGTTTCTTTATCTATTTCTTTATCTATTTCTTTATCTATTTCTTTATCTACTTATTCACCTCTCTGTCCGCCAGCAGAGCCTCGCTCCCCTCACGAAATAACGACGCGGCTCCTTTAAGACGCGCCCTCACTCCGGCCCCGCCCCTTAGCACGAGCACGGAGGCGTGGCCTGGTGCGGCGGAAGGCGTTGGGATGATTGACAGCGCCGCGGCCCAATCAGAGGGCAGAGAGCGGGACGGGAGGCGGAGCTTCCGGCGGGGCTGCTGAGGCGGCGGCGCTCGGAGGGAACGGGAGCGGAGCCGCCATGATCAAGAAGTTCGATAAAAAGGACGAAGAGTCCGGTACGGGGGGGTTGGGGGTGAGGAGGGGGCTGGTGGGGTGAGATGAGGGGGCACTGAGCTGAGGGGACGCTGAGGTGAGGGAGGCGCTGAGGTGAGGGAGGCGCTGAGGTGAGGGAGGCTCTGGAACAGAATTCCCGGAGAAGCTGTGGCCGCCCCCGGATTCCTGAAAGTGTCAGGTTGGAGCGAGCTGGGATGGTGAGAGGTGTCGCCGCTCGCGACGGGAAGAGAAAGATCCTTAAATTTCCTTCCAAGCCAACCCGTTCCGTGGTTCTGTGATATCTCTCACAGCTCGTGGGGTGTTTGTGCTTCAGCTACAAGAAGTGACTGACAAAGTATTGCAGAGGAATTGGGGTCTCTTTGCTCTTCCTTGTTTGCACAGCTGCTTTCTAGAGAGGATTTTATCCTTGTCTCTGCTCAGTGCGGATGTTTCATCCCTCAAAACAAAAAAAAGGAAGAGAGCAATGATGACGTGTATTTATATTTATATCGTTACCTGGAAGTGTCCGAGGTCAGGCTGGATAGGGTTTGGAGCAGCCTGGGATAACGAGAGGTGTCCCTGGAAAATCCCTTCCAAAGCTCTGGAATTTAAATCCATGTTCCCCACAAAAAAACTGATGCCGCCCTGGATTTTCTCTGCTGCCCGAACGTGCCCAGCTGGGGGCTCGAGTTTTGTTTCGTTTTCAGTTTCTTCCCGCTCGGGATGCGAGAATTGAGGAGTGAAGGAGCTGGAAATGAGGAATTCCAGCTTGGGAGGAGAGGCTCAGGAGCAGAAGTGAGGCTGTGGAGGGATTTATGTCCGAAAAATGGTTTCAGTTCTTTCACATCCCGATCAGCCGCTCTCGAGCTGATGCCTTCAGTGCTTTTGGTGCCTGTAGGAATAAAAACAGGCAGATTAAGAGAGCAGAAAAAGGAAATCATTTGATGTCAAGGCAAATTAAATATCATATTCTTCCTCTCTTTTTTTTTTTTTTTTTTTTTTTTTACATTTATTCTTTCTCTAACTCCGAATATACCACTTAATAAAGTGGATTCAAAGCCTCTGATGGCCAGCATCAGTTATTCAGAGAGGAATGTCGCCGTTTTCAGGTGGTTTGGTAAAATTCTGGGGTTTGTTCAGACCTGTTGGGGCATGGGAGGAATTGATTTCCTCGACTGAGAGCTCTCTTTTCCCTCAGGTAGCGGCTCCAATCCTTTCCAGCATCTGGAGAAGAGTGCTGTGCTTCAGGAGGTAGGAATGTAAACAGGGTAATGCTTTTGGTGAATTTTCTTTTCCTTCAGGGAGTGTCGCAGAAGGATTGTGGATGGCTGAATTCATAGGGTTAATTTAAAGTCACAGAGAGTGTAAATAAATTAATTTTATCTAGAGTTAATGAGGGGGTTTTTTTTTAGGGTAATTAGATGAAACGTGGCTTCTGCCTTCCATAGGGACGTGTGGCATCTCAGGGAGCTGTGCCTGAAGAAAAAAAAAAATGTTTTATTTTGAGGCATTTTCACCAGTTCCAGAAGGCCAAATTGAGCTGTTTGTGCTTTGTTCAGTTTGCTGCGAGCTAAAGATCCAAGAGCACACATTAAACACAAATAAAACCTACGAGCTGCTTGGCTGGGAATGGATTCGTTCAGTTTTGATGCTGCAAGGGGAATAATTATCGTCAGGATTTATCCAGGCAGAATCTCTGTTTCGTTTCCAGGCACGGCTCTTCAATGAGACCCCGATAAACCCACGAAGATGCCTTCACATCCTCACCAAGATCCTCTACCTGCTGAACCAGGTAACTCCTGAGGATTTCCTCTCCATCCACAACCAACATTTTTAGCAGGGGGAAGAAGTTTCCAACCTCTTCCTGCCCCAGGGGAAAACTCCTTGGGAAACTTCCCTCCCTCTGGAAGGCATTTTAGAGCGGAGATAATTCCCAATTCTCAGGGAACGTGCATTCCCTTGGGAGGAAAGGATGGTTTCTACTAGGAGAAAAATTCCTGGTGTGTGGGAGGGCATTAGGGAGAAAAAACAAAAAAGGATAATTCCTGGTTTTCCATCCTCTCTGCCGCTTGCAGGGCGAACACTTCGGAACCACGGAAGCCACGGAAGCTTTTTTTGCCATGACCAGATTGTTCCAGTCAAACGATGTAAGGACCTGGTGGTTTTGCCTCTCCCTGCTTCTGCAGGAGCTGCCAAAGCCTTGGATTATTTTTTTTTTTGGGGAGGGGATGTGGGAGGCAAACGTTGCACGGGAGGAGCTCTGGAGGCAGTTCCTGCTTTGGAAATAAAGGACTGAATAGCAGCACGTGCTTGGGTTGGGGGTGGAGGTGGGTTCTGAGTTAATTAACGCTGCAGAAGTGGGGAGAATGACACAGCCTGAGTTTATAAATCAGCATCGCTTGCTGGTTGTTTGCTTCCGCTCGCGGAGCGGCATCTGCTCAATCCAAAGCGGAATCTGAAAATTGCCCGCGGATCAAAAGCTCCCCAGAAGGTGGATCAGCATTGATCTCCTTGAGGAGCACCCTAAAAATCATGGAGTGCTTTGAGAATTGAGTCTGGGAGCTCGGCTTTGGGCCCAGCAGAGTGTAAAATCCTTCTGTGATCCCTGGTGCACAGTGTGAGAGCTCGGAGCGGTGCGCTTCACGGCGTGGGGGCTCGTTAATTTTAATTAAGAAGGGTTTGTTTGTTAGAGATTTGTCCGGGAAAGGTGTAGCTGTTCCAAGATGTGATAAAATCTTTGGAAGTACGGAGTGTTTTGGGTGTTTCTCATGTCCACGTTTTGAAAAGTAGGGGATTTTTTTAAAATATAAAATTAATTGTTTGCGAAGACTTAATGTCAACGCTCCGCGTGTGTTCCTGATTTTATTTGGACAGTAGCAAAGTCATTTTCAAGGCTTTTAACTGCTAATTGGGAGGCTTCTGAGTACAGCTGTGCTGCATCACTTTAATAATTAGCATGGTTTTTATAGTAATTCTTACCATTTTACAAAATATTGATGTCCTACTCCTCTGATTCGTTTGATATCAGGGAACTTGGCTCTTACCCAGGGACCAAAATGTACTTTTACACTGTCGGCTTGGAACTGAAAAAGAGCTCGTTTTTCTTCTAGAGTGAGACATTTAATTCTTCACGTTTATTTCTCTTCTAAAACCTCTGACTACCGCTGAGTTTAACCTTTTTTTTCCACAGCAAACCCTCCGCAGGATGTGTTACCTCACAATCAAAGAGATGGCCAATATCTCTGAGGATGTCATCATTGTCACCAGCAGGTGGGAACCCCCCCAGGCTTTTCCAGCCTCTGGAAAAGGGGCTGCAGCTCCCTGGGGTTGTTCGAGGCAGGGTTGAGGTTTTTAGGAGGATACAGCAGTTCTGAGATACACAGTATGTGCCCCCCTCTGAAATGATATTTTGTTCCCACTCCCTGGGAGAATTCAGTTTATCCAAGCGGTTGTTACTTTGTTTTCTTCTGTTTTGAGGCGGTGTTTTTATTTTTAGGTCCTCGATGCTCCCTGGATTTGTCAGAGTTTTGGTTGTGGCTTTGCTTTGAGGGCAAATTAAAGAAAAGCAGAGCAAAGCCCAGCTCATTCTCCCAGCTGAACTCTGAATTTTTTTATTGCTGCAAAAATAGCCCCTTGCAGCTGTTGCAAGAGCAAAAAATGGATCTGTTGTTGGATTGCTGAACAGCTTTAGAAAGATTATAAAATAAACCAAACTGAACTTTGTTCACTAATTCTAAATCAAAATTCTGTGTAGGACAAGAAGCACCAAGAAAAAGAAAGATCTAAACAAACCAAAGCAATACAACGGGCTGTGCATTTTACAGTTCTGTGTTTCCCCAGGTTTTGATGTCAGTTATTCTCTAATTAAACTGATCATTAACAAGTTGTTGCTGACCAGAACTAGAGCTGCTAAATGAGCTGGATGTCACCTAAACACTGAGCCATGGGGATGTTAAAGAAACCAAAGCAATACAACGGACTGTGCATTTTACAGTTCTGTGTTTCCGCAGTTTTTGATGTCAGTTATTATCTAACTAAACTGATTATTAAGAACTGTTTGTTGACCAGAACTAGAGCAGCTGAATGAGCTGGATGAGGAGGAAAGGCTGAGCCATGGGGATGTTAAAGAAACCAAAGCAGTACAACAGGCTGTGCATTTTACAGTTCTGTGTTTCCCCACGTTTTGATGTCAGTTACTCTCTAATTAAACTGATTATTAACAAGTTGTTGCTGACCAGAACTAGAGCAGCTGAATGAGCTGGATGTCACCTAAACACTGAGCCATGGGGATGTTAAAGAAACCAAAGCAGTACAACGGACTGTGCATTTTACAGTTCTGTGTTTCCCCACGTTTTGATGTCTGTTACTCTCTAATTAAACTGATCATTAACAAGTTGTTGCTGACCAGAACTAGAGCAGCTAAACGAGGTGAATGAGGAGTTGAGGCTGAGCCCTGGGGGTGTCAAAGAAGCGTTGCCAGGATGTTTTTTTGTGGTTTCAGTTTGACCAAAGACATGACGGGCAAGGAGGATGTGTACCGAGGCCCGGCCATCCGAGCCCTGTGCAGGATCACCGATGTGAGTACACGCCGGGCACGGCTGCCCTGGGGCTTTCAGATCCCAAAACTGCTCTCTTGCAGCGTGCATTTTTACTGCAGCGGTGGAGCTGCTGCTTTGGGCAGGGCTGCTCGATGTCCTGTGCAGTTTCCAGGAGCTCTGTGGGGCTGCAGCACTGGGAATGTGCAGCTGGAATGTTTGGGAGCTCCAGTTTCTATCTGGGATTGCTCGGATCGATGTCCTGTGCAATCTCCAGGAGCTCTGGAGCACTGGGAATGTGCAGCTGGAATGTTTGGGAGCTCCAGTTTCTCTCTGAGACTGCTCTGATCAATGCCCAGTGCAATTTCCAGGAGCTCTGGAGCACTGGGAATGTGCAGCTGGAATGTTTGGGAGCTCCAGTTTCTCTCTGGGACTGCTCTGATCAATGCCCAGTGCAATTTCCAGGAGCTCTGGAGCACTGGGAATGTGCAGCTGGAATGTTTGGGAGCTCCAGTTTCTCTCTGAGACTGCTCTGATCAATGCCCAGTGCAATTTCCAGGAGCACTGGGAATGTGCAGCTGGAATGTTTGGAGCTCCAGTTTGTCTCTGGGGTTGCTCTGATCAATGCCCAGTGCAATTTCCAGGAGCTCTGGAGCACTGGGAATGTGCAGCTGGAATGTTTGGGAGCTCCAGTTTGTCTCTGGGGTTGCTCTGATCAATGCCCAGTGCAGTCTCCAGGAGCACTGGGAATGTGCAGCTGGAATGTTTGGGAGCTCCAGTTTCTCTCTGGGACTGCTCTGCTCGATGTCCTGTGCAATCTCCAGGAGCTCTGGAGCACTGGGAATGTGCAGCTGGAATGTTTGGGAACTCCTTTCCGCCCTGAAATTCCCCTGCTGTTGACTTTGTCACCATCCCCCTTCAGCACCGGGCAGCTCAAACCCGCCTCCACCTCGCAGAATTAACTCAGGATTTTTGCTGGGGATCCTTTGAGTGTGGATATTTTATTTTTTTTTTTTTTTGCCTTCTGCTGCTTTTCTTCTCTTCCTCCGACGCATCCCCGCTTCCCTTTTTCCCCGTTTTCCCAGGGTACGATGCTCCAAGGCATCGAGAGGTACATGAAGCAGGCCATCGTGGACAAAGTCCCCAGCGTGTCCAGCTCTGCTCTGGTGTCTTCCTTGGTAAGGAAAACAGGAGATTTTTGTGAATCTGCTGGGGTTTTTTTTCAGGCTGGGAAGGCAAATCTGCTGCGTCTGTTTTGTTTTTATTGTGAGATATCTCTTCATCTGCCTGGAAGATAAGAGAAAAGCAGAGTTTCCTTCCTCTCCTCAAACTCCGTTCTTGGCATTTGAGGAACTCAATCATGATAATAGTGCAAAATGCTCAGATTTCAGCGTAAAACATGAATTTATCTGGGGAGGGACCGTGAAATCACCTGCTGAACCTGCAATTCAGGATTACTTCTGCTGGCAGATACCAGGAGAGCAAGAGGAAGGAATCCGCTCAGTTTTTTATTAGGAGAAAATGCCGGGAAAGATCTCATTAATTAATATTTTTTTAATCAAACTGGTAATTTGAGACTGAGACGGAATAAAATCCACAGGGGGTGGAGGATAAAGAGTGAAACTGCTCCGAGCTCGTCTCCAATCTCAATTTTTCCGCTTCTTTTTTTGTGCAGCACATGATGAAGATCAGCTATGACGTGGTCAAAAGATGGATCAACGAAGCTCAGGAAGCAGCTTCCAGTGACAACATCATGGTGCAGGTGTGTTTGAGGGTGGCTGTCCCTAAAAATGCTCTGGGGGCATTAGTGACCTGCTTGGAGTTCTTAAGAAAACTTCAAAGGGGGAAAAAATATAAAAATCTTCTTTTTCTTTAGCTTTTTAAAAGCAAGAATTGTGATTTGTGGGAAAAGAACTTGACAGTTTTCAAAATAATTAATGGATTTTTACTTCAATTAAGGGCTGGCTCAGGAGTTCTCTTCCCTTTTTTCCTGCTGAATTTCTGGTAGCTGGAATGCTGCTGCCTGTGCTTGTTGCAGTGGGGATTTGAATCTTTGAGTCTTAGCTCAAAAATCTTGGGAAATTGTCTCACTGCCTCCCAAGGGGCATCTCCTGACCTTCAGAAAACTTGCCAGGTGCAAAAGATGAACCCAGATATCAGTAAGATCTCCACAAGAGCAGAATTTGTTTTGTTTTGTTTTGCACAGATATTCCAGACATCTGTGGAAATGGAATTATTCTGCCCGGTGCAAAATATTAAATTATTCTGCCCGGTGCAAAATATTAAATTATTCTGCCTGTTGCAGGCTCGTGACCAGAAAGATTCTGTCAAATCAGCTTTGTTCTTGCCCACTTAGCAGCTTCATTAAATGGCAATAAATCCGTTTTATGGGAGGGGAAAATAAACAAAACCAAACCAAAAGAACTCGGCAAGGAATTAGAAATGTTCCTTTGTGCTTCCAGCAGAAAAGCCTCAAGGATTTCTGTGAGCTCAGCTCAGCTGAAACCTTTGAAGTTACGATATTTAATGTGGAGGGGAGGAGAAAAAAAAAAAAAAGGAAATAAATTAACTTTGTGGCTCTTTGGATCTTCAGGAATAGTTGAGAGCGGACAGAAAAAAGGGGCAAGGAAACGTTGCAGATCTCTGCAACTTGTCAGGGAACTCGGCTCGGTTGAGGTTAGAAGGTATTTGTGGCAGGAAGCGGCAAGAATTACCCCTCTGTTGATGTTTTCCCGTGGATTTTCCGGCTCTACTCAGTGCCTTGCCCCTCTGTTTCCCGTCCCATAGTATCATGCTTTGGGGCTGCTCTATCACCTTAGGAAAAACGACCGCCTGGCTGTCTCCAAGATGCTGAACAAATTCACCAAATCCGGCCTGAAATCCCAGTTTGCCTACTGCATGCTGATCAGGATCGCCAGCAAACTCCTCAAGGAATCCGAGGAGGGGTGAGTCGGAGGCAGGATCTCGGTTAAAAAAACAAAATTAATTCAGGTCTGGAAACAGCGGAGATTGGGGTGGGTTTGGTTTTTTTTTTATTGGCGTTGGTGGAAATCTCCGCGGAGACAGGACTGGAGCGCTGGGATAATGCGTGGATTCAGTCTTAAAGGGGTTTTTTCAGCCTAAAAAAATTCCTGGGATTGTTGTGTTTGTAGCCATGAAAGTCTTGAACTCGATTTTAAAGAGGTTTTTCCAGCCTAAAATATCCTGGAATTGTTGTGTTTGTAGCCATGAAAGACTTGGACTCGATTTTAATGGGGTTTTTTTCCAGCCTAAAAGATCCTGGGATTGTTTTGTTTGTAGCCATGAAAATCTTGGACTCGATTTTAAAGGGTTTTTTCCAGCCTAAAATCCTGTGATTGTTGTGTCTGTAGTCATGAAATTCTTGAAATCAAAGGAATTTTCCAGCCTAAAACCCTGGGATTGTTGTGTTTGTAGCCATGAATGATTTGAACTCAATCTTAAGGGATTTTTCCAGTCTAAAAGATCCTGGGATTGTTGTCTTTGTAGCCATGAAAGATTTGGACTCAAGGGGATTTTTCCAGCCTAAATTTTTGGGATTGTTGCATTTGTAGCCATGAAATATTTGAAATCAGTCTTAAAGAAGTTTTTCCAGTCTAACACCCTGGGATTGTTGTGTTTGTAATCATGAAAGTCTTGGAATCAATCTTAAAGGGGTTTTTCCAATCTAAAAAATCCTGGGATTGCTGTGTTTGTAGTCATGAAAGTCTTGGAATCAATCTTAAAGGGATTTTTCTGGCATAAAATCCTGGGATTGTTGCGTTTGTAGCCATTAAAGATTTGAACTCAATCTTAAAGGAAAACTCCAGCCTAAAAGATCCTGGAATTGTTGTGTCTGTAGCCATGAAATTCTTGAAATCAAAGGAATTTTCCACCCTAAAACCCTGGGATTGTTGTCTTTGTAGCCATGCAAGTCTTGATCCTAATGGATTTTTTCTAGCCTAAAATATCCTGGGATTGTTGTGTCTGTAGCCATGAAAGTCATGGAAACAATCTTAAAGGGATTTTTCCAGCCTAAAAGATCCTGGGATTGTTGTGTTTGTAGCCATGAAAGTCTTGAAATCAAAGGAATTTTCCAGTCTAAAACCCTGGAATTGTTGTGTTTGTAGCCATGAAAGTCTTGAAATCAAAGGAATTTTCCAGTCTAAAACCCTGGGATTGTTGAGTTTGTAGCCATGAAGGTCCTGTACTCGATTTTAAAGGTTTTTTTCCAGCCTATAACCCTGGATTGTTGTGTTTATAGCCATGAACAATTTGAACTCAATCTTAAGGGATTTTTCCACTCTAAAAGATCCAGGGTTGTTGTGTTTGTAGCCATGAAAGTCTTGGACTCGATCTTAAAGATGTTTTTCCAGCCTAAAAGATCCTGGGATTGTTGTGTTTATAGCTATGAAAGACTTGAACTCAAAGGGATTTTTGGGACAAAATTTTTGGGATTGTTGTGTTTGTAGCCATGGAAGTCTTGAAATCAAAGGAATCTTCCAGTCTAAAACCCTGGGATTGTTGTGTTTGTAGCCACGAAGGTCCTGTACTCGATTTTAAAGGGTTTTTTCCAGCCTAAAACCCTGGAATTGTTGCCTTTGTAGCCATGAACAATTTGAACTCAATCTTAAGGGATTTTTCCACTCTAAAAGATCCAGGGTTGTTGTGTTTGTAGCCATGAAAGTCTTGGACTCGATCTTAAAGATGTTTTTCCAGCCTAAAAGATCCTGGGATTGTTGTGTTTGTAGTCATGAAATTCTTGAACTCAAAGGAATTTTCCAGTCTAAAACCCTGGGATTGTTGCGTTTGTAGCCATGGAAGTCTTGAACTCAAAGGAATTTTCCAGTCTAAAACCCTGGGATTGTTGTGTTTGTAGCCACGAAGGTCCTGTACTCGATTTTAAAGGTTTTTTCCCAGCCTAAAACCCTGGAATTGTTGCCTTTGTAGCCATGAGAGCCCCCTGTTCGACTTCATCGAGAGCTGCCTGAGGAACAAGCACGAGATGGTGATTTATGAGGCTGCCTCTGCCATCATCCACCTGCCCAACTGCACTGCCAGGGAGCTGGCACCCGCTGTGTCAGGTTGGTCCCAGCCCTCTGAACCCCCGAAATAAAGAAATTCACAGAAAACCTGCCGGAATTGTAATCCCCAAATCCCGATTTTGGGGTTAGAAGGGCTTTTAATCCCAAATTTAAAGGGGTTTTTGGGCTCAGATCCCTTTTTCATCCTGAGGTTTAGATAAGAGGCGGCGGAGGTGGCACAGGGGTGATTCTTGTCTTTATCCGGCTGCAGGAATTTGGGATGGGAGGGAATCGTGGAATGGTTTGGGTTGGAAAAAGATCTTAAATCCCATCCGGTGCCAACCCCTGCCACGGGCAGTGACACCTCCCACTATCCCAGGCTGCTCCAAAGCTTGTCCAACTTGCCCTTGGACACTTCCAGGGGTGGAACAACCACAGATTTCTCTGGGAAAGCTCTCCTCCACCTGGAATACAGAGCTGGAATGTAGAGACACGTGTGCCACCCCTGGTTTTGGGATAAAAACCGGGAGTTGATTTCTAACTGGCGTGAAGCTCCTGATAAATTAGGCATGGAGCTGCACGAATATTTAACGGTTGAATGGAGATTTATTAGACTTTTTACTCTGTTCCTTTGCTTTGAAAGAAGCCATATCTTTATTTTTTGGGGGTTTTATGTGGTTTTTTTTCCCTTTCCCCAGTGTTGCAGCTTTTCTGCAGTTCTCCCAAACCTGTCCTGCGCTACGCAGCCGTCCGGACCCTCAACAAAGTGAGTGCTTCAAAACCTCCAAAAAAAACTTCATTCTCTGAGATCAGAGCCAGGCAACAGTGCCTAATGATGCCCTTTATTTGGAATTATTCCGTGCTGGAGAATTGGCTTTTCCAGGCCAGCTCTCCTGGTGGGACAGAAATCTTTCCTGCATTCAGGCCGTGCTTGCTCATTTCTGAGCCGAGGGGATGTAACAAGCTGTAGTTTGATAATTTGTGAGCTTTCAGCTGGAATCCTGGATGTTTAATACCACAAAATCCACCAGGTGAAGGGAAAGCTCTGATTTTCAGTGCCGCACAACACAGCGGCAAAAAATCTGTCCGAACTTCACTTAAAAATCCATTTTAAAGCGCCGCAACCTAAAACCCCCTGAGCTCAGATTGCATCCAACCCTCTGTCAAGAGACCAACGTCGCTGTAGGAAAGATATGCATTTAGGCAGATGATTGTTTTAATCAGTGTGCAGATTTAAGCAAAGGTGTTTGTGATGAACTAAGTCATATTAATCCCATAAGGTGCTTGAACAGAGATAAAGATGAGAAACCCCCTGCGCCAGTGAAGAACTGAGAAGATATCTCTGTACCTAAAAGTAAAGAATCCTTTGCTTTGGAGTTATTTATCTTTAAAAGGTGACACCCCAGTGTGCAAAAGTCTAGGACCCATGACCCATCAGCAGCTTGGGAAACTGCTCCTGGGAGGAATCACAAAATCGAGTTTCTCCTGGCGGTTGTTTTTGTGACAGTTTAAAACCCACAAGAGAACTGTTCTAAGTTGTCAGTGGGATCCATGACTCTAAGAGAGACTCTTCCCCTAAAGAATTGATAACAGACTATTATCAGATAGTAAAACTGACTGAAAATTACAAGTTTTGTCTCTTTACGTTGTTTTGTAAGAAAGTGAACAGTTTGTAAAGGGGAGAGGAAAGTGGTTTTTTGAAGTTTCATTCCATTTTCGGTTTTTTCCCAACTTTCTGTTTTTCTATTCTTTTAGTGCATGTTAACAAACTATTTGTTAATTTTAAAGTTGAGCCTGCTTTGTTTTTCTCCTTGTCTCTCTCCCACAAAAAGAGTAAGTACCGAGACCAAAATTTAGTGACCGTGAAACCACTGCATTAATTGATGTTTCCGCCCGGTTTAAAATTAAAAACTATAACAACCCTCCGAACCGCAGCACGCCACAGCTCCCAAACGATCCCGGGGCTCTGCATTCCTTGCAGGTGGCCATGAAGCATCCATCTGCAGTCACTGCCTGCAACCTGGACCTGGAAAACCTCATCACCGACTCCAACAGGAGCATCGCCACGCTGGCCATCACCACGCTGCTGAAGACGGGCAGCGAGAGCAGCGTGGACAGGCTCATGAAACAGATCTCCTCCTTCGTCTCGGAAATCTCCGATGAGTTTAAGGTGTGGCACTCGGAGCCCTCCGCTCTTTTCCGGCCGTGGGTTTTTTGGTGGCTTTTTTTTGGGGTTTTTTTTTGATGGAGATGTTTTTCCCTGCTCTGTCGGCGTTTTGGGCGGTTTTTCTCAGGGTAGAGACTTTTCCCTTCCAGCTCAAAGCTGATTCAGGGCAGAGAGAGAGCCTCCTTGTTTATTTCTGGCTTTTTATACATTTGTGGGTCCGGCAGAAGATTGGCTTCTGGGGTTTTTCACCCTTCGGCTGAGTGGTCAAACCAGCCATCAGTTACAATTGTTTTCAGGTTAGAAATATGCAAACAAAGGTCAGAGAGTGAAAAACAAAGGATTTATGTTACATCTGTGAGAAAAAGGTACAAACTGCTCCTAATATTGGACAGTAGCTAAAAGATCTGACTCCATTATTCTGAAAATCAAAAAGCTTTAAAAAACTCAGAAAAACCAGGGTAACAGTTTGGTCTGGGCAGGGTAAAGTTCAGAAGGTGATTTTCCCTGTTTAAGTTTCTTGTGTGCTTTCCTCCAAGAAAGGAGAAATAGCGTTTGGTGTATTCTTGGCTCCTGTATAACCTGCAGATCTTCCTTCTGGTTGTTTTAGGGAGGAAGAAGAGGCGGTTTTAGGGAGGAGGAAGAAGAAGAGGCGGTTTTAGGGAGGAGGAGGAAGAAGAGGTGGTTTTAGGGAGGAGGAAGAGGAAGAAGAGGTGGTTTTAGGGAGGAGGAAGAGGAAGAAGAGGTGGTTTTAGGGAGGAAGAAGAAGAAGAAGAGGTGGTTTTAGGGAGGAGGAAGAAGAAGAAGAGGTGGTTTTAGGGAGGAAGAAGAAGACGAAGAGGCGGTTTTAGGGAGGAGGAAGAGGAAGAAGAGGCGGTTTTAGGGAGGAGGAAGAAGACGAAGAGGCGGTTTTAGGGAGGAGGAAGAGGAAGAAGAGGCGGTTTTAGGGAGGAGGAAGAGGAAGAAGAGGCGGTTTTAGGGAGGAGGAAGAGGAAGAAGAGGCGGTTTTAGGGAGGAGGAAGAGGAAGAAGAGGCGGTTTTAGGGAGGAGGAAGAGGAAGAAGAGGCGGTTTTAGGGAGGAAGAAGGATTTTTAAGTGTTCTTATTGAGTTTAGATCACGTCGGTCTTGATGCACAGTTAGGAAATTGTGTTAATTATAAGTTTTTACCTAATTTGTAAGTTTTTGTAGTGACTAAACTGGTAACAAATTGGTTCGGGATGGTTCAGTTACGTGTGGCTCTGCAAAAATCAGTCTGCTTAAAGTGGTCTAAAGTTTTTGGTTTTTTTATGAGAAAAAGTTTGAAATTGCAGAGTTTTCATGACAGAACTTGAGGAGTTCAATTGGGCAGAAGGAAGGAAAGGGGAGGCCTTTGGGTTAACCCATTCCATCCCAAATTCCAGTCTTTTTAGCAGAGCCAGGCCTTGCAGCACCCCGGCACAAAAATGGTTCCACGCTGCCCCGGAGAATCATCCAGCACGTGATTTTTATCCTTGTTAGGTGGATTTAATCGACCAAGGCGACAGCCTGAGACAGAAACCTGTGTTTTTTCCTTGGGAAATAATCCCATAACCCAGGTTGCTGTGTTTTTTCCTGCAGGTTGTGGTGGTGCAGGCCATCAGCGCCCTGTGCCAGAAGTACCCTCGGAAGCACAGCGTGATGATGACCTTCCTCTCCAACATGCTCAGGGATGATGTACGTCTGCCACCCGCTCTGGGGGGAGGGATTTTTTTGGGAAGATTTTGGACCTGCTTGGTGCTGGGAAAGGTTTTTTTTCTGTCAGTGGGTGCACAGAGAGATGAGTGGTTACAGCACCCGGGGGGTCAGAGCTGTGTGAAAAGCTCGGGAATTAGTGATGCCTTGGAGTGGCTGCCTAGAGCTGAGCTTGGACAAGATTAAGAGAATAAAATGGGTATTTATTAAACCCTTCAGTAGGTTCACTGATGCCTCGAGAGGCTAAACGTTGTTAAAGGAATAAAGCAGGTAAATAAACAAAATGTCTTTAAAGATACGCCTTGGCCAGTACAAGCTCAGCCGTGGCTCCACCCAAGGTGGACTCCAAGTTTTCACACTTTTAGAAGTTTTGATCCATTTCCATATTGGGGTTCACTGTCCAATTACAGCTCCAGGTGTTGAAATCCCATCCTCCCAAATTACTCTCCTCAATTTTGCTGCTCTTTGACCTTTTTGGACCCAAAGCTTCAACACTGTCCTTGGTTCTGGGGCTGGAGAGAGATTATTTTAAACCGTGAGGAGAACTTGCTAACGCTTCACGTGAAGTTCAGAGTCACACACCAACGTGTTTAAAATATAAAAGCTAAAACTTAAAGCATCACACTTTGGGCAGCCAGAAGCTTCACAGAGGCTCCACCCAAGATGGTCACGAGGTTTTTTTTGAGACAATTCTAAGTTGGGTCCGTTTTCATAGCAGGGCTTAATCCTCCAATTGCAGACCTGAAGTTTCCTCCTCCTAATTCCCTTTTGTTTATACTTCTCAGGGCCTGAGGCTGTAGGGTGGAATTTCAGGCTTAGAGGGTTTTTTTTTTGTCTGACCAAAACATGAAGACACTTAACTGCCACTTTATATAGAGTCAAGAGTTACACCCTAAAGCAGTACAGGGTTTAAAAGATAGAAAAGCTAAAACTCCTAAGCCATCATTCAGAGGGCTGGAAATGCCCCGTGGGGTCACCAAATCCACTTTTATTTTTGCACAAACTCGGCAATGCCCCGTGGGGTCACCAAATCCACTTTTATTTTTGCACAAACTTGGCAATGCCCCGTGGGGTCACCCAGTGCACTTTTATTTTTGCACAAACTTGGCAATGCCCCGTGGGGTCACCAGATCTGCTTTTATTTTTGCACAAACTTGGCAATGCCCCGTGGGGTCACCAAATCCACTTTTATTTCTGCACAAACTTGGCAATGCCCCGTGGGGTCACCCAGTGCACTTTTATTTTTGCACAAACTTGGCAATGCCCTGAGGGGTCACCCAATGCACTTTTATTTTTGCACAAACTCGTCCCCGACGCGCACAAACGTTCGCCGTCCCCCATTTCCCCTTTTTGCCAGGGTGGCTTCGAGTACAAGAGAGCCATCGTGGATTGCATCATCGGCATCATCGAGGAGAACCCCGAGAGCAAGGAGGCGGGCCTGGCTCACCTGTGCGAGTTCATCGAGGACTGCGAGCACACCGTGCTGGCCACCAAGATCCTGCACCTGCTGGGCAAGGAGGGGCCCCGGACGCCGGCGCCCTCCAAGTACATCCGCTTCATCTTCAACAGGGTGGTGCTGGAGAACGAGGCCGTCAGGGCTGGTGAGTGCAGCTCCAGGGATGGAAATCTGGCTCTTTGGCCTTTTTTGTCTGCCTGGAAGTGAAATTCCAGGTGATTTTAGTAGGGAGGTGCTCTAAGAGTGGGTTTTTATTTGAGGCCTTCAGGGTGTGGTGCTGGAGAAAAGGCCGTGAGGGCTGGTGAGTGCAACTCCAGGGCTGGAATTCTGATTTGTTGGTCTTTTTTCACTACCTAGAAGTGAAATTCCAGGTGATTTTATTATGGAGGCAATGTAAGAGTGGGATTTTATTTGGAGATCTTCATGGTGGTGCTGGAGAACGAGGCCATGGGGGCTGGTGAGTGCAGCTCCAGGGATGGAATTCTGATTTGCTGCTCTTTTTTGTCCCCCTGGAAGTGAAATTCCAGGTGATTTTAGTAAGGAGGTGCTCTAAGAGTGGGTTTTTATTTGGAGATCTTCATGGTGGTGCTGGAGAACGAGGCCATGAAGGCTGGTGACTGCAGCTCCAGGGCTGGAATTCTGATTTGCTGCTCTTTTTTGTCCACATGGAAATGAAATTCCAGGTGATTTTAGTAAGGAGGTGCTCTAAGAGCTTGTTGGGAGATCTTCATGGTGGTGCTGGAGAATGAGGCCGTCAGGGCTGGTGAGTGCAGCTCCAGGGCTGGAATTCTGGCTCTTTGGCCTTTTTTCTCTACATGGAAATGAAATTCCAGATGATTTTAGTACGGAGGTGCTCTTAGAGCTTGTTGGGAGATCTTCAGGGTGGTGCAGGAGAACAAGGCCGTGAGGGCTGGTGAGTGCAGCTCCGGGGATGGAATTCTTCACCTGGATGGTTTTTCTTCACCTGGAAGTGAAATTCCAGGTGATTTTAGTATGGAGGTGCCCTAAGAGCGGGATTTTATTTGGAGATCTTCATGGTGATACTGGAGAACAAGGCCATCAGGGCTGGTGAGTGCAGCTCCAGGGATGGAATTCTGATTTGCTGCTCTTTTTTGTCCACCTGGAAGTGAAATTCCAGGTGATTTTAGTAAGGAGGTGCTCTAAGAGCTTTTTGGGAGATCTTCATGGTGGTGCTGGGAACAAGGCCGTCAGGGCTGGTGAGTGCAGCTCCAGGGATGGAATTCTGGCTCTTTGGTCTTTTTTCACTACCTAGAAGTGAAATTCCAGATGATTTTAGTATGGAGGCAATGTAAGAGTGGGTTTTTATTTGAGGTCTTCATGGTGGTGCTGGAGAACGAGGCCATGGGGGCTGGTGAGTGCAGCTCCAGGGATGGAATTCTGATTTGTTGGTCTTTTTTCACTACCTAGAAGTGAAATTCCAGGTGATTTTAGTAAGGAGGTGCTCTAAGAGTGGGTTTTTATTTGAGGCCTTCAGGGTGTGCAGCTGGAGAAAAGGCCGTGAGGGCTGGTGAGTGCAGCTCCAGGGATGGAATTCTGGCTCTTTGGTCTTTTTTGTCCACCTGGAAGTGAAATTCCAGATGATTTTAGTAAGGAGGTAAGAATTTTTTTTGAGGGCCCTTTGTGGTGGTGCTGGAGAACAAGGCCATGAGGGCTGGTGAGTGCAGCTCCAGGGATGGAATTCTGATTTGCTGCTCTTTTTTGTCCCCCTGGAAGTGAAATTCCAGGTGATTTTAGTAAGGAGGTGCTCTAAGAGTGTGTTTTTATTTGGAGATCTCCATGGTGGTGCTGGGAACAAGGCTGTGAGGGCTTCTGATTGCAGCTCCAGGGATGGAATTCTGATTTGTTGGTCTTTTTTCACTACCTAGAAGTGAAATTCCAGATGATTTTAGTATGGAGGCAATGTAAGAGTGGGAATTTATTTGAGGCCTTCATGGTGGTGCTGGAGAACGAGGCCATGGGGGCTGGTGAGTGCAGCTCCAGGGATGGAATTCTGGCTCTTTGGCCTTTTTTCTCTACCTGGAAATGAAATTCCAGATGATTTTAGTAAGGAGGTGCTCTAAGAGTGGGTTTTTATTTGAGGCCTTCAGGGTGGTGCTGGAGAATGAGGCCATCAGGGCTGGTGAGTGCAGCTCCAGGGATGGAATTCTGGCTCTTTGGTCTGTTTTCTCTACCTGGAAGTGAAACTCCAGATGATTTTAGTATGGAGGCAATGTAAGAGTGGGATTTTATTTGGAGGTCTCCATGGTGGTGCTGGAGAATGAGGCCGTGAGGGCTGGTGAGTGCAGCTCCAGGGATGGAATTCTGATTTGTTGGCCTTTTTTCTCTACCTGGAAATGAAATTCCAGATGATTTTAGTAAGGAGGTGCTCTAAGAGTGGGATTTTTATTTGGAGATCTTCAGGGTGTGGTGCTGGAGAAAAGGCCGTGGTGGCTGGTGAGTGCAGCTCCAGGGATGGAATTCTGATTTGTTGGCCTTTTTTGTCCACCTGGAAATGAAAACTAGGGAATTATAATAATTATATTATTACAATGTTATACATTGTTTAATATATATAATAGTCTGTATTTTATATATATTATACATTATACAATATTATACATTATGTTTATTACCAGTATATAGCATATAATAGGTATTATATACTGCATATTATATAATATATAGTATAATTATATATAGTATATATATATAGTATAATTATACAATGTTGTACATTATGCTTATTATCTATAATATACACTGTATATTATCTATACGATTATATATAGTTTATATTATATTGTTCTATTTATTATATTATAATAAATAACATAAAATTAACACTATAATAATATAACAATATATTACATTTATAACAATATAATAACAGTATCAACTGTAGAGCTACACATATATATATGCAAAGAATTTAAAAAAAAGTTTAAAAATAATAATTATTGGTTCTAGGCCTGCTGGAATTGGAGGTGTAATACACAAGGAGGGGACGCTGCTTCTTCCCTGTCATGAGTTTGTATTTCCCGAAGCAGCTTCCCCTTCTCTCTGCCTGGGGATTTTCTCCAAGCTGGCACCAGGCTAAAATCAGATTATTTTGGAGAACAGCTCCAAGTGATTGCTGGGGGCTTTGAGCTCCCTGCAGAGCCTCTGGCCCTGGTCACCGCTCAGATTCCTCTGGAGTGGGAGCTGCTGCAGATGGCACGGGGGCCAAGGGCTGGAAAATTCCACAGAGCTCCAACAAATATCTGATGGAGAACTCCCTCAGAGCAGATCTGCAGAGCTGATCAGCTGTGATCTCGATCACAGAACTATTTCCACGTGGAAGCACAGGAATACTTTGGAATTCCCGTATCTCTGAAAAGGTTTATGGTGTAAAAGTGGAAAGAGCAGATTTACAGAGCTGATCAGCTGATCTCATTTCCACGTGGAAGCACAGGAATCCTTTGGAATTCCCGTATCTCTGAAAAGGTTTATGGTGTAAAAGTGAAAAGAACAGATTTGCAGGATTGATTGGCTGTGATCTCGATCACAAAACTATTTCCACGTGGAAGCACAGGAATACTTTGAAATTCCCATATCACTGAAAAGGTTTATGGTGTAAAAGTGAAAAGAACAGATTTGCAGAATTGATTGCCTGTGATCTCGATCACAGAACTATTTCCACATGGAAGCACAGGAATCCTTTGGAATTCCCGTATCTCTGAAAAGGTTTATGGTGTGGGAGTGAGAAGAACAGATTTGCAGAGCTGTTAATCTGATCTCGATCACAAAACTATTTCCACGTGGAAATACAGAAATACTTTGGTTTTCCCATATCACTGGAAGGTTTATGGTGTAAATGTGAAAAGAGCAGATTTACAGAGCTGATCAGCTGATCTCATTTCCACGTGGAAGCACAGGAGTACTTTGGAATTCCCATATTACTAAAAAGGTTTGTGGGAGTAAAAAGAACAGATTTGCAGAGCAGTATAGCAGATCTCGATCACAAAACTATTTCCACATGGAAGCACAGGAATACTTTGGAATTCCTGTATCACTGAAATGTTTGTGGTGTTGAATTGAAAAGAATAAATTTGTAGAGCTGATTAGCTGTGATCTCGATCACAGAACTATTTCCACGTGGAAGCACAGGAATCCTGTGGAATTCCCGTATCACTAAAAAGGTTTGTGGTGTCGAATTGAAAAGAACAAATTTGCAGAGCTGTTAATCTGATCTCGATCACAAAACACTTTCCACGTGGAAACACAGGAATACTTTGGAATTCCCATATCTCTGATGTTTATGATGTGGGAGTGAAAAGAACAGATTTGCAGAGCTGATGAGCTCTGATCTCGATCACAAAACTATTTCCGCGTGGAAGCACAGGAATACTTTGGAATTCCTGTATCACTGAAATGTTTGTGGTGTTGAATTGAAAAGAATAAATTTGTAGAGCTGATTAGCTCTGATCTCGATCACAGAACTATTTCCACGTGGAAGCACAGGAATCCTTTGGAATTCCTGTATCACTGAAAGGTTTGTGGTGTGGGAGTGAGAAGAACAGATTTGCAGAGCAGTATAGCAGATCTCGATCACAAAACTATTTCCACGTGGAAATACAGAAATACTTTGGTTTTCCCATATCACTGGAAGGTTTATGGTGTAAATGTGAAAAGAGCAGATTTACAGAGCTGATCAGCTGATCTCATTTCCACGTGGAAGCACAGGAGTACTTTGGAATTCCCATATTACTAAAAAGGTTTGTGGGAGTAAAAAGAACAGATTTGCAGAGCAGTATAGCAGATCTCGATCACAAAACTATTTCCACATGGAAGCACAGGAATACTTTGGAATTCCTGTATCACTGAAATGTTTGTGGTGTTGAATTGAAAAGAATAAATTTGTAGAGCTGATTAGCTGTGATCTCGATCACAGAACTATTTCCACGTGGAAGCACAGGAATCCTGTGGAATTCCCGTATCACTAAAAAGGTTTGTGGTGTCGAATTGAAAAGAACAAATTTGCAGAGCTGTTAATCTGATCTCGATCACAAAACACTTTCCACGTGGAAACACAGGAATACTTTGGAATTCCCATATCTCTGATGTTTATGATGTGGGAGTGAAAAGAACAGATTTGCAGAGCTGATGAGCTCTGATCTCGATCACAAAACTATTTCCGCGTGGAAGCACAGGAATCCTTTGGAATTCCTGTATCACTGAAATGTTTGTGGTGTTGAATTGAAAAGAATAAATTTGTAGAGCTGATTAGCTCTGATCTCGATCACAGAACTATTTCCACGTGGAAGCACAGGAATCCTTTGGAATTCCTGTATCACTGAAAGGTTTGTGGTGTGGGAGTGAGAAGAACAGATTTGCAGAGCAGTATAGCAGATCTCGATCACAAAACTATTTCCACGTGGAAATACTTTGGTTTTCCCGTATCACTGGAAGGTTTATGGTGTAAATGTGAAAAGAGCAGATTTACAGAGCTGATCAGCTGATCTCATTTCCACGTGGAAGCACGGGAATCCTTTGGAATTCCCGTATCACTGCAAGGTTTGTGGTGTGGGAGTGAGCAGCTGTGTAAGTTGCCAGTTCAGGAAGACGTGCAGAGCTCGTGCTCCTTTGACGCCTCGCCGCTCTCCCCGCAGCCGCCGTCAGCGCTTTGGCGAAGTTTGGGGCGCAGAACGAGAACCTGCTCCCGAGCATCCTGGTGCTGCTGCAGAGGTGAGTGCTGGTGACGCGGCAGCGAGGTCACGCCGGGCCGGCCCCGGCACAATCCCAGCTGGGGGAGTGGGAAAACGCTGCTCCCGTTTTTCTCGCGGGGCTGGAGGAAGGGAGGATCGAGGGGAAAGGGAAGGATGGGTCCTGCAAAGGTTTGATGGTGGTTTTGTCACGTTGCTCAAAGAGTAACCAGTCACAGATTTGGGTTGGAAGAGCCTCAAAACTCATCCAGTGCCGTGGCCAGGAGCTCCTTCCGCTCTCCCAGGCTGCTCCAAGCCCCGTCCGGCCTGGCCTTGGATCTTCCAGGGATCCAGCAGCCGCTGCCGAGGTTTCCCCTTCCTCACGTCCAACCTAAATCTCTTTTAATTTCAAGCTGTTTCCCTTTTGTCCCATATAAAAAGTCACCCTCCCCCTTCAGAGCTTTCCTACACTGAGCATTTTCAACATCCCCTGGAAGCAGCAAAATTCCTCTGCAGGTGGCTGATAAATAACATTTGTGTTCCCAGAGATGTCACAGGTTCACTTTGCTTGCTAAGACATGCGGCGTTAATGATTTAATTGAAATTAAACGCGAAATTAAACGCACTAACGTGTTTTTACACGATTTGAAAAATCTCTCGAGGGAGCTCTTTGGCTGTCACTGAATGCTTTTTTTTCCAGGATTTTTTGTTCGCTTCCTTGCTTGGTTTTTCTGGGTTTTTTTTTGTCTTTTTTTTGTGTTTTTGTTTTGTTTTGGGTTTTTTTTGGTGGGGTTTTTTTTTGGTGTTTGGTTTTTTTTGTTTGGTTTTTTTTTTTGGTTGTTGTTGTTTGTTTTTTGTTTTTTTTTGGATTTTTTTTACTACTGCATTTATATATTTTTTTTTTTTTAAATATTCCTACTAAAGAACCGTTTCTCCCTTCCCCATATCTCCGCCTGAAAGCCCCTTAAATTGCAAAATTACAACAATTTAGAGGGAAAAGCGTTTACATTCTCAGCTCCAAGGGAATCTCCAGCTTTCCTTAGCAGACCCCTGTCTTTCCAAACCGAGACAGGTTTTGTCAGGGTTTTTAACTCGGCTCTCTGATGTTGGAGCCCAGGGCATTCCTTTGGCTGCCCTGGAGGGTCACAGACCTGGGCAGAGGGGTCTGGGACCCTGGCACAGAGCTCAGAGAGACACTGGCTTTGATCCCAGTCCATGGGAAAAACTTCCTAAACTGAGAGAGGGTTTGCAGGCCACGAGAGTGTGAAAGGAGTTTAGCTCATCACAGGGTGAGAAAACAGTAAATTTGGGTTTCTAGCATTGAGGTGAATAGGAGCAAGATGGAGGATCTGGGGCGTTGTCTCCTGCTTCGTCTTTCTTCTTCCCTCACTCCATTTCCTGCAGTGACGGTGGCACAAAGTAGTTCAAGGAGATTGGGTCAGAGTAGGAATGACCTGTTTAGTGTAAGTGATAGGTATTGGCAAATGATGATAAATAAAGAACACGTAACAATTAGTATAAAAGATAGAGACAGCCCTGTGCAAGGAGGAGTCGCCAGATGCCCGAGCAGCTGCACAGATCTTTGTTGGGCACTGAGAAATTTGTAAGATAAGAAACAATAATCGAAGTGCACAACCTTGAAAATCAGAACCTGAAGACTCAGTCTCTTTCTTGTGTTTGGCTCAGAGCTTTGCAGAGGGTGAAAGACTCTGAAACCACCTGAATGTCGGGGAAAGCCCCCGACAGTTTGGGTTTTTAGTATGGAAGTGAATGGGAGGAGAATGGAGGATTTGGGGCGTTGTCTCCTGCTTCGTCTTTCTTCTTCCCTCACTCCATTTCAGCAGTGACGTTGTCACAAAGCAGTTCAAGGAGATTGGGTCAGAGTAGGAATGACCTGTTTAGTGTAAGTGATAGGTATTGGCAAATAATGATAAATAAAGAACATGTAACAATTAGTATAAAAGATAACAGCCCTGTGCAAGGAGGAGTCGCCAGATGCCCGAGCAGCTGCACAGATCTTTGTTGGGCACTGAGAAATTTGTAAGATAAGAAACAATAAACGAAGCGCGCAACCTTGAAAATCAGAACCTGAAGACTCCGTCTCTTTCATCCGTTTGGCTCAGAGCTTTGCAGAGGGTGAAAGACTCTGAAACCACCTGAATCTCGGGGAAAGCTCCCGACACTCTGACGTTCCAGACCTGGCTGATTTTTGTCCCTTTTGTCCCCAAACAGGTGCATGATGGACAGCGACGACGAGGTGCGGGACAGGGCGACGTTCTACCTGAACGTGCTGCAGCAGAGACAGCTGGCCCTGAACGCTGCCTACATTTTTAACGGTCGGTGAGAGCGAGGAGACAGCTCAGAGCTGTTAATTCACCTGGTTTTTTGTGGCCTGAGCACCTTCCCTGCCCGGTGTTTGCGCTGGGAGAGGCAGATTTAGCAGATTCAACAATCTAAACCTGGCCTTGGACGCTGCCGAGGGATCCAGGAGCGGCCACAGCTGCTCTGGGAATTGAAAATAATCTAAATTTGAGAAGCATGGGTTGGGAAATGGAGCCAGGAGCGTGAGCTGGGCTTCTGTTGTCTCTTCCTGCACTTGGCACGGATTTCTTGATTTTTCTCCATCTTTTTCGATCCAAAAGGAGGGTGAGGGTCGGTTGTAAAAACGTTTTATGTCTGTGAATTCACCGCGCAGAGGATTTAATTCGTCCGTGTGAGGTTTTTGGGGGCGAGCTGCTTAAACCTGGCAACTCTGTGTCATCTTCAGAGCAGCTTTTTTTTTTTTTAATTCTACTTTGCCTGTTTTGTGCTTCCTGTGTATCAGCAGTGCACGGGGCAGTTTCAGCTCTTAAAACTGAATTTTTCTGCCTTTTCTCCTCTGCAGGGCTGACAGTCTCTGTTCCAGGCATGGAGAAAGCCCTGCACCAGTACACACTGGAGCCCTCAGAGAAACCCTTTGACATGAAAACAGTTCCCCTGGCTACAGCCCCCATCTTCGAGCAGAAAGCAGGTAATGGAATCCACCCAGCTCCCTGGGAAAATGGGCTGGAGGCAAAGCTCAGAGCCCCGGGGCTGCTCTTGTTCCGCTGATCTCCTTAGCGAGTGTGGGCATAATCAGGATTTATTTGTCCACAGCCTTTGAGAAAAAGCCATTCCAGGAGCTCTCGGTCACTTCTCCGGCCTTTTTCCACATCCTTGCACAATTCTTGAGCGTCTTCGCTTAGCACAAACAACTTTGGGTTTCGTTATTTTTCTCTCCCTTCTCCTTTCATTTTTTTTTTTTTAAACTGTTTTTTTAGGGCTAAGGTGTGGTTTATTCCTCATCACTCAGACTGCATTTCTCTACTTCCAATCCAATATTTTTACACCAAAAAATTTTAAAAAAAAATTATATTTCAGTGTGTGAGGAGCTCTCCTTAGCGAGTGTGGGCATAATCAGGATTTATTTGTCCACAGCCTTTGAGAAAAAGCCATTCCAGGAGCTCTCGGTCACTTCTCCGGCCTTTTTCCACATCCTTGCACAATTCTTGAGCGTCTTCGCTTAGCACAAACAACTTTGGGTTTCGTTATTTTCTCTCCCTTCTCCTTTCATTTTTTTTTTTTTTAAACTGTTTTTTTAGGGCTAAGGTGTGGTTTATTCCTCATCACTCAGACTGCATTTCTCTACTTCCAATCCAATATTTTTACACCAAAAATTTTAAAAAAAAATTATATTTCAGTGTGTGAGGAGCTCTCCTTAGCGAGTGTGGGCATAATCAGGATTTATTTGTCCACAGCCTTTGAGAAAAAGCCATTCCAGGAGCTCTCGGTCACTTCTCCGGCCTTTTTCCACATCCTTGCACAATTCTTGAGCGTCTTCGCTTAGCACAAACAACTTTGGGTTTCGTTATTTTCTCTCCCTTCTCCTTTCATTTTTTTTTTTTTTAAACTGTTTTTTTAGGGCTAAGGTGTGGTTTATTCCTCATCACTCAGACTGAATTTCTCTACTTCCAATCCAATATTTCCACACCAAAAAATATATTAAAAAAAAGATATCTCAGTGTGTGAGGAACTCTTCTTAGCGAATGTGGGCATAATCAGGATTTATTTGTCCACAGCCTTTGGGAAAAAAGCCATTCCAGGAGCCCTCGGTCACTTCTCCGGCCTTTTTCCACGTCCTTGCACAATTCTTGAGCGTCTTCGCTTAGCACAAACAACTTTGGGTTTCATTATTTTTCTGTCCCTTCTCCTTTCATTTTTTTTTTTTAACTGTTTTTTTAGGGCTAAGGTGTGGTTTATTCCTCATCACTCAGACTGCATTTCTCTACTTCCAATCCAATATTTTTACACCAAAAAATTTAAAAAAAAAATTATATTTCAGTGTGTGAGGAGCTCTCCTTAGCGAGTGTGGGCATAATCAGGATTTATTTGTCCACAGCCTTTGAGAAAAAGCCATTCCAGGAGCTCTCGGTCACTTCTCCGGCCTTTTTCCACATCCTTGCACAATTCTTGAGCGTCTTCGCTTAGCGCAAACAACTTTGGGTTTCGTTATTTTCTCTCCCTTCTCCTCCTTTCATTTATTTTTTTTTTTACTGTTTTTTTAGGGCTAAGGTGTGGTTTATTCCTCATCTCTCAGACTGAATTTCTCTACTTCCAATCCAATATTTCCACACCAAAAAATATATTAAAAAAAAGATATCTCAGTGTGTGAGGAACTCTTCTTAGCGAATGTGGGCATAATCAGGATTTATTTGTCCACAGCCTTTGGGAAAAAGCCATTCCAGGAGCTCTCGGTCGCTTCTCCGGCCTTTTTCCACATCCTTGCACAATTCTTGAGCGTCTTCGCTTAGCACAAACAACTTTGGGTTTCATTATTTTTCTGTCCC
The DNA here is from genome assembly GCA_022316685.1 of Progne subis subis. Taxonomy (NCBI): domain Eukaryota; kingdom Metazoa; phylum Chordata; class Aves; order Passeriformes; family Hirundinidae; genus Progne; species Progne subis. The sequence continues at coordinate 230,577 of JAKJHU010000269.1, read as the reverse complement.
TTCTCCTTTCATTTTTTTTTTTTTAACTGTTTTTTTAGGGCTAAGGTGTGGTTTATTCCTCATCACTCAGACTGCATTTCTCTACTTCCAATCCAATATTTTCACACCAAAAAATTAAAACAAAAAGGATATTTCAGTGTGTGAGGAGCCAGGCTGGCAGTGGTTTGCAGCAGAATGTGGGAAACATAATAAATATAAGAAATATAATATAAATAATAAGATGTAAGGGTTAATTCGTGGAGATTTAATGGCATTTAAACCTCCTGCGTGGTTTAGCTGAGGCAGAGCGCAAAGTCTCAGCTTTGTTTTCTCCACAGAGATTGCCCTGGTGACCAGCAAACCTGAGAAAGTGGCTCCTTCACGCCAGGACATATTCCAAGGTAGGAGAGATCAGCAGCTCTCCAGAATGTTCCAGGAGAGCTGCAGAGGGGCTGGGGACAAGGACAGGACACAGGGAATGGACTGGGATTGGAAAAGGGGAGATTTGGGATCTTGGGAAGGAATTCCTGCCTGGGCTGCAATTCCCAGAGCAGCTGTGGATCATTCCCTGGATCCCTGGAATGTCCAAGGAAGGATTGGAGCTCCCTGGGGTCGTGGAATTATCCCTGGAATGAGCTCTGAGCTCCCTTCCCACCCAAACCGGTTCAGGATTCTGGGATTTGGGACACTCCGAATCCATCCAGAGGGATTTTTCTGGAAAATGGGCAGAGGAAAGAGAGGGGAAGGGAAGGGAGACCCTTGATGGTGTTCTGAGATTCCAAGTGAAGCCCCTGGATCCATCTATTTCTTGGGGAGGAGATGAATCCAACCTCAGGCTCTGGAGCCGGGCTGGGAGAGCTGGGAATGTTCTCCTGGAGGAGGGAAGGATCCAGGGAGAGCTTCCAGAACATTCCAGGGCCTGAAGGGGCTCCAGGAGAGCTGCACAGGGACTGGGGACAAGGCCTGGAGGGACAGGACACAGGGAATGGACTGGGATTGGAAAAGGGGAGATTGGGGTGGGATTTTGGGATGGAATTCCCACCTGGGCTGCAATTCCCAGAGCAGCTGTGGCTGCCCCTGGATCCCTGGAGTTTTCCAAAGCCAGGCTGGACATGGATTGGGACAGTGGGAGTTTCCAGGGTGGTGGAACTGAATCACCATCATGTGCCTTCCAACCCAACCCGTTCTGGGATTCCGTGGAGCGTTGGGACGATGGCGGGATCAGAGCCTGCTCCCGTTGATCTCCTTTTCCTTCCCGCACAGAACAACTGGCAGCCATCCCAGAATTCAAGGGCCTGGGTCCTTTGTTCAAGTCCTCCGAGGCAGTGCAGCTGACAGAGGCAGAAACAGAATATTTCGTTCGCTGCATCAAGCACGTGTTCCCAAACCACATCGTTTTCCAGGTGAGGGGAATCCACCCCCTTCTCCCAGGGCATGGCACCATTTGGCAAATTTTGCTGCTTGCTTTATTTGAGAGGGAAAAGAACTGGTTGAAGGAGACAGTGTTCAGGAGGAAAGGGACCTGGGGGTGCTGGTCGACAGCCGGTTGGACATGAGCCAGCAGTGTGCCTTGGTGGCCAAGAAGGCCAACGGCACCTGGCCTGCATTAGGAATTGTGTGACCAGCAGGAGTAGGGAGGTCATTCTTCCCCTGTACTCGGCACTGGTGAGACCACATCTTGAGTGCTGTGTCCAGTTCTGGGCCCCTCAGTTTAGGAAGGATGTGGAGATGCTTGAGCGTGTCCAGAGGAGGGCAACGAGGCTGGTGAGGGGCTTGGAACACAAGCCCTGTGAGGAACGTTTGAAGGAGCTGGGGTTGTTCAGCCTGGAGAAGAGGAGGCTTAGAGGTGACCTTATCACTCTCTACAACTTCCTGAAGGGAGGTTGTGGACAGGTGGGGGTCGGTCTCTTCCGCCGGGCAGCAACTGACAGAACAAGGGGACACAGTCTCAAGCTACGTCAGGGAAGGTACAGGTTAGATATTAGGAAAAAAATTTTCACTGAAAGAATGATAAAGCACTGGAATTGTCTTCCCAGGGAGGTGGTGGAGTCACCATCTCTGGACGTGTTTAAAAAAAGACTGGACATGGCACTTAGTGCTATGGTCTAGTTGAGGTGTTAAGGCATAGGTTGGACTTGATGATCTTAGAGGTCTCTTCCAACCTCATTATTCTGTGATTCTGTGATTCTGTGAGTGTTTTCAACTCCTTTTTTCCCCCCCCCCCGTTTGCTGCTGCAGTTTGACTGCACCAACACCTTGAACGATCAGCTCCTGGAGAGGGTGACGGTGCAGATGGAGCCGGCCGACGCTTACGACGTCGTCTGCTGCATCCCGGCCCCCAGCCTGGCCTACAACCAGCCTGGCATGTGCTACACCCTGGTCAGCATCCCCCAGGACGACCCCACTGCAGGTGAGAGGTCGTGGTGTCCCCCCTCCCCCCAAAAAAAAATCCCTCCGGTGAAGGTTTTGGGGATGGGAAAGAGATTTTGGGGGTGCGGGGGTTGGTTCGTCCTGAGGTGTTCGGCTCTTGGGGGTTTTTTATCTTCTTTTCTGTTATGCTGGAGAGGTGGATTTTGTGTTTGGATTGAGATGTTTGGTAATTTTTATCTCTCTGGCACAGTCTCACAAGCGGTGAGCTCTGGTTAACAGTGTGAAAAATGGATTTTATCTCTTTCTTTACGAGGCCTTTTAAGGATAAACTGTCCAAAAATTGCCCCCATCTCTCTCTCTCCAAGGCCTTTTAATGATAAACTCTCCAATTATGCAATGACACCTGAATTATTTTTAATTTTAACCCAGTAACCAACCAAAAATGCTGATTTTTCTGCCCAATTCCAAAATCCCAGCCAGAGCCCTGGAGAAGGAGGTGAAAAAGAAGAACTCAGCCCCTGCCCTAAATCCTCCACCTTGCTTTCTCTCCATTGCCGTGTTCCAAACCCTCCAGCTCTGAGTTTTGCACCCTGTGCAAAAATATTCCTGAGTTGAGGCTTTATTTTAATGGATATGATCGAGAACAGAACCAGTAAAAGGAAAATGCCAATAAAATAAAAATATTCTGGGTTTGAGGCTTTATTTTAATGGATGTGTTCAAGGACAGAACCAGTAAAAGGAAAATTCCAGTAAAATAAAAATATTCTGGGTTTGAGGCTTTATTTTAATGGATGTGTTCAAGGACAGAACCAGTAAAAGGAAAATTCTAATAAAATAAAAATATTCCTGATTTGAGGCTTTATTTTAATGGATATGTTCAAGGACAGAACCAGTAAAAGGAAAATTCCAGTAAAATAAAAATATTCCTCAGTTTGAGGCTTTATTTTGATGGACGTGTTCAAAAACAGAACCAGTAAAAGAAAAATACTGATAAAATAAAAATATTCCTGAGTTGAGGCTTTATTTTCATGGATATGATCAAGAACAGAACCAGTAAAAGGAAAATTCCAGTAAAATAAAAATATTCCTGATTTGAGGCTTTCTTTTAATGGATATGATTGAGAACAGAACCAGTAAAAGGAAAATTCCAGTAAAATAAAAACATTCCTCAGTTTGAGGCTTTATTTTAATGGATGTGTTCAAAAACAGAACCAGTAAAAGAAAAATACTGATAAAATAAAAATATTCCTGAGTTGAGGCTTTATTTCAATGGATATGATCAAGGACAGAACCAGTAAAAGGAAAGTGCCGAGAAAATAAAAATATTCCTGATTTGAGGCTTTATTTTGATGGATATGATCAAGAACAGAACCATTAAAAGGAAAATTCCAGTAAAATAAAAATATTCCTGATTTGAGGCTTTATTTTAATGGATATGATCAAGGACAGAACCAGTGAAAGAAAAATTCCAATAAAATAAAAATATTCCTGAGTTGAGGCTTTATTTTAATGGATATGATCAAGGACAGAACCAGTGAAAGAAAAATTCCAATAAAATAAAAATATTCCTGAGTTGAGGCTTTATTTTAATGGACGTGTTGAAGAACAAAACCAGTAAAAGGAAAACGCCAATAAAATAAAAATATTCCTGAGCTGAGGCTTTATTTTAATGGATATGATCAAGGACAGAACCAGTAAAAGAAAAATACTGATAAAATAAAAATATTCCTGGTTTGAGGCTTTATTTTAATGGATATGATCAAGGACAGAACCAGTAAAAGGAAAGTGCCGATAAAATAAAAATATTCCTGATTTGAGGCTTTATTTTAATGGATATGATCAAGGACAGAACCAGTGAAAGAAAAATACTGATAAATACATTCCTGATTTGAGGCTTTATTTTAATGGATATGATCGAGAACAGAACCAGTGAAAGAAAAATTCTAATAAAATAAAAATATTCCTGAGTTTGAGGCTTTATTTTAATGGACGTGTTCAAGGACAGAACCAGTGAAAGGAAAGTGCCGATAAAATAAAAATATTCCTGATTTGAGGCTTTATTTTAATGGATGTGTTCAAGGACAGAACCAGTAAAAGAAAAATACTGATAAAATAAAAATATTCCTGATTTGAGGCTTTATTTTAATGGATATGATCAAGGACAGAACCAGTGAAAGAAAAATACTGATAAATACATTCCTGATTTGAGGCTTTATTTTAATGGATATGATCGAGAACAGAACCAGTGAAAGAAAAATTCTAATAAAATAAAAATATTCCTGATTTGAGGCTTTATTTTAATGGATATGTTCAAGGACAGAACCAGTAAAAGGAAGATTCCAGTAAAATAAAAACATTCCTCAGTTTGAGGCTTTATTTTGATGGACGTGTTCAAAAACAGAACCAGTAAAAGAAAAATACTGATAAAATAAAAATATTCCTGGTTTGGGGCTTTATTTTAATGGATATGATCAAGAACAGAACCAGTAAAAGGAAAATTCTAATAAAATAAAAATATTCCTGAGTTGAGGCTTTATTTTAATGGATATGATCGAGAACAGAACCAGTGAAAGAAAAATTCTAATAAAATAAAAATATTCCTGAGTTTGAGGCTTTATTTTAATGGATGTGTTCAAGGACAGAACCAGTGAAAGGAAAATGCCGATAAAATAAAAATATTCCTGATTTGAGGCTTTATTTTAATGGATGTGTTCAAGAACAGAACCAGTAGAAGAAAAATTCTAATAAAATAAAAATATTCCTGATTTGAGGCTTTATTTTAATGGATGTGTTCAAGAACAGAACCAGTAAAAGAAAAATACTGATAAAATAAAAATATTCCTGATTTGAGGCTTTATTTTAATGGACTAATTCTTTTTTTTCCTCTCTTTGGAGAATCAGAAACTACTGCAAAATACAGGAATGAGATTTTCCTGGACATAAAACTTCCCTTTCTTTTCTTCGTCTCACTTGAACACCGCTGGCTTTGCAGTTATTTAATTATCAGCGGGAGTGGATTTTTCAATTATTTTAATACCAGGGGAAGATCAGAAGCAATCTGAATTACTGTGGGTTTGAATTCCATTCCTTTTGTCAGAAATCCTTGTGGGATTTTTCCCGGTGGTTCCTTGGCAGCATTTGGAATCTCTGATTTTTTTTTTTTTATTTTCTTTTTTACCCCGGGAACCCTCCTGAGCTCCTCCTTCAGCCTTTATTTTAAAATCAAAGGGGAAAATCGATATTTAAAAGCGCTCTGGGGCAAAACAGATGGAGGTTCCAGTCTGGTTTTTGGGAACAGAGGGCTCCAGCAGAGGAATCTTCCCCAGTTATCCAGGATTTCTCTCTCTCTTCCCAGTGGCTTCCACCTTCAGCTGCACCATGAAGTTCACGGTGCGGGACTGCGACCCCAGCACGGGGGTGCCAGAAGAGGACGGGTACGAGGATGAGTACGTGGTGAGTCCGGGTTTTTGTTCCCTCTTCCCCTTCGTCACTAATTTGGGGGAAATGCGGCCCTTGGGACAAGTTTCTTCTGGATGCTGAGGTGAAACAATCTGCCTGAAACAGCAAAACGCCGGGAAATGTCGGGTTTAGATCCTTTCCTCACATTTTGGGTCTGAAGGACGGTTGTGTGCCGGGGAAAGCCGGAGCTTCCCTTTGGAATGGAGGATGGAAACTCCCCCTTCCCTCCAAATTATTGTAATTTTGCAATTAGGGGCTTTTGAGCAAAGATCTGGGGATGGGAGTAACGGTTCTTTACTGGGAAAATACAAATGTAGCAGTACAAAAAAATACAAGCAAGGGAGGAAACAAAAATCCTGCCAGGGTCAGGGATACGACCTGGCACTTTGTTGTTCACGGTGTTGGAAGCAGTCCACATAAATCCTCCTGGAGTAACAGCTGTGGTTCTGTGGAGTAGAGATGGTCCTGTAGAAAGTCCAGCGGTGGTGAGATGGGTCCGGTCTTCCTCCGGGAATCCAGTGGAAAACCCGGATCCCTTGCGTCCTTCGTTCCCAGTTTTTATCCAGCTGGGAACAGCCGGCTCCTCCCCACAGTGTGCAGCATCTCCCAGTGGGATGATGGAATGTGTCACGTCACTGGTGTGCCTCGGTGGCCCATTATCAGGAGATGTCCCCTGGAGGATGGAGGGGAGGTGACAGAGATAACAAACACTGCCCCACCTGGGTGTAACGGCTGGGCCGTTATCAGGAGCCATCCTCCTCCTTCCCCCTGGAGTTAGGAGGATAAAACAGCTCCCAAAAAAACCACCTTTCACCAGGTGAAACACAACACACACTTTTAGGTTACATAACCCAAGACACCTGGTCACTAATTTGGGGGAAATGCGGCCCTTGGGACAAGTTTCCTGTGGATGCTGAGATGAAACAATCTGCCTGAAACAGCAAAATGCCGGGAAATGTTGTTTTTAGATCCTTCCCCCCCAAAACCTCGTTCCTGTCGAAGTTTTAGTTCCCCGGGGGACAGAATTTGTGGGGGTGGAGAGGAGGGAAGGAAGAAACAACTTCCACTGGCTGTTTTTAGAACTGTGCTCTGATCTTTCCGCCCCAAACATTCGGATTTTTGTTAATTTGTGGTCAGTGATAGAGGTACAGTCAGATCTCAGGAAGTACTGGAGGAAATAAAGGGGAGCTGGGAGAGCTGGGGATGTTCTCCTGGAGAAGGGAAGGCTCCAGGGAGAGCTTCCAGAACATTCTAGGGCCTGAAGGAGCTCCAGGAGAGCTGCAGAGGGGCTGGGGACAAGGCCTGGAGGGACAGGACACAGGGAATGGACTGGGATTGGAAAAGAGGAGATTGGGGTGGGATCTTGGGATGGAATTCCCAGAGCATCCCTGGAACGTCCAAGGCCGGGTTGGAACAGCCTGGGACAGAGGAAGATGTCTTTGCCCGTGGCAAGGGTTGGAACTGGATTATCTTAAAAGATCCTTTCAACCCAACATTTCCTGGGATTCCCTGGATTCTGAGGAATTCTCTCCATGGAGGCCCAGGAGGAGCTGTGAAGGTTTTTTACCATCAAGTGATGGCCTCGTTCTCTGCTCTCCTTCAGCCTCGCAGATGTTTTGTGTAAATACTTTGAAGGTTTACAGATGGCCACCACAAATGCTACTTCCCCTCTTTTTAGAAGATGTTTTTTACAGTTCCCCTGGAATTAAATCCAAGCATCGCCTTGGCAAAAAACGCTCTGGGCTCTTTTTCCCTTTCCAAGGTGAGGGTCATGTCCTTAACTGGAAAATTTCCTTTTTTTTTTTGTTTTTTTCCCTCCCAGTTGGAAGACTTGGAGGTGACGGTGTCGGATCACCTCCAGAAGGTTTTAAAACCCAACTTTGCAGCTGCCTGGGAGGAGGTGGGAGATGACTTTGAGAAAGAAGAAACCTTTGCGCTCAGTTCCATCAAAACCCTGGACGGTGAGATAATCCCTCATTTAATCCCCTGCCCTGCCGGGGTTTTAATTAGTGCAATAAATAATCACCCGGAATAATTTTCTTCTTCAATCCCTGAGTGCAGAAGCTGTCAGTAACATCGTCAAGTTCCTGGGCATGCAACCCTGTGAGAGGTCAGATAAAGTGCCAGAAAACAAAAACTCTCACACCCTCTACTTGGCTGGTGAGTGTTCCTGCTGCCGAATTTCCACGTTTCCGTGTCCCCGCTGATTTTTTTCTAAGTGAAGGGAAAATGGTTTTGGAGGTGCTGCTGTTGTTTTGGGAGTTTTTTTTTCCTCTGTGGAAAGAGGATTTTTCTCTGGAGTGACCCGGTGTGTTGAACGCAGCTGGTCCTGACTTGGAGATTCTGTCTTGGATGTGCTCAGGCCGAGCTCTTGGAATGTGGGAAGGGTGGAGAATCTCTGATTTGACAACTTCCAGAGCAGATAAAATTAAATCCCTTGCCTGAGCTTATCTCAGAAGAGCGACTCTGGGAGCGTCCTGTTTTGAGTTCCTGTTGCTCAAGACGCATCCAGAGTTGTCCTGCAGCACCCATAGCTTCTTCCAGAACCGTGGAATTGTTGAGGTTGGAGAAGCCCTCTGAGGTCATCGAGTCCAACCATTCCCAGCACTGCCAAGTGCCACGTGCACGGGGCTTGGAAATCCCAAACCTCCCTGGGCAGCTCTGCCTGGGCTGGACAAACCTTTCCATGGGGGAATTTTTCCTAAAATCCAACCCAAACCTGCCCCGGCTGAGGCCGTTCCCTCTGCTCCTGTCCCTGTTCCCTGGGAGCATGTCCCCCGCCCCGGCTGTCCCCTGGCTCCCCCCTGATCCCCCTTTTCCCCCTTCCCAGCTCCCTCAGCTTTTCCTGCTTCTCCAGCCCCTTCCCAGCTCCAATCCCTGGACACTCTCCAGCCCCTCCAGGCCTCTCCCGTTGGGAGCTGTCCCCAGGATTCCAGGCTGTCCCTCAGGGGGACAATCCCCACCCTTGAGCTGTCCATCAGCCTCTTGCCCAGCCGGGGATGTCCAACCACTGCCAGCAGCCCACCCCCAGGACCTTTCCCAAGCTGGATCATTCCGCGGGGTGGTGAAAACCCGGCCTAAGGTTAAACCTGAGCCTCTCCAAACCGAGCTCTCCCCCGTTGCTTTGTCCCAGGCGTGTACAGAGGCGGCTGTGACGTGCTGGTCAGGGCCAGGCTGGCGCTCGGGGACGGTGTGACCATGCAGGTGACAGTCAGGAGCAAGGACGAGACGTCCGTCGATGTCATCCTGGCTTCCGTGGGCTGAGAGTTCCAGCGGCGCGATTCCTGGAATTTCTCCCCCCCCGTCCTCCTGTTTTTTGTTTTTTTGTTTTTTCTCCTGGCTTGTCCTCTCGTGAGTGTGATTTTTTTTATTCCTCAATTTGGGAAATCGTTTTGTATGATGTTTTGGGGCCGGTACCTTACCACTTAACCGGTCCCACCTAATTTATGGCATCTCGAGCGGGGAAGATGAAAGACGTGAAAAAACAGGATCAGACCCTTTTTCTTTTTTTTTTTTTTGTCAAAATTGCTTTTTATTAACAGAAAATAAACACTGGTTCAGGTGGTGGAATTCATATGAATTACTGTTAATAAAATAGAAATTTTTTTGTTCTAATTTTGTCTGTTCCAGTACAGAAAAAATAGCCCGTAATGGCTGTTTATTAAGCAAAAAAAACCCCTTTATTCCTAAAGGGATGCTATTAAACTCCCAACATAAACAATTAAAAACTGGCCCAAACCTCCGAATTTGCAATATTTTTTGTGGCTGTCTCTTCTTCCTCACAGAAAAATCAATGTACAGAGAGAGATCAAACTCCATCTCTCGAGGCACATTCAATTCTCTGAGCTTTATGTCAGTGAATAACAACCAAACCTCAGGACAGCCTTCTTCAAACTGGGGAAAAAATCCCATGTGGAAAACTGGGAAGGGATAGAGAGGGGATGGAGGGATTTTCTGTGAGGGAAGAAGCGGTTGTTTCTTCCCGAGTCGCGGTGATGACGAAAGAAAATCAGAAATTGCGATTTAACTTTCATTTAAACCTCTGCCTCTCTAAAGAAGAACAGCATCCTGCGTTTTCCCCTCGTTTTTCCAGTTCCCCCAAGGATTTCACTCGGTTTGGCAGCCCAGGATGAAGGCGTGAGCTCGGTGGTTGGACGCGGCAGAGAAAATCAACGTTGGGGTTTTTGGTTTTTCTTTTTTTCTTTTTCCTGACTCTCAAGCGAAGAGAACTGAGCTGCAGCAGCTCAGAAGGAGTTGATGAAGTTCAGGTAGGCGTTCAGAAATCCCGTGGGATCCTCCAGCTGGGGGTAGTGGCTGATGTGATCATCCAGCACGGACACCGTGGACGTGGGAAGCACCTTCCTGGCGGAAAAACGGAGCGAGGCTTCAATGCGGGAATTGCCGCCGACTCGACCTTCTCGCACGGCTCGTTTCGGGGATTAAAAAAAAAAAAAGCCTGGAGCCAGGCTCCATCTGACCCCTTCCAAGTGGCTAGATTCCCTTCAGGTTAATTTGGAGGAGGAAACTTCCTCAGGAAACAAAACCTCCCCAGTGCGCTTTCAAAACGGATCGTGGGATGGACTGAAAATCCTGATTTTTGGTGCCTAAAACGCGGAACCGATTCCCAGACTGCTCTCACCGAATCACCTGGCCGTGCAGGTGACAGTGGGGATTAAAAACAGCCTCCGTGAGGACGGAATTGAAGGAATAGCCAGGCTGAAATACCCCTCGGAATGGAGGCCCAGTTGCACATTCCCACTTTTTGCCTTACTTGTAAAGCTGCAGGAACTCCGGGTGCGGATTCACGGGGTCCAGGGGCCCGTAGATGAGATGCACTGCAAGGGAGGCACAGGCAGAGCTTTTAGATCCATAAATTAGTGGATTCATTAATTAGGACATCCCCAAGGAGACCCGCAGGAGTGTTCCCTCCTCACAGGAAGCTTGGGAAGCTTCCAGCGGAGCGCTGAATCAAAACAGCTCTGAGCTGGCTTCGGCTGCTCTGCCCTGGGGTCAAGTTCAGCCTCCAACTCCCCAATTTTTTTTTTCCCTGGTTGCAACTTTTTTTTGGGCTTGAGAAGCTCCTCAGCATCCCTGAAGCAGCACTTGGAGAGCCAGCAGTGAACCAGGGAACATTATCTCCGCTGAAAAACCGGATTGGAGCTCGGAATAATGAGAGGCTGATGGGTGGAAGAAGCCTGGAAGTGAAGCGGGGGGAAAATTCCCAAAATTCCCACCCGGTGAAGGAATGGATTCCTACTCACGTGGGACTGAGGTAGACATCAGAGCCCCAACCCAGCGCTCTCTGTGCTTCTTTCTCTGGTTTATGTACTGCAAAATACTGAAGGAAAAGTCGTCGTTGGGCAGTGGATGCTGCCCGGCCTGGAATTTGCTCCCGGGGCTGTGGACATGATGGGATCCAGGTGGGATCTGCATCTCCCGTGGGGAAAGCAGCACCAGCCCATCATCCCTGGGCTCAGACAAGGAGCTGAACTCAACCACCAGCCCAAGCTCCTTCTAAAAGCCACCAGCTGGAAGAAACACGTCCTTCCAAAACTCCCAAGGTGAAGATTTGGGATTGGGATTTCTGGGAATGGCCCAGAAGGTTCAAATCCAGAGGCAAATCTCTCCTGGGACAACGCTGGGGAGGGTTCTGCTCAAAAACCTGCCACAGGCTGAGCTCCAGTCGTTACCAAAACCTCCCCAAATCCAAACCCTTGATTTCCAAAAGGAAAAAAAAAAAAACCCCAAAAATCCTCAGGTTCCACATCTCAGATCCAGCTCCAACCTTGCATCATCCCAGAGAATCCCTGCTCCAACATCCCCCTCCAGCTCCTTCTTGGGATGTAATGTTGATCCCAGGCAGCAAAAGAAGCAGCTGGAAGTTCTGGGGAGCCTGGCCGAGCTCGGGGAACCTCGGAGCGGGCGCGACGCTCAGCTGACGCGGGAATTCGTGCCGAGCTACCTGTCCATGACGAGATTCCCGTCGTTGTTCCGCACCGCCGTCCACATATCCCAGAATTCCGCCTGCGAGGGCTGCGTGTAGGGCCCGAAAACCGCCCCGAGCCTGGGGAGGAAAAAAAAAAACCCAATGGAATTTGGAGAGACACAACGGCAGCTGCGTCAGGGAACCACTCCGAAACTACTGGAGGGCAAAAAAATTCCAGCACTTCCAGTTTCCGCCGCAAAACTCCGAGATGTCACCCCAAGTAAGTGTTGGATGGCCTCAAAGGGGTTTTTTTTAGAGGGAGAAATTTTTAAATGCTGCTAAAAATGTAAAAATCTGGTTGTGCAGGGGTTTTGTTGGCTCTGAACTGTGTAATTCCAACCCTTGTGGGAGAGGAGGATTTCAGTGTCCATGGAATTGTTTGGTTGATGATTAAAGTGAAGCTCGTGGCCAGTGGGGAGAGGGAATGGGCCAGAGGTCAATCCCACCTCCCCAGGGACAGTGCCAGGAATCTGCTCCCTGCCAAATCCCTGATTTATGGAATCATGGAATGGTTTGGGTTGGAAGGGAAATTAAGGATCACTCCCACTCCCTGCCATGGGCAGGGACACCTCCCACCGTCCCAGGTTGCTCCAAGCCCCAATGTCCAACCTGGCCTTGGACACTTCCAGGGATCCAGGGGCAGCCACAGCTTCTCTGGGAATTCTGTTCCAGAGTCTCCCACACCCTCCCAGCCAAAAATTCCTTCTACTTCCTGCACTTCCCCTTTCCCACTTGGTTCACATCCTTACGGATCGAGCCCGCTCACCCTCCGGAGAAGAGGAAGAAGTTCATCAGCCGCAGGATGATGGGGGACAGCAGCCCCCCGTCCTTGAGGAGCTTGGGAAGGAAGGAGAGAGCACCAGACACAGGGATAAATCCACGGAGAGCTTTTCCCAGGACTCCCAGCCCAGACCCTTGAGGGTGTTTCTTTGGGATTTTGGGATTCAGCATGACTAGAGAGGGGAGCAGCTCTCACCTTCTGGATGAAGCGGGGGTAGTGCGTTTCGGGAAAAATCCCTGGAAGGACATCAAAGAGCGGAGCTGTAACGCTGGAAGTGTTTTGTTCCACATCTCCCAGTTTGTCCCGCTTTATGGTGCCATGGAAGTGGCTCAGGGAGCCCCAGGATTGATGCTCCTGGTTAATTACAGCACCTGGATTGCAATCCTTGGGATTTGGGTGATGGAGATGGGAAGGCCAACCCGTCCCATGGGTCTCATCCTATGGATTCCATCCCGTGGATTCCCATCCCATCCCATGGATCTCATCCCATGGATTCTAACTCATTCCATCCCATGGATCCCCATCTCAGGGATCCCATCCCATGGATTCTATCCCATCCCATCCCATGGATCCCATCCCATCTCATGGATCCCATCCCATGGATTCTATCCCATCCCATCCCACGGATCCCATCCCATCTCATGGATCCCATCCCATGGATCCCATCCCATCCTATCTCATCCCATGGATCCCCATCTCATCCTATGGATCCCATCCCATCCCATCCCATGGATCCCATCCCATCCCGTCCCATGGATCCCAATCCCATCCCATGGATCCCATCCCATCCCATCCCATCCCATGGATCCCATCCCATGGATCCCAATCCCGTCCCATGGATCCCATCCCATCCCGTCCCACGGATCCCATCCCATCCCACCCCACGGATCCCATCCCATCCCACCCCACGGATCCCATCCCACCCCAGGCAAGCCTTACCTCCGTTGGATAAACAGAGGCTGTTGATCAGGATGCTTCCAGTTCTATTGTGCTCATACCTGGGGACAGCAGAGAAGAAGGTGAAACACAACCCAAACCTCTCCAGGCCCCGAGAGACGACGGAGCAGGAGAGGCCAAACTCCGTCAGATCATCTCCGTTTCCTTCGGGAACTGGCCGGAAGCCTTGGACACAAGGAAAAAAGGGATCCTGCTCTGCCTCTCCTTCCACTTATCTGCTGGGAATCATCTTGGTGGAGACCCCAGAGGGAGGGAGGGGTGGCAGGGACCTGTGGAGCAGCTCCTGAGCGACCGTGTCGCCGTAATCGTGGGACAGGAGGTTGATCCGCTGGTGCCGGAGCCCCAGGTGCCGCAGCAGCCCCTCCACGATGGTGGCCTGCTCGAAGATGGAGTAGCCGTGGGGCCTCTGCGAAAGCGGGAGAGAGGGGTCCCGGTGAGAGCCAGACCCCGCAGGAACCCCACGGATTCCAGGATAAACGGCCCAAGGGAGGAATGTGGAAACAGGGAATATGGGGAGCAGCGGTTGGGATGTCCTGGAACATCCTCAAAGCATGGGAGCGTGGGCCGTGCTCCAAAGGGGTCGAGGTGCGTTTTGGAGTCCCATCAAACCCAGCTGAAGGTCCACCACGAACCTTCCCTATCCCTCCCACCGTTGTAGTGACTTATCCCTTTTCCGGAGGTAAATGGGAGGAGAAAAACGCAATTTTTCTCCCGGATAGTGAAAACCGATTTTCCGGAGCGCTGAGGCAAAAGCAACCGTGAAAATCCTCCTCCCAGCGTACTCACGGGCTTGTCACTGAATCCAAATCCAAGGAAATCCAGGGCGATCACCCGGTGAAAGCGCTGGGTCAGCCCTTCCCAGATCTGGGAAGAGGAGAAACGCATGGAAAAAGCATCCAGTGGGAGCAGAGTGCGGAGACAACCGCAGCGATGAGCAGGACGTGTGCTCCTCCCCACCATTCCAGAACATTCCAGCTCCAAGAAAACAGCAGGAGATCAAAATTTCCCAACAAACAGCCAGAACATCCCCTCCAAAAAAACAAAACAAAACAAAACAAAAAAAAAAAAAACCCCAAAACAATCCAAGGAATTGTTGTGGCTGTTTTCCCGGACCGTGGGACGTGGAAAGAGCTTGGGTTTCACACTGGGAGAGGAACAAGGTGGTACCTCCAGCAGAAATCAGGAACTCTCCTCCGGAGCATGGCCCAGCCCCGCCGTGCTGCCTGCTCATCCCCAGGAGCTGAAACTCCTGGGATTCGCTGTCAGGTTCCGGCCCCCTCACCTTGCTCCAGTCGTAGCTGGACGTTGGGAAGCCATGCAGGAGCACCACGACGTCGGAGCTGCCGACGGCGCCGCTGGAATCTGTGGGGAGAGCGGGACACCTCCGGGTCAGCTTCTCCCAAAATCCCTCCCTTCTAACGGGAATTGCTGGGAATCCGCCTCTCCCTCCGCTCCCCACGGCCAAGCACGGGTTCGATTCCCACCCCGGCTTCCCATCGGAAACCTCGGCGGCTCCGTGATCAATCCAGGGATTTAATTAGGCCAAATTAACTCCGGCAGCCTCTGTGCTGCTGCAAAAAGGGGTTTCCAGTGTCTTTTCCATGCTGCCATCCATTTGGGATCCTTCCCACCAAGGTACAGAACCAGCTTTCCCCAGCGACGCGTTCTGATCCATCCCTGCCGGATCCAGGACGGCAAAAACCGGGAGGGATTTGTCCCCAAGGTTTCAGGAAGGTGCCCACGGCCACCCAGGGGTGGATGACTCTGGCACCTCTGTAGAAGATGTTCAGGTCCTTGTAGGTGAAGAAGCTTCCGGAGGATTTCCAGGAGCGGAGCGCCGGGGAGGGCTGGGGGGGCGGGATGTGCAGGTAGACGGCGAGGAGGGGCACGCCCAGCAACCCCACCTGCAGCCACCACTCCTTCATCCTGCGGGAACAGCCGCGACAGCGCCAGTCAGTCCGGAACTCCAGCGTTCCCACGGGGCTCCCCGGGTCCCCAGAAACCACCTGTGTGTCCCCAAAATTCCCCCATTCCCAGAAACCACCTGTGTGTCCCCAGAACTCCCCCATTCCCAGAAACCACCTGCGTGTCCCCAAAATTCCCCCATTCCCAGAAACCACCTGTGTGTCCCTAAAATTCCCCCACTCCCAGAAACCACCTGTGTGTCCCCAAAATTCCCCCATTCCCAGAAACCACCTGCGTGTCCCCAAAATTCCCCCATTCCCAGAAACCACCTGTGTGTCCCCAAAATTCCCCCATTCCCAGAAACCACCTGCGTGTCCCCAAAATTCCCCCATTCCCAGAAACCACCTGTGTGTCCCCAAAATTCCCCTATTCCCAGAAACCACCTGTGTGTCCCCAAAATTCCCCCATTCCCAGAAACCACCTGTGTGTCCCTAAAATTCCCCCATTCCCAGAAACCACCTGCATGTCCCCAGAACTCCACCATTCCCAAAACCCACCTCTGTGTCCCCAAAAATTCCCCCATTCCCAGAACCCACCTCTGTGTCCCCAAAACTCCCCCACTCCCAGAAACCACCTGCGTGTCCCCAAAATTCCCCCATTCCCAGAAACCACCTGCGTGTCCCCAAAATTCCCCCATTCCCAGAAACCACCTGCGTGTCCCCAAAATTCCCCCATTCCCAGAAACCACCTGTGTGTCCCCAAAATTCCCCTATTCCCAGAAACCACCTGTGTGTCCCCAAAATTCCCCCATTCCCAGAAACCACCTGCATGTCCCCAGAACTCCACCATTCCCAAAACCCACCTCTGTGTCCCCAAAAATTCCCCCATTCCCAGAACCCACCTCTGTGTCCCCAAAACTCCCCCACTCCCAGAAACCACCTGCGTGTCCCCAAAACTCCCCCATTCCCAGAATCCACCTCTGTGTCCCTAAAATTCCCCCATTCCCAGAGCCAGGGTCGCAGGTCCAGCAAAGATTTGGGGTCAGAGAGGGAATGTTTGTCCCATTTGGGGTCTGAGGAGGATTGTGGGTCCATTTGGGGTCATTTAAGGGGGGACATGGGGTCACTGGGGGGGGCTTGAGAGGTTATAGGATCACTGGGGGAGGGGTCAGTGGGGCCATGGGGTCACTGGGGGGTTATGGGGTTATGGGATCACTGGGGGGGTCATTTGGGGGGGTTTCAGTGGGGTCATGGGATCACTGTGGGGTTATGGGGTTATGGGATCACTGGGGGGTTATGGGATCACCGGGGGGGTCATTTCAGAGGGTTTCAGTGGGGTCACTGGGGACTTATGGGATTACTGGGTGGGGTCATTTAGGGGGTTTCAGTGTGCTCATGGGGTCACTGGGGAGTTATAGGGTTATGGGATCACTGGGGGGGTCATTTGGGGGGGTTTCAGTGGGGTCATGGGATCACTGGGGGGTTATGGGGTTATGGGATCACTGGGGGAGGTCATTTAGGGGGGTTTCAGTGGGGTCACTAAGGAGTTATGGGGTTATGGGATCACTGGGGGGGGTCATTTAGGGGGTTTCAGTGGGGCTATGGAGTCACTGGGGGGTTATGGGATCACTGGGGGGGTCATTTAGGGGGGTTTCAGTGGGGTCACTGGGGAGTTACGGGGTTATGGTATCACTGGCAGTGTCATTTAGGGGGTCTCAGTGGGGTCACTGGAGGGTTATGGGATCACTGTGGGGGGGGTCATTTAGGGGGGTTTCAGTGGGGTCACTGGGGAGTTACGGACTTATGGGATCACTGAGGGGGGTCATTTAGGGGGGTTTCAGTGGGGTCACTGGGGAGTTATGGGGTTATGGGATCACTGGGGGGTCATTTGGGGGGGTTTCAGTGGGGTCACTGGGGAGTTATGGGGTTATGGGATCACTGGGGGGGGTCATTTAGAGGGGTTTCAGTGGGGCCATGGGATCACTGGAGAGTTATGGGATCACTAGGGGGGTCATTTAGGGGGTTTCACTGGGGTCATGGGATCACTGGAGAGTTATGGGGTTATGGGATCACTGGAGGGGGTTCATTTAAGGGCACTTCAGTGGGGTCACTGGGGGGGTTAAGAGCTTTTTGGGGTCCGGGGGGTCATGACCCCAACGCGGCTCAGGGAGCCAATAGCAGTCAAGGGGAGGGGACACACCCACCGAGGGGACACACCCACCAAAGCCACACCCCGTTAATCCCTGCCCACAAACCGACCCCGGCGGGGGGCCCCCCCCCCGCTCCCCTCAGGCCGCGCGCGCTCCCTGAGCGCGGGACCGGGAGGTGGGGGGTGGAGCCCCCGCGCGCGCTCCCGTCGGGGCGTGGCCGCGGCCGCGCGCTCGCCGCTCTCACCTGCGCTCAGGTGCTGCCGCGGGCGCGCGCCGCCATCGCGCTCTACCGGAGGCGGTGTGGGGGCGTGGCTTCCGCTCCGCGCATGCGCAGTCCCCCATCTCCACTTCCCGCCCGCCGCGTCCCTCCCGTTGCCGGGCGACGCGCGCTCTCCCGGCTGCGCGGCCTCTGATTGGCTGCGGCCGCGGCGGGCGGCCAATAGCGGCGGGCGTAGTTGCGGGGTGGGCGGGAGGCGGGAGCGCGGCCGCGCGTGAGGGACGGGCGGAGCGGGCGAACGGCGCTGAGGGGCGATGTCGGCTTGGGGAGGATTCGGTGACCCTCAGGTGCCGTGAGGGGTTTTTGCTTCTCGACACCGTCCGGGCGGCAAGGGGAGACACGGGGGAGGGGTTTGGGGGATGGTTCATGCAGCCGCCGGAGCCGGGAGAGCTCCGCGTGGAGAGAAAACGGGGGAGATTCTCCTTTTTAAGGCTTTTAAATCAGCGGGTTTTAATACCCACATGGGGATTCAGGAAAATCTCGCTTGTTTTTTTGTCTCTTAAACCCATTGAAATCGCATTTTCTGTTCATTTTTCTGCTTTTTAAAATTTTCTGCTTTTTAATTTTGGCTTCTCATCTTTTCCGTTTGGTTACAGCTTCTAAACCGGCGCATCCCCACGAATCCCAAGTATGAGCATATAAAAACTCGTCTGGATACTGGTAAGTGAAATTGTTGTGGGGTAAAACCACCCCAAACGAATGTAGGATAACAGAAAAATATAATTAATGTCTTAATTACCTCTGCCCTGAGCTAATTCACCCCAACACTTATTGTGGCTATGATTTGTCTCACCAAATGTTTGCAGCTTATAAAAAAATCCTGTTTTCAATTTTCCTTCAAAGCTGAATTTTAAACGAGCACGAACTACACAGATTTATGTGTATTTATCTATATTTTTATGCATTTATGTGTATTTCTCTTCTCACACCACCGTGCACCCCCCTGAAATTTGAGGTTAAATGCTCCGCATGTAAATCACCACACGTTTCAAGTCTTTGTTGTCTGAAAGCTTGTTTATTTTTTTTTAACCTCCTCTTCATTTTTAAAGAAGAAATTGAGGCTTAAATAACTTTAAACTGGGTCAGGCTGTTGTGGTGGTTCCCATAGGAATTACCGGTCTTGGAATTTCTGTCCGCGGACTTTTCCTGTATCTTGTCAAGCCACGATAATTATTTGGGGGTGTGTTTGTGAGGGTTTATTTTGTTATTAAAGCTGCTGCATTTTATCCAGTGACTCTGTCTCGTAGCATCCTCAGCAAAATGTTGGGAAAGGAGCAGCAAATCCTTGGATTTTTCTGTTTGGTTCTGCTTTCCTTGGGAAAAAAAGAGGAAAATCCTGGCAATTTTTTTGTATCTTTTTGTTGTCGCTGTGGCGGAGGATCTACGACAAGCAGCTGTTTCCTTCAGAGAAGGAATTAAATTAAATTTTAATTGAATTAAAATTTCAGCCTTAATGAAGAAAACCCCTACTAAATAAATCATTGTAATAAATTGGTCTCTTTTTTGTTGTTGTTACAGGAAACAGTTTGTCAAAATACATGGAAAAATTGGAGCAGATCAAAAGGAGTGAGTATCTGGGGAGGAGCAGGATGGGTTAAAAATGGGTTTGGTTCAAAACTCCAAAGAGCAGGAGATGAATTCCAGGAGGTTTTCCTTGCAGTTCTCCACAGATTTAATTTCAAAATCCAAGCAGGAATATTCCAGGTCCTTCTTTGTGTGGTTTTTTTCTTACTGGATTTTCTTGTTGGAAGTTCTCTGAGCTGAGGAATCCAAGCTAGATTCATCTGGGAAGATTTATGGATCATTTCTGAGGCTTTGTTTCACTTTTGGGTCACAATTGGGCTCTTTTATTTTTATGTAATTTAAATTCCTATCAAAACATTCCAAGCCAGGAAAAAAACCAAGCTCATCCCTCATGTTTCCATTGATTTCACAGCACTAAACGCTGGGATTTTGAAGACTTCAGGTTGTTCAGGCTGATGGAGGCCAAAATTATTTTTATTTCTCTATTTTCCCACCAAAACCAGGCTTTTCAAATAATTTTTTCCCCAATAAAACCGATGATTTATGACTTTATTCTCAGATCATTCTCACGTAAGGAGCCAGGAAAACTCTTCGACCTCAAAGCTGCATTTATGGAGGCAAAAAAAAAAACCCTAAAAAACAAACCAAAGAACCTGAATTGAACTGAAATCTCCATTAATGAGGATTAATTAGGGTTTGAAACGTTCAGGTTTAGTTCTCAGCCCCGCTTTGTGAGGGAGGTCACGGGAACTGAGTTGTGCAGAACGAGTCTTTGTTTGAGGTTTGTTTGTTGGGTTCTTTTTTTCCCAACACTGCAGGTCTTTGGGGGGGTGGGGGGGAAAAAAACTGAGAACAGGAATGACCTTGAGCTTTCCAAAACGCTCTGTTGCCTGAGATTTCAGCGCTGGGCACCGCCTCGCTTTTTATTTGTGTTGAAAACTCTCGTTTTTTCTTGTCGCCGGGGCGGGTTTCCAATCTCACCGCCGATCTGTTCTTTCATTCCCTCCTTCTTTTGTCGCCGTCGCGTTTTTATTTTGCGGCCAGGCAGGAGCTCTCTCCTTCAGTGGGGGCTGAATGGACGCGTTGTGTTCCCGGGGAGCGGAGGAACTTCTCCCCCTGGGTTTCTCAGGGATAGATGACACCCTCTGGATTTGCATCCCCTGGCACAGGCACCTCTCTGTCCCTTGCGTAACCCGAGAGATTTAAATCCGCGCCGTCAAAAACGAAAAGAGCTGCGCCCGCCACCGCCCGTCCTTTGGAGGATTGACTCGAGGGCACGCGGGAGGTCTCGTCCTCCTCTTCCTCCTCGCCCTCCTCTTCCTTCTCATCCTCCTCGCCCTCCCTGTCCCCCCCATCCTCCTCGTCCCCCTCTTCCTCCTCGTCCCCCTCTTCCTCCTCGTCCCCCTCTTCCTCCTCGTCCCCCTCTTCCTCCTCGTCCCCCCCTTCCTCCTCGTCCCCCTCTTCCTCCTCGTCCCCCTCTTCCTCCTCGTCCTCTTCTTCCTCCCCGTCCTCCTCATCCTCCTCGCCCTCCTCTCTCTCCTCTCTCTCCGCTGTGGTTCCCCTCCTCTCCAAAGCCCCGAGGAGCCCGTCCTTGGGAAACACAATCCTTCCAAGCAAAACCATGTCAGGAAATCCCAACGGATCCAACAGGACCGGACCGGGTACGTGGGGTCGCTCTTGGAGCTGGAAGCAGTGCTTCTGAGCTCTCTTTTGGCAAGATCCAGGGCAAAGAGGCTTTTTAAAAATTTTTTGGGGGATAAAAACTCCTTATTTGAGGTGGGAAGGAGCCATCCAGGAGCTGCATTGTTTGACAGCACTTCTGCTTGGCTGCTTTAATCCGTCCAGCACCTCCCAAGCTCTGCTGCTTTTATTTCTCCTTCTAAATGAAATTTATTTGCCATGACAGGAAGGCTCCTCTTGGCCTTGGCTGGGCAGTTTTAATCCTTGAGCTGATGGAAAGGGAAATAATTACAGGAGATAATTATTGCTGAGGGTTTGGGGGGGTGTTTTTTGAGTTAAAGAAGGATTTAACAACCTCACCTTGAGGCTTGAAACCAGATGGTTTTGGAAGAACCAGGAGGTTCCTTTCCCAGTTAATTGACATCCTGAAATCCAGTTTTTGTACCACCTCAGCCTCCAGATCAGTTTCTGTACCTCCCGTGGCTCCAAGGGATGTGCAGGGGATATTTTGGAAGTTCCCCATGGTTTGGATGTGCAGTGGATATTTTGGAAGGTGCCCGTGGTTTGGATGTGCAGTGGATATTTTGGAAGGTGCCCATGGTTTGGATGTGCAGTGGATATTTTGGAAGTTTCCCATGGTTTGGATGTGCAGTGGATATTTTGGAAGTTCCCATGGTTTGGATGTGCAGTGGATATTTTGGAAGTTCCCATGGTTTGGATGTGCAGTGGATATTTTGGAAGTGCCCCATGGTTTGGATGTGCAGTGGATATTTTGGACGTTCCTATGGTTTGGATGTGCAGTGGATATTTTGGAAGGTGCCCATGGTTTGGATGTGCAGTGGATATTTTGGAAGGTGCCCATGGTTTGGATGTGCAGTGGATATTTTGGAAGTTCCTATGGTTTGGATGTGCAGTGGATATTTTGGAAGGTGCCCATGGTTTGGATGTGCAGTGGATATTTTGGAAGTTCCCATGGTTTGGATGTGCAGTGGATATTTTGGAAGTTCCCCATGGTTTGGATGTGCAGTGGATATTTTGGAAGTTCCCATGGTTTGGATGTGCAGTGGATATTTTGGAAGTTCCCATGGTTTGGATGTGCAGTGGATATTTTGGAAGTTCCCATGGTTTGGATGTGCAGTGGATATTTTGGAAGTGCCCCATGGTTTGGATGTGCAGTGGATATTTTGGAAGGTGCCCATGGTTTGGATGTGCAGTGGATATTTTGGAAGTTCCCATGGTCTGGATGTGCAGTGGATATTTTGGAAGTTCCCTGTGGTCTGGATGTGCAGTGGATATTTTGGAAGGTGCCCGTGGTTTGGATGTGCAGTGGATATTTTGGACGTTCCTATGGTTTGGATGTGCAGTGGATATTGTGGAAGTTCCCCATGGTTTGGATGTGCAGTGGATATTTTGGGAGGTGCCCATGGTTTGGATGTGCAGTGGATATTTTGGACGTTCCTATGGTTTGGATGTGCAGTGGATATTTTGGACGTTCCTATGGTTTGGATGTGCAGTGGATATTTTGGGAGGTGCCCATGGTTTGGATGTGCAGTGGATATTTTGGGAGGTGCCCATGGTTTGGATGTGCAGTGGATATTTTGGAAGGTGCCCGTGGTTTGGATGTGCAGTGGATATTGTGGAAGGTGCCCGTGGTTTGGATGTGCAGTGGATATTTTGGAAGGTGCCCGTGGTTTGGATGTGCAGTGGATATTGTGGAAGGTGCCCGTGGTTTGGATGTGCAGTGGATATTTTGGAAGTTCCTATGGTTTGGATGTGCAGTGGATATTGTGGAAGGTGCCCCATGGTTTGGATGTGCAGTGGATATTTTGGAAGGTGCCCGTGGTTTGGATGTGCAGTGGATATTGTGGAAGGTGCCCGTGGTTTGGATGTGCAGTGGATATTGTGGAAGGTGCCCGTGGTTTGGATGTGCAGGGGATACTTTGGAAGGACTCCTTTTTTTCCTTGCACAATTTGTGAGGAGCAAAGAGGTGTTTGTTTTGCAGCCTGATCAAAACGATTTAGGGCAGGAATTTAGGATTTTGGGAACTCTGAATGTGTTTGGAAGAGGTGTCGGCCTCTGGCCTAAACTCAGCTCAGCTTGAGAATTCCCAGCAGCAAATCCCACGGGAATTTTTCGGTTTGTTGTGGCTGCAGGAATATGCCCAGGAGCCTTTCCCCCTCCTCCCTCATCTCCCCTGAGCTAATGGAGCATCCAGCAGATGGTTTCCAAGGATTTGGCATCGTCCAGCTGAGTGGATTTAGCAAAGATCCCGCTCTCCGTTGTTATCCCTGCGAGCTGAGCGGCTCCAGCCCTGATTTCCCAAAGGACAAAGCTCCCTTTTTTCCCCAGGACAGGTTATTCCATGTCGAGATGTTCCTACTGATACCCATCCCATTTTCTTCCCTCCTCCTCACACCTTTTGTTTCACTCCAGGAGTTTTTTTTATTTCTTCCCTTGCTCTGCATCTCCGGGATCTGGATGGGATCAGGCTCCCACCTCAGCTCTCTTGGGAATCTCTGGATCTTTGCCAACAGCCCTGCTCAGTTTTCTTCCTCCCTAAGCTGAGTCTTCGGGATTAAGATTCAATTAGACTGGTTCCTTTGTCTTAATTACCCATTAAGACTCAATTAGTCCAGTTTCTTGCGTCAGTTATCCCTTCCCTGAGAGATCCCCTGCCAGCAAATGGAAGGAATCAGAATTTAATTGTCAGATAAATATAAAATCTTGCATTTTTTTTTAATTGTTAAGATGAAACCTGCGTGGTTTAGCTTGGTTATTTGCAAAGACACGATCCCCTGTGCTCTGATTCTGCTGTAATTTACACAAATTAAATATTCAGGTAAATTAATCTTTTGGTTTTAAGGCGTTTTTTGACTCCAATGGGCTCCAAAGAACAGCAGGGAAAGGAGAAATTCCTGAATTTCTTCCTGCCCCATCCCCATGGAAAACATAAATTCATACTGGAGTCTAAAAGCAACTAAATCTGCCTCTTCCACTTCATCATAACTGGACGAGATCTCTCTTTACAACTGGTACTGATTAAAATATCTCTTTATAACTGGTATTAATTAAACTCTCTCTTTATATCTGGCATTTCCCAAACTCTGCAGGTTGGCTGCTCTCATCCTTCAGCACAAACCTGCCCCGAATTCCTGCCTGGCTGCAGGAGCTGGGAATTAAACCACGACCTGGTGTCTAAAAACAAAAAAACCCCTGGGAATGAGCTGGAAATTTACCTTATCCTCTTTTTGTTTTTGAAGATTACAGGTATAGAAAGGACGAGCTGTTTAAAAGGCTGAAGGTGACGACTTTTGCTCAACTGGTACGTACAGATCCCTCTCCGGCCTCCTAAACCTTTCAGGAGCAGCGTTTTTCCTTGGAATTCCTAAAAAATTCCTCTTAATTCTTTCAAAATTCTCTTTAGCTGTAGTCGTAATTGTCCTGTCTTGGCTTCTTCCTGCAAATATTTTGTTTAATTGCAGATCAAAGTTTGTGGTGGCTCCATCTTTGAAATGTCTTCCTTAATTTATTTGTCCATTAGCTTGAAAAAGATCTTCGAGCTCCTTGCAAAAGAAAAAGGCTGCGTGAAGCAGCACCTAAATCTGAATTTTGTGTCTGGAGCCCTCCCTGACCCCAGGTTTAACTGCAGAAAAAGGGCAGTTGGGACTTCAAGGCTTCCTGTGCATTATTTTATTTAAAAGCAGTGAATCTTAATATTAAAAAAAAAAAAAAAAAAAGTGAAAAATTGGTCAGGAAATCAAGAGCTGAGGGGTGCTGGTTCAAAAAAAACTGCTTCAAACTAGGAAAAAAAACCCCAACAAATTGTCTTAGGAGAGAAAGAAAGGGAAAATTAAACCTGGAGATGTTGAAGAATGGGGTTCTGCAGAGTTGGGATATTTTTTTTCCCCTGGATTGTTTTCCTTGAGCTGATCCCTGCCATGCTCGTGGGATCAGTGTCTCTGATCTGTGATTTTTGTGCCCTGCAGGTTCTCCAGGTGGCCTCTCTGTCCAATGATACCTTAGAAGTGACAAACGAGGAGCTGCACAAGCTGCAAGGTGGGAAAAGGGGAGAAAACTCCCCCAAAAAAATGGGATAGAGGAGCAAGAAAAAGTGGGAAAAAGGACAAAGGGGAAGAGCTGGGGGGCTCTGCTTAATCAGGAAGGAAAATAAAACTTCACCTGCAGCAAATCCAGGCTGGGAATAGAAACACTCCTAAAAAAAAAGAAGGGTTTGCAAACAAGAAAGGCCTCGTTGCTGGCAGCTTTGTTGTAGGAACACAATCCCCATCAAAAATTCCATTTTTTTCCACTTCTTCAAACGCCATCTCGAGCCCTGGGGGGGGGAAAAAAAAAATCCATCAGCTCTTATTGTTTTAAGTAGGAAGCTCTGGGTAAATTCTCCTTAAGAGGATGAGGATAAAGCTGTCACACTTTTCTTCCCAGGAATAGAAACTGCCCTTAAAAACCTGCTCGTTTCACCTCGTGCCCTCTTCTCTGCGCAGATGCTGCAGGTGACGACGCGGCAGCGGGGACGAATGGGAAAGGGAGCCCTGAGGGGACACCCAGCTCAATCCTGTTCCTGAACAACTCGGGAGGAGGGGAATCCCAGCGCTCCACGCTGCAGAGGTGCCTCACAGAAACGACGGGTTTATTATTTAGTTTCAAGTTTTAGCAGATTGGCGCTGGAGGGCACGAAAAGAGAGGTACTCAGTCTGTAGTCAGGGCAAAAAGAAGGAGAATGTTTATTTCTCGGCCTTGATTTATATGGATCCTGGACAATGAGCAGGGGTTGGAGAATGAGGTTGCCACCTCTCCACCCCACTGGTCAAACCAGAAATCCATCGGTTGTCCCTCCTCGGAGAGAAATGCGAAAACAATCGCTGTGTTTGTGTTAAAATCCGTGAGAAACTCCGCTACAGAAATGCAAGCTCAGAAGGCTGAAAAGAACAGGGCAACATCAGACGATCCTTTGAGCCCAGCTAAAATTTGGGTTTAAATTTCTGCTGAGTGGTTTTAGCTCGTATTTCTCGTTAAAGCCGGGGTTTGTTAGGGCTTGGCAGGATTCCCTCTCGGAACGGGTTTGGGTGGATGGAGGCAACGTTGTTGTCGCCCGGTGATGGGTCTGGCAAGGAATTGTGTTTGTGGGATTCCATCCGGGCCCTCACATTCCAGAATTTTGGGGATAGCACAGTGCTCTGGTCGACTCAGCCGCGTGCATCCCTGGTTTTGCCTGGATACGGAGGGAACGGCTTCAAAGTGACACAGGGATATTGGGAAGGCTGGGAGGGGCTGGGCTGGAATTCCCAGAGAAGCTGTGGCTGCCCCTGGATCCCTGGAAGCGCCCAGGGCTTGGAGCAGCCCGGGACAGTGGGAGGTGTCCTTACTCACGGCTTGGGTGGATGAGATCCTTCCCACCCAATCCATTCTGGGATCGAGAACAATTCCAACCGAGCGAAGAGATCCCAGGACGCTGCCGGAAGAGAAAACTTCATCCTGGCCTCAGAGCTGATGGAGAGACACCAAAACATTCCTTAACCCCTCCCCGTTCCCTTCGCAGTGTGATCAGCGGGGTCGGGGAAATGGACGTGGAGAAGGATTCCCCGAAGGAAGAGGATCCCCAGGCCAAGGAGAGGCCTTATCCCGACTGCCCGTTCCTGCTGCTGGACGTGCGGGACCGCGACGCCTACGAGCAGTGCCACATCGTGGGGGGTGAGCGAGCACCCCTGCGTGTCCCCAGTGCTCCTCCAGCACACCCCTGCTGCCTGGGAAGGGATGAGGGCGCTGAGCTGATCCCGGACTCACTGGGTGCTCAAGGCTGTTGTATCCCAGGCTCTCGGTGTTCAGCCTCTGGGTGATTTTTCCCTCTTTTTCTTTTTTTTCCCCCTTCTGCAGCTCGTTCCTACCCCATTGCCACATTATCCAGAACCATGCATCTGTACACAACCTACTTTTTCCTCTTTTTTCCCTACTACAGCTCATTCCTACCCCACTGCAACATTATCCGGGACCATGAATCTGTATACAAATGATTTTTCCCTCTTTTTTTTTTAATGTTCTGCAGCTTATTCCTGCCCATTGTTCTCCTCTTTTTTCCCTTCTGCAGCTCATTCCCATCCCATTGCAACATTATCCAGAACCATGAATCCGTATACAAATGATTTTTCCCTCTTTTTTCCCTACTACAGCTCATTCCTACCACACTGCAACATTATCCAGGACCATGAATCCGTATATGAATGCTTTTTCCCTCTTTTTTTCCCCTTCCCTACCCATTGCAACATTGTCTAGAGCCATGAATCCGTACACAAATGATTTTTCCCTCTTTTTTCCCTTCTCCAGCTCATTCCTGCACATTGTTCTCCTCTTTTTTCCCTTCTGCAGCTCATTCCTACCCCATTGCAAACATTATCCAGAACCATGAATCCATACACAAACAACTTTTCCCCTTTTTTTCCCTTCGGCAGCTCATTCCTACCCCATTGCAGTGTTGTCTAGAGCCATGAATCCATACACAAACAATTTTTCCTTCTTTTTTCCCTTCCCTACCCATTGCAATATTGTCTAGGACCATGAATCCATACACAAACGATTTTTCCCTTTCTTTTCCCCTTCTGCAGCTCGTTTCTACCCCATTGCAACATTGTCTAGAACCATGAATCCGTACACAAACAACTTTTCCTCTTTTTTCCCCTTCTGCAGCTCATTCCTACCCCATTGCAACGTTATCCAGAACCATGAATCCGTACACAAACGATATTCTGGAATATGTATCCTTTACATGGAAACATCAGGAGATGGTGGGGGTTCCCAAAATCAGCTGGAGCTTATCCAAGCAAAATTGGGGATCTCAAAAAAAAAAAAAACAACCTGGGACAGGAGGTGGAGTTCCCTGGTGCAGCTCCACTGCCTCCATCAGATGCTGGATTCTGCTCCCTCAAGGCTCCTCCTGACTCCGGTGGGAGCTGCCTGGGTTTGACATTTCCCGGGATTTTGGCTGCTGGAAGGCCAAGCCACATTTGGGCACTGCTCTCCTGCTGCTGGAGATGCTCCAGGGATGCAGCCATCAAATCCTTTGGCACCTGGATGGGATTGGGGACCGACAGAGGCTTGTTAAGTGGGATTATTCTGATCCTTCCCAGGCTGTTGATTCGGAGGGGAGGTTGTAAACAGAGGGGCTGTTGCCATTCCCAATCTTCAGGCAACGCTGGATGCGGTGGGAATTAAGCTGTGTCTGGCAAACCTCATCCACTGAGAATTCCCCGAGGAAAACATTCCTGCTGGATGCTTGCGAGCCAAATACGGAGTCTTTCCCCTCTCCGGTCCCATTTATCGGGGTCTCTTCCTTCCTAAAATGTTTCGATGCCCTCTTCAATTCAGCAGCGGCCCCTTAACAATTCCCCACGGCAGAAAAACGCCCACGGGAAAATCATCATCGTCTACGACAACGACGAGCGCTTGGCGAGCCAGGCAGCCACCACCATGTGCGAGAGGGGCTTCGAGAACCTCTTCATGTTATCTGGGGGTGCGTGAGGCTGGGAGAGCTCCCCAAAACTCCTGGGGAAAAGGGGAGAGAGAGGGGAGCAGCGTGTGGGAGCTGGAGGTGGGAAAGATGTGGCTCATGGGGTGGTTGGGTTGGTAGGAAACGGAAGGATTGTCCGGTTCCATCTCTTCCACCGTCTCGGGGTGCTCCAAGCCCCAGTGTCCAACCTGGCCTTGGGCATTCCAGGGATCCAGGGGCAGCCACAGCTGCTGTGGGAATTCCTTCCCAAGATCCCACCAAAATCTCCCCTTTTCCAATCTGAAGCCATTCCCTGTGTCCTGTCCCTCCAGGCCTTGTCCCCAGCCCCTCTGCAGCTCTCCTGGAGCCCCTTCAGGCCCTGGAATGTGCTGGAAGCTCTCCCTGGATCCTTCCCTTCTCCAGGCTCTCCCAGCCTGGCTCCCTGGGAACTCGGGGGCTCCTCTGGATTCTCTCCAGCAGCTCCAGGTGCTGCTGCTGTTGTCCCCAGAGTTGGAATCCGTGTGGGATCTCCCCTGAGCAGGGCAGAGGGGCAGAATTGCCCCTTCTCCTGCTGCCCACAATTCTCCATCCAAACCCTCTGGACCTTCAGCAGCTCCATCAATCCCTCGCGACTGCTCCCTGCTGGCCCATCCAGCTGGGATAACGGGTTCTCCGTGTCCCTGCAGGCCTCAAGGTCCTTGCCCAGAAGATCCCGGAGGGGTTGATCACGGGCACGCTCCCAGCGTCCTGCCAGGTGACGGCTCCCATGGGAACTGCCCGCAGGAAAACCGCTCCCAGGACGCCAGCGGCGCGCGCGGAGAACAAGTGGAGGTTTTCTGCAGATGATCTGCAGAAGTTGAAGCATTACCTGGCCGAGGAGCACGCTCCTTCAGACACCGCCAGTAAGACTCCAGAGCGCGTCGCCACCTCGTCGTGAAGTAATTGGGCGGGAAGGGACCTTAAAGCCCCATCCATCCATCCCACCTTCCCCTATCCCAGATTGCTCCAAGCCCCATCCAACCTGCCAGGACCCATCCAGGGGCAGCCACAACTCGTGAGCAGCCAGATTTTCTGATTTGGGGTCGTTCTTCCCACAGGCCGCCTCACCCGAGGCGTTTCCAGCCGCGATTCCAAGCTCCCATCCGTGAGGAGCAACCCCAGCCTCCCCAGCCCTTCCAGCACCGTGAGATCCCTGAGCAGCAGCTCCCACAGCAGGACCAGCGTCCAGAAAAGGCCGTGGAAATAAATGAGCAGCCAGGTTTTGAGAATCCTCAGCTCTGCAGCCCCCTTTTGTGGTTTTTAGGAATCCTCGGGAAATAAGCGGCCGTGCTGAGATTCGGGCTGCTCGGGTAAGGCTGGGAATGTTTCCTAGGAGCAGGAATGGCATCACTTGAGGCGCAGGGCAGGACAGAGGTGAGAGAACTGGTTTTGTAGGGGAGGGAGCAAACTGGTAGTAAAGGCTGGGACCGGTAGGAACTGTTCCACGAAGCTGAAGGAATTTGTGTC
Organism: Progne subis subis; assembly: GCA_022316685.1. Classification (NCBI taxonomy): domain Eukaryota; kingdom Metazoa; phylum Chordata; class Aves; order Passeriformes; family Hirundinidae; genus Progne; species Progne subis. The sequence continues at coordinate 200,505 of JAKJHU010000269.1, read as the reverse complement.
CGTAACATTCCCGGGCTGTGCCTGGAACCGTGCGGGTGAACGGGCCACAAACCATCTGTGAGCACAAACTTTGGTGTTTTTAGCGGAGATAAAAACATTCAGCGACTTGCCAAAAGTGAGAGAAGATCCTGGAAGGGTTTTGATTTTTTTTTTTTTAGTTTCTTTTAAAATAAATTATGCTAATGAACAGAAGTATTTCTAGTAAAGATGGTTTTTATTGCCCAGTTGGTGCCGTGACGGTCGTGGTTGCTCGTGGACATTTTGTGAATTGCTGTGTTTTTTTCAAGGTCAGCTGGAGGAGAAGAACTGGAATTTTTTTTTTCCCAGTGACTCCTTTGCCAGAGGATTTTTAGGAATTTCTTTAAGGTTTAGGGTGGCTGAAGGGGAATTTGCTGCTGCTGCCCCACCAGGCTCCCTAAAACCCAGCAAGGACCTGGAATCTGGAACTGAACAGGTTTCCTGGAAAATGAGTAGCACAGTTTTCCTTGAACTGACTCTTCTGGACAACTTGGGAATCCTCTTATTTCCCTGAGCTGCCTGTGGGAAAATTTGGAGGTGATTTTGGAGGAATTCCACTCCGGTTTTCCCACCTGGCGTTGCTGAGCCAGATCCCGCTTTGGTTATCGCGGTCTCGTGGGGTTTGTGTGTATTTTTTTGGATTCAGTGTTTTTCCCCCTTTTTGAAGCAGACAATCTTCAACGCATCCCAAAACTCACTGGTGATTTTGGGACAATTCTGGTGAAAGGACAAAAAGTAGGAGAAACGACACGTGATTTCCAGTTTGGCAGCGTAGGGCTCAGCATCCCTGAGCACATTTGTCTTTTGTTGTGTCTCTGAGTGTGAAATCAGACAATGCTGATTGCAGGACTGGCAGGTTCAGTCTGATAAAGCCCTGCTGCTGTGGGAGTCGATTTTTCCAGCTCCGTGAGCTCTTGGAAGTGTTGGTTTGGCTAAAAATCCTGATTTTGCTATCCAGCTGTGGGAGACAGATCCAGAATCCCTGGCTGCTCCATGCTGCATGAAAACCTCCTGGTGAAAGGGGCAAAACTCTCAAAAGGTGTTTGAGTTCCTCCAAATCCAAGGAATCAAAGCAAAGACTGGATGCACTTTCCCACCACCTCGATGGATTTGTGTGGATTTGGACTCCGGGTGTTGTTTGGAGCAGAGTCAAACTCCGCAGAGGCTGAGAGGCTTAATTGTTTAATTTAATAAAACGTCAATTACAGCTTCTGCTTGGGTGATTTATTTGCAGCTTGGAGAGCTGTGGAGAGCCTGGAAAAGCTGGGAGTGGACAGGGGCTCAGCTCCCCATTCCCTAGGGATTGCAGCAGGTGAGGAGGGATCACGCAGAAAAGTGTGGGTGGGAAGGGACCTTAAAACTCATCAAGTTCCAACTCCTGGACACCTTCCACTATCTTAGGGTGCTCCAAGCCCTGTCCAGCCTGACCTGGAAAACTTCCAGGGATCCAGGAGCAGCCACAGCTGCTCTGGCAATTCCAGCTCAGGCAGGAATTCCTTCCCAAGATCCCATCCAACACTGCCCTCTGGCACTGGGAGCCATTCCCTGTGTCCTGTCCCTCCAGGCCTTGTCCCCAGCCCCTCTGCAGCTCTCCTGGAGCCCCAATAAATCCTGCTGACCTCGTGTCCCAGAGCCCGATTCCCTTTCCCTCCTCTGCCAGAGCAGAGGGAAAACCACCTCACCTCCTCCCTTCCTTTTTGTTCTTGCTATTTTTCTGCCCTTTCTATGGATTCCTTTTCCAGGCCACCGGCCCAGCACGCCCTGTTTGTGCTGGCACCACCTCCAGCTCCAAAAGGGCTTTTCCCCCCGGTTTGGGAAAAAGGGAAAACAACCGCGGGCTCTTCTCATCCTTCTTCCCATTTATTTATTGATTCATTGCCTTCTTCCCCCCTCTCCAGCTGCTCCAGCCCCGATCCCAGCTCAGTAAAGGTTGTCCCGGGCGTGCTCCATGATGACCTTCAGGCCCAGCCAGGTCTCCTGGGCGGTGGGAACGATCTGCTTGGCGGGCAGCAGGAATCCGTAGCGCCCGGTGTCCCGCAGCTCGAAGGTGAAGGAATATTTAATCCCCTGGTTGTAGGTCCAGTCGATGGTTCCTCCGCTGGCTCTGTCTGAGGGAGGAAAAAACGGGGAGGGGGGGGATTCAGAGGCTCTGTGGCTTTGTAAGGGAATTCCCTGGGATATTTGGCCGGTGTGAGGGATGATTTTGGGGATTTTGGGGCTGCCCCAGCACTTACAGATGGTGGTGATGATGCTGCCATACTTGTACTTGGTGCCGTACAGGGAGGACAGAGCTGCCACGGCCTTGGCAGAAACCTCATGCTGGGAATACAGGGAAGGGGGAAAGATGAGCCAAACAAAGGGAAAAAACCTGCGGGTTCCACCTTTTTTCTGGGTGCCAAAACTCCTCCCAGCTTCCCAATGGATGCAGGAGAGATGTGGCTCCTCCTTGGAGCAGCAGAAGAGCTCCACCCCATCCCAACCCTCCGAACCACGTGTGCCTCACCAGCTCCTGCTGGTCTGGCGCCGGGGTGCTGGTGTAGCCGTAGGGATAGAGCAGGAGCTGGGAATAGCTGTGGATGGAGACAAAAGCCTTGATGTTGCCGTGGCTCTTCACAAAGTCCACGATGGATTTCACCTCGGGCTCCGAGTTGGGGTAGGGTCCGTGGTACGTCTCCGTGCAGGGGTTTCCGCTGGCGCCGGCCTCTGCGGAGGGAGAGGATGGTGAGAACGTGGTGGGGATTCGGGGGTTTTCCAAGCCCAAGAGGTTTTCCCACCCCCTCGGTTCCTTGGTGATGATCAAGGAATGCTCCCTGGGCTCCTCCATTTGTATGGCGACTCTCATTTGTCACTGGGGGGCCCAAACCCTCGGCTCTGCCACGGAGAGCAAACACCACCTCTTCCCCAGGGGTCACCAATGAGCCAGAAACAGCTTTGGAGCCTCCGCAGGGACAAGGGGACAGCTCTGACCTCCAAAACCTGCGTCCCAGTTGCGGTTGGGGTCCACTCCGACGCAGATGGAGCCCGAGTGCTTGGACCTGGTCTTGCGCCACAAGCGGTTCTGGAAGGGCAGAGCCGCCTCAGCCGGTGCGCGGGGCCGGAGCTCCACAGCTCGCGCTGGTCCCCTTCCCATCCCATGGAAACATGGAGGAGGAGGCTTTGCCCTCTCAGGGACGTGGAACTCCCCAGATCCTGCCCCCCAGCCCCATCCTGCAGGAAGCAGGGAGAGGAAAGGCGGGGCGGTACCTTGGTATGGGTGAAGGCAAAGCCGTCCGGGTTGGTGACAATCTCCAGGAAGATGTCCATCGTCTCCAGGATGGAGGCCACACCTTCGTTATTCGCGTGATCCTGGACAATCTAGAGAGGGATGGAGGTTTGGGGCTGCCTGTCCTCCCTGTGGGATCACCCACCCGGATCCCACGGCTCCCGAGGACCTTTTGGGATGTGTCAGTACCTTCTTGGCGAACCAGACGCCGCTGGCCTGTGTCACCCACTCGCGGGAGTGGATCCCGGTGTCGATCCACACGGCCGGGCGGTTCGTGCCCCCCGTGCTGAACTGGGAGAGCAGAGAGGGAGGATTGGCTTTGTTCCTGTCACTGCTTTCCCCTCTGGATCACCATCCCCAAACCCTCACCTTGAGCACATAGAGGGGACGGTTCTCGGTCGAGCGGCCGATCTCCAGCTTGCTCACCAGGTTGGGGTTCTCAGCCACCAGCATGTCCATGAAATTGTAGATCTGGGAACGACAAGGGACGTGGGGGTCACTCCCAAGCTCGCCTCCTGCCCAAGAGCAAACTTTTTCCCCTGAAATGCCTCAAATTTCGTGCTTCCCCACCTCGTCTATGGTGTGGTAAGCCTCGTAGTTGAAGGTTTCGGTGCTGAGCGGCAGCTGGCGGCTGCTGCGGAGCATCTCCGTCTGCTCTTCATCCAGCAGAGCCTGTGGGACGCAGGCAGGGATGAGCCTCGCTCCCACTGGATGAGATCCCACCTCTGCCCCACTCCCCTGCGGCACCGCTGACCTGCACGTCCTCGATCATGATGGAATAGGAGACCCCGCCCGCCTCCAGGTGGGCTTTGACCGCCTGCAGGCTGGGGAAGGGCACGCGGATGTCGACGGGGAGTCCGAGCCTGCGGGGAGCCAGCCAGAAATCCAGCTGGATGGGAGGGAAAAAACCGGAGATGAGGGCTCAGATCCTGCCTCGGGATACACCCCCCAGCACCGGCCTGGCTCAGTTCCCGTAATCCCACATCCAACCCCGTCCTTGCTTTGCTTGGCGGGGTGTAAAACAACAGCCGTGGGCTGAGGGGGTGTCCCCAAAATCCACCTCCACACCCAGTACCTGCAGATGCTCCAGGTCCTGCAGCTCCTGCACCTTCTGCAGCTCCTCATCGCTCCGGGGGACGACGCGCAGCACCTGGTGCCTGTGGGGTCAGGGGGTGCCGGGGGTGTGGGACGAGGTCTGGCCCCGTTAGTCCAGCCTAACCCCACCCCATCCATCCCCACCGTTCTGGGGGTTTCCCCTGAGCCTTTTCCCAGCGCTCCCTCGGGGTTGAACCGTCTCCTTCTGCCCCACGCGATGCCACCGTTCCCCATCCCGGCCCCCCTACCCGACGAAGGTCTCGGTGCAGGCGGCCACTGCCACCAGGGCAGCCAGGAGCACGGGGAGCCTCATGGTCAGCAGGAAGAGCCGGTCTCGCATCCCAACAGCGCCCCGGCGCCTCTTAAATCCCATGGGATGGTGGCCCCAGCCCAGCCCCTCCAGCTGTCCCTTTTCCCAGAGCCCTGGGAAGGCTCTGGCTGCCGCCAGCCAAGGTCAGGCCCCGTCATCGCCATCCAGGAACTCCCAGTCCCGGCCAAATCTGTCCCAGGAATTGGGACCGTGGTGAGCCAGCTGCCAGCAAGGTGAGACCGGGAGGTGCCAAAATCCCACAGCCCCCAGAGCCGGCTGAGGGGAGAGGAAGGATGGGTTTGGGTTGAGAACGCGCGAAACGCAGATTTTCACTGTGGCCTCGGTGAGCTGGATCCCTGAACCACAGCGGTTGAAATTTTGGCTGAAGTGGTGTAAAGCTTGGAATAAGTTTGGCCCAGGACAGAGGTCAGAGCAGGTGACAGTTGTCCCAGGAGCCAAAAATAAACAGCAAATGCCTGGAAGCACCTTGCAGGCAGCGATGGCCCTGAGGGTGCCCCATGCCCCTCCTTGCAGCCCCCTGGGAAAGGATGATGAAACAAAACTGCCCAAAAACCCCCACAAATTTGGGGCTGGTTGCCCAAAAAAACCCCATCTCCTCTCATGCTGGCTGTTGGCTCCAAAGGATGCCAAAGCCCCCGGAGGATGGGGACTTTGAGCCAAAGGCACGAGGGGAAAATCGACACCTGCAGGGCTGGGAGTCCTTTTCCACCCTTTTTTTGGAGTTTAGCATGAAAAAAAACCGAGGGTGCCCGAGAGCGCTGAATCTCCATGAGGATTTATTGAGAGGAGGGAATGCTGTGGGAGGTGCTGGGGTCAGTAGGGATGCTCCAGGACGTGGACCATGATGTCCAGGAGCGCCGGCCACGTCTCGGTGGCGGTGGGGATGATCTGGGTGCTGGGCAGGAGGAATCCGTAGCGCCCCGAGTCCCTCAGCTCCAAGGTGAAGGAATATTTCACCCCGTTGTCATAGGCCCAGTCGACGGTGGTGCCTCCTGCCATGTCTGCAGGGAGAGGAGCCCAGCTGGGAGCGCGTTCCCGAGGGATTTGCTGTGGGATGAGGGAGGGACACTCACAGATGGTGTTGGCGATGCTGCCGTAGGTGTATCTTGTCCCGAACACGGCGGCCAAGTCGCTCACGGCCTTCTTGGCCACCTCATTCTGCAAAGGAACCACCAAAAGTGGTGGGGTTGAGGAGCAAGGGGATCTAGAGCCCCTCATTCCCCATCCCTCGTGCTCTAGGTTTTCCCAAAAACCCCAAATTTTTGCTGTTTGAGGTCCATCTCAGGACCCAGCTGCAGGGGTTCAATATTCGGGTTGTGTCTAACAGGAGGAGCAGGGAAGCTCCCGGGATGCCCTGCCTGACTTTTCCAGAGGGTCACAGCCCCACATTTTGGGGCCATCTCACCATTTCCTGGTGGTCGGGTGCGGGCGCCCTCCTGTACCCGTAGGGGAAGAGCAGCATCTGGGAGTAGCTGTGGATGGAGATGACGGATTTCACCTTCCCGTGGGCACGGATGAAATCCACGATGGCTCTCACTTCTCTCTCGGAGTGGGCGTGAGGGCCATGATAAGTCTCAGAGCAGGGATTGCTGCTGGAGCCGGCACCTGGAGCAGGGAGAGGAGGAGATCCAGAGAGGATCCCTCAGGAAGGGTTTCCATCCCTGGCTTTCTGCGCTCTAACAGAAAGCTTTGATGTTTTGAGGCACAAACAATGCCCAGCGTGGGGTGGCCGAGGCCTCACCTCCAAACCCAGCGTCCCAATTTCGGTTGGGATCCACTCCGACGCAGCGGGATCCAGCGTTGATGGACCTGGTCTTGCGCCACAGGCGGTTCTAGGAGCACACGGAGACTGGAACAGGGATGTGAATCCCAACCCCTGCCCAAGCATCTCCAGGGACCTCCACTCGCCGTCCCACACGGGGAGGAACATCCGTCCCCACCCAAAAACCACGGGCAGCCCTGGTCGGGGACAGCTCTCGGGACAAGATCCCCCCGCGGCATCCCCGCACTCACGGAGCTGTGGGTGAAGGCAAAGCCGTCAGGGTTGGTGACAATCTCCAGGAAGATGTCCATGCTGTCCAGGATGGCCGTGACAGAGGGGTCCTGCCCGTATTCCTGGGCGATCTGTGCGTGGAGAGGAGCAGGAGCTGCCCCGGTGCCCCTCGGAGACTAGGGGATGGGACGGATGCAGGGTGGGAATCGGGGTCCCACATCCCAGGTGATGCCCAGGTCACCTTGTTGGCCGTCCAGACGCCGGTGGCTTGGGTGATCCATTCCCGCGAGTGGATGCCGGTGTCCAGCCAGACGGCCGGACGGTTCGATCCCCCGGTGCTGAACTGTGCGGGATCGTTGAGGTTGGAAAAACCCTCCGGGATCATGGAACCCAACCTGTGCCCCATCCCTGAGTGCACTGAGTGCCACATCCAGGTGTTCCTCGGACACCTCCAGGAATGGGGACCCCAAACCTCCCTGAGAAGCCCTTTCCAAGGCCTGACCACCCTTTCCATGGAGAAATTCCTGCTGATGTCCACCCTGAGCCTCCCTTGGCACAGATTCTCATCCTGAGGCCGCCCCAGGACTCACCTTCAGCACGTACAGGGGCCTGTTCTCGTAGCTCTGCCCGATCTGGATCTTGCTGACCAGCTTGGGATGATCCTCCACCAGGACGTCCATCCAGTCGTAGATCTGGAGAGAGGAGCTGCTGGGTCACGGGGCTCAGCCTGGTTCTCACCTCTGGGTTTTGAGGGCATCCAGCACTGGATGCAACAGGCAGAGAGCTTCCCTGGGGGAAGATCTGGTGCTTCCTTGGAGAGCTGGGACTTCCCTGGGGAAGACCTCGTGTGAGCAAGGAAAGGCGCATCACAAGGTTTTGGGAAAAGTAGCAGGAACGGTGAGGGAAAAAACTCAGATCCTCCCAACACCATCACAGCCTCTCCACCAGTCCCAAACTGGGCTCCAAGAACCCCCAAAGTGAAGCTGAAAATGTCTTCCACAGGGTGGGAGATCCCAGGAGTGCCCATGCTGGACGTGGAAGGTTTCCCAGTCTCCCATCTCAGCTAAAAGCCCCTCCAAGGAGGAGAGAGGTGTCCCAGGGAGGTCTCAGCTGACCCCAAGAACTTCACCGCGACTGTAACCCCAGTGTGACCCCAAGCAGGACAAAGCCATCGCTCTGCAGAGAAAGGTACCTCATCTATTGTGTGGTAGGAGCTGAAATCGAACGTCCTGGAGCTTCTCTTTACCCTCCTAGACCTCCTCATGCTTTCCTTTTCTTCATCCAGTAATTCCTGGTTAGGAGGCAAAAAATAAACCAATCCTCCCCCCCCAAAAAAAAACCCAAAAACCAAGATCAAAAAGGGTGGGAGGAGCAGGGGGTTGGATTTTTCTTCCATCTCTTGATTTCCAACTTTTTGGACTTTCTCTCAGGGTTGAGCCGCAGGAGCTCGTCCTGTTCCCATCACACCCATTACCTGCACATCCTCAATCATGATGCTGTAGGAAAAATTACGGAAATCCAGGAGTTTTTTGACTCCTTGGAGGTTGGGGAAGGGCACTCGCAGGTCCACGGGGTGGCCAGGGATGTTGGGGTGACGCCAAAAGTCCACCTGGGGAGAAGAAGCTGAGCTGAAAGGGAGAACTCGGCCCCATCCTGCGCCGGTGCTCATCCACTGAGCTCCCCAGCACCTCCAGGGGTCTCACACCAGCTTCCATGAAGGATCTAAAAAAGGATTTTTGGATAAATTTTGGGCCACAGATGGATGTCTGGATAGGGACCCACAGAAATGTTTCAGCCCAAGTTGTTTGAGTATTTGTGGGATGTTCCCAGTTCATCTGAAGGAGAAGCTCTGAGCTTGAGGAACCCCGGTTTAAATTCATATTTATGTGGTTCTAAATGATACATCTCCAAAAGCTGGAAAATTGGATGGGATGGCAAAAGAAGGAGGGAGCCCTGTCTTCATCAGGAGGGTGCTCAGGACCCCTCAGAGCTCACCTGCAGCTCCTCCTGCTCGCCCAGCACCCTGAGCAGGGCGATCTGCTCCTCGTTCCTGGCCGTGATGCGCAGGACCTGGTCCCTGCAGGGAGGCAGAGGGGTCACAGGGCTGGGGGGAGGCTGGGGAGGCTCCACACCAGCTCAGAGCGTTGGAAAACTCATCAATCGGTGTCGAGAGGACAAAAACAATGCGGGTTTGGAGCAGCCATGACGGGGAAAGAGCAAGTGCTGGGGAGCCTGAGATGATCTCCAGCCTTGTTTGATCAGCTCCCAAGATGCTGGGGAACACCTCACGTGTTCTATATTCCCTAGCAGAGGTCCCAATCCAGCCTGGCTGGGCTTCCCAAGGACAGGCACAGCCCCTGGAGAGGAGGAAATGTTCTGTGGAGAGATGTTTTCCCACCTCGGATCAATCCTTTACCTCCACCGTTGGGCAGCGCTTAAAGCCGCTCCCAAAATTCCTTCACCTTTCCCCTTTCGTGCCTTTCATCCTCTTATCTCCTCATTTATCAGTTCCGCCGCCTCCCCCGGCGTGATAACAATTTCCATTTGCCGATCCGTGCCCGGGGGACTCAGGCAGGCATTAAATCCTTTTGATCTTTCCAAAATCAGGGAGCATCCCTGACATTCCCTTGGCCCGTGCCTGGAGGAGATCCTGGATGGATCCCTCAGCCACGACATCGCGGCCGAGGAGGAAGCAAAGCAGGAAGGAAAATGGGTTGGTCACGTCTCGGAATATCCCGAGCTGGAAGTGGGATCAAATCCAACTCCAGGCTCTGCCCAGACACCCAAACCATCCCACCCTGTCCTTGAGAGCGTTGTCCAAACGCCCCTGGAGCACTGGCAGCCTTGGGAATGTGACCATTCCCTGGGGAGCCCAGCTTCCCCTGGATGAGGAACCTTTCCAGATATCCAACCTAAACCCCCCTGGCACAGCTCCATCCCTTCCCTGGGTCCTGTCCCTGGTCAGGAGCTCACCAGCTCTGGCTCCAGCTGGTGAGATGTCCAACATCCCGGGGTAACATTTTTATGGATAGGTTTTTCCCGACTCTGAACACGAAATTCCCACTTTCTCTACAAGTTACTGCTCATTGCCAGCCCATTCATTCAGGCCTTTCTGGAAATGGGTTGGAGGCTTTGAGAATTTGGGGTTATCCTGAACCACCCCCCTACATTCCATGCCCCCTTCTCAGCCTCATTCCTGCGCTGCACTGCGCTGTTCTTATCTCCGAGAGCTGCGACCAGGATGTTTGTCCTGGAAAAGTGCTGCCCTCCCTTCTCCAGCCACATCTTGTTCTTTCCCATGGCATGTTATTCCCAGAAATCCTTGGTTATTCCCAGAAATCCTTGGCTATTCCCAGCAATCCTTGGGCTTTATTCCCGACAATCCTCGGATGGCTCCACAGCCGTCGTGTTTGAGCCACGCACATCATCCCTTGATCCTCTGGGATTCTACACCCCGGCAAAGTTCGGACTGACGCCCTCAGGGTTCGGCATTCCCTAATTTCCACCTGCTGCACGCTCCAAACCTCTCTCCCAACCTGTGCCGAGACCAGATCTTTCCTAAGCTGGGAAAAAAAAAAACCCTGTCGGATTTCCATCCTTCGGGATGTCACCCTTCCGGCCGATCCCGAAGTGGTGGGGATGAGCCTCTCTCACCTGGATCCCCATCCCAGCCGTGGTGTCCCACCGCCCCCTGCTCTGGCAGGACTCACCCCACGAAGAGCTGCTCGGTGCTGGAGACCCCCAGGACGGCGAGGAAAACCAGGAAGCTCTCCATGACGGGCGGGAGCAGGACCACGGCCCCGAGGACAGACAGAACCCCTCCCGGAGCTCCTCACCGGGGCCGCATCCGCCGTCCCTGCGGCGACAAACAGAGCAGGCAGGAAGGGCTCCCGCGAGCCCAAATGTTTGCTTTATTTGGCAAAGTCAACACGAGAGCAGCCAAATTAGGGAGGATCTGATAACGTCTCCCTCGGTGAGCGCGTCCTGGGTGAAGCGTCCGTGCTCCCAGCTCGGAGCTGCCCTGGGCACGGGCGGCTCCCAACCCACGGGCGTGGGGATGCGGTCACAGGAGCCCCAAAACCGCCAGGAAACAGCTCTTCGTTTCCGTGAATTTCTTCACGACACGTTGCAATGAGTGAGTCAATCATAATTACGATTCGTAATACCTGTGTAAGGGCAAGCTACTACGAAGTTAACTCGCAGAAAAAGCGAGCGTTTGAGCGTGGGCTTATTCATGATCAATTCGTTTATGCATGCACACACAGATATATAAAAAAAAACGTAAAATACATTATTCAAATTGTTCATCAGGCCATTCCCAGGAGCGGAGCCACTTGGTGGATGAAATGAAATCCCACTTCAAAGCTGATGGAAGCCGTGGAGCTCGGAGGCGCACAGGGACATTCACCCGGGGCAATGCTCAGACAGAAAGGCTCGTTTTTGGGTAGAAAATGAATTATTTTCATGTTTTCGGTGTAAGCAGTGGCTCTGGAGCAGCTGTCACCGACCGGGGCTATCCCAGGAGGTCAGTTTGTCAGAGGTGCCTTTGTTCCCCAGTTAAAGCAGCGCCTTTGTTCCGCAGGTTACAGCAGGGCCTTTGTTGGGCCTTATCTGCGCTGCCCCCGAGCTCCCAGCGCGCTCATCAGGGATGCTCCGAGTTCCTGGGCCGTGTTCCCAGGCTGGCAGGCACCTCCCAGGACAGGTTTGTACAGCTGACGTCCTCTGTCCGTGTTTTTCTCCATTAAATCCAGGGGATTCTGGCTGCACCGAGGGCAGGAGGTGCCGTGAGGAAGGTGCCGGGCTCTGCGGCGCAGAACGGTCGGTGAGGTGGTTCCAGGATCCTCCTCGAGGTGGGAAGGGACCATGGGAGGTCTGTATCCGACGCCTGGATGAAGTGTGGTCAGCTCTGGGGATCCACCAGGTGCCTCCTCTTTGGATCTTGGAGTCCTCCAGAGGTGGAGGTTGCACGGCCCCACCAACACCAGGTCCTGCTGCTTCTCCTCCTGGTGAAAAGCATCTCCTGATGTCTCTCCTGGCTCTCCCTCCTCCCAGCTCTCACTGTCTCTCCCATCACTCTCGTGGCTCTGTTCCCTCAGTAATCTCCTTCCTTGGGATGGGAAGGTCCCTGTTAGGTCACCCCACCCCACACCTGGTGATCTCCATCCCATGGCACACACCCTCTGTTCCTCTGGGTGCTATCCGCTGCTCCAGCTCCAGATCCCTCTGCAGTCAGGGTTCCAGACCCGGATGAGCTCCCCTCACACCAGGCACTTAGACAGGAGAGGACAGGCGGCCTCAAGCCCTGGATGGTTGGAATGAGCCCCCAAGCCAGGACAAGGCCACAGTTCCACATCCCCAGCCCAGGCTCCTCAGGCTCTGCTGTTCCTTCTCTGGAGACAAGAGCTCATCCAGGTCCAGCTGTGTGTCCTGTCCCTGGGATTTGCCATCTGTGGTTTTCAATCACCGGGCACGGGATGGAATTTTGGAAAGCTGGGTCGGTTTGGGAAGCAGATGCCACTGGATAAGGCTGTGAGCAGAGGGGCCAGGGCCACGTGGCTGCCCCAAACAAACGTGGGTTTGCTCTCCAAAACAGCTGCTTTTAACCCAAAGCCAGCCCCCTGGGGTACTTCCAGCTGCCTTCCCTGTTCCTTTCCAACAGCTCCGGGGTTTTATCGGCCGCAGCAGTGCTGTTTGCTCTCCTGCCAGGCTCCCGAGGGTGAGTAACTCACCAGCTGCTGGGGGGGTCACAAGACACCAAGATAAACCTGTCAGACTCGATAATCACCACAGCAGCAGCAGCCACGGCTAATCGCTGATCCTTCAGGGCCTCCTGAGCTCCCTGCTCTTAATCCCCAAGAAATCCGCAGGATGAACGAGGGAACGAGGGGCTGGGTGCTGGATCAGGGGAGGTGTCCTCCCATCTCCATCCTCCATTCCAACCACATCCACTGGGAAGGTGTGGGAGGGAGCAGCCAAATATGCAGGGGTGTAGGTTTGAGGACAGTGGTCAGGGGCCTGGCAGGGTCCTGAGGCCCATTAAGGGAAATTAAATTCCTTTAATCAGTTCCATAACCTGGATTATGCTGGTTAACACCAGGCCCTCTGCACCAGCCCTACAGCCTGGAGAGGAAGAGGCTCCAGGGAGAGCTTCCAGCACATTCCAGGGCCTGAAGGGGCTCCAGGAGAGCTGCAGAGGGGGTGGGGACAAGGCCTGGAGGGACAGGACACAGGGAATGGACTGGGATTGGAAAAGGGGAGATTTTGGTGGGATCTTGGGAAGGAATTCCTGCTCGGGCTGGAATTGCCAGAGAATCCCTGGAATGTTCAAGGCCAGGTTGGACACTGGGGCTTGGAACACCCTGGGACAGTGGGAGGTGTCCCTGCCCACAGCACTGTGGATGTGTGGGCAGGGAGGGCTGTGTCCCCACATCTCCTCAGGGATGTGTCACACACAAGGAGCAGGACACGGATCAAACACCGCGGGGGGTTTTATTCAGCCATTTTCATCATTCCAGCCATCACAGCACATGGAGCGTTTGAGAGCTGCAGAGCTGACTCCCAGCCCAGCTCTCAGGCAGACTTGTCCCTCACGTGCTCCATGATTTTCTTCAGGCCCAGCCAGGTCTCCTTGGCAGCAGGGATGATCTGGTTGGCGGGCAGCAGGAAGCCGTAGCGCCCGGTGTCCCTCAGCTCGAAGGCAAAGGAATATTTGATCCCGTTGTCGTAGCTCCAGTCAATGCTGCCTCCACTGGCTTGGTCTGCAAGGGAAAGGGAGATGATCCAGAGGGGGGAACAGAGGAATGCTGGAGTTGTGTCATCCTGCCATTTGTATTTTGGGGAGCAGAGGAATAGTGGAGTTACGTTGCCCTGCCATTTGTATTTTGGTGGAGTTGTGTTGTCATGCTATATTTTGTGGGAGCAGAGGAATGGTGGAGTTGTGTTGTGGTGCCGTTTGTATGTTGGTGGAGTTGTGTTGTCCTGCTGTTTGTATTTTGGTGGAATTGTGTTGTCCTGCCGTTTGTATTTTTGGGGAGCAGAGGAACGGTGGAGTGCTGTTGTCCTGCTGGATTTTAGGGGGCAGAGGAATGGTGGAGTTGTGTTGTCCTGCTGTTTGTATTTTGGTGGAGTTGTGTTGTCCTGCTGTTTGTATTTTGGGGGACAAGGACACGGTTTGGCTGGGAACGCTCCGGTGCGATGTGTGACCGGTGGTGTCACTGCGCAGGGAGCAGGTTCCACGAGGGACAGACCCCGTGGGGAGGACAGGGATTGGTGTCCTGGGGCTAAAAAAGCTCTGAGTGGCCAAATACTCACAGATGGTTTTGCAAATGGTGCCCACTTGAAAGGTGGTGCCGTAGAGGGAGCGGATGGAACTGGCAGCAGCTCTTCCCAGAGATTCCTGGAGGGGAGAAGACAAGGGGAAAGTCAGCAAGCAGCCGCACTTCCTGAGATTAAACTCTGGGATTTCACCAGAAATCTCCAAGCTGCTTCGGGGATGATTCACACCAACGGCAGCCGCAGCTTCCACGGCATTTGTGGGAGGTGCCACTGCAGGTGAGTCGGGGCCTGTAAGGGTTCATCCAGTGTTTCTCTGGCTCTCAAGAGATACCAGGAATTCCCAAAGCAGTTGGGATCTTCCAATACTCCAAGGTCAACTCTGTGCTCACCTCAACTGCGTAATGGGGGTCGGATGGAAAACAGAGCTGGGTTCTTTGGGAATGAGGGGAAAAAGGCAACAAACTGCCACGGGGGAACTGCATTTAGGTATTAGGACGAAACAAAACCCCCATGAGATGTGGGAAACTTTGGGATGAGCTTGAAAAAGCTGTGGAATCCTTCTTTGGAAATATCAAAACTATTAATCCAAGCTCAGACTGAAAGTGGTTCCGACTCCAAAGCCCTTTCAGCACAGGGTTAGAGCAGAGGCCTTTCCCATTGGAATTACGGTTCTGAGATCCACATTGCCCCAGAGATTCTATTCCAGCTGCGGTGCTGTCGTTAAGGCAGAGCATGGAAAGTACGGAAAGAAGGTAAAGCCAAGTCCTTCTGTCTCACCAGCTCGGCATAATCGTCTGGCCTGGTGCACTTGTATCCATAGGGATACATCAGGAGCTGGGAGTAACTGTGGAGGGTCAGGAAGGCCTTGAAGTTTCCGTGATTCTTGATGAAGTCCACAACAGATCTCACTTCCACCTCGGAGTTGGCGCTGGGCCCGTGGTAGGAGTCGGAGCAGGGATTTTTACTGGCTCCAGGACCTGGTGGTGCAAGGAGGGAACAAACCTGTGAGGAGTGGAATTCCTGGGAGGTCAGGGCAGACCCACACAAAGCTGAGCTTTCCTGAGGACAGGGCTGCAGCCAAAGCAAGGCCTTAAACGCTGATAAAAACTCAAACAGCAGCAACAGAGTGTGAACGTTCAAGGGATGTACTTTCAGATGATGCAACCCGTTCCAGGTTGACCAGAAACCCAGGAATCCACATTCCTGGGGGTATTCTGTGGTTGGATGGGGCTTGGAACAATCTGGGATAGCACAAGTTGTCCTTGCCCGTGGCAGAGGGTGGAACTAAATAATATTTTGGGTCCTTCCAACCCAAGCCATTCTGTGATTCCATGACGCTGCCACATCCTGTGCTCCAGGTGATGAATCCCCTTTATAAAGGCAGCTGCTGGTTCTGTTTAACAGGATCCAAAACCCAGGAGCTTTATATCCCTACCTCCAAAACCTGCATCCCAGTTCCTGTTGGGATCAACTCCGACGCAGATGCTGCCGGGAACCTTGGAGCGGGTTTTCCTCCACATGCGATTCTGCAACAGAGAAGCTCTTCAAAAGGGGGCAAATCTGGGTGCCGGCACCAAAACTGCTCCCAGGAAGAGCTGCCATCCCCGAGGGATTGATCCAAGGCACAATCCCAAGAGTATTTTGGACTGGCAGGATGGGCCAAGGGTCGAAAATCAAATGTATTTCCTAAAGCTGGGGTATTTACAGGGGGTTAGGATGGGTTAGACGAGCAATGAGGATTTTTGCCCAACTCTTTGGTAACTCCTCTCGCAGCATGGAGACTTTCAGAGCCCACTTCCCTCACGTTGATTATTTCCTTGGAAGAGCCAGGAATCTCACTGAGCTCAGAGAGCTGACCCACCGAGGTGTGAGTGTACACAAAGCCATCGGGGTTGGCGACCGGCAGCAGGAAAAGATCCATCTTGTTCAGCAGGGAGGTGATGGAATCATCGGTTCCGTAGTCAGAGGCAATCTAGGCAGAGACATTTGTTACTTTTACTACAACGATGACTTAGCAGAGTAATTCCTTCCCAAATGTTCATTTCCCTCATTGTTTGGGACAGAGGAAAGGCTGGATT
This sequence comes from Progne subis subis, assembly GCA_022316685.1. Classification (NCBI taxonomy): domain Eukaryota; kingdom Metazoa; phylum Chordata; class Aves; order Passeriformes; family Hirundinidae; genus Progne; species Progne subis. Next base: position 184,453 of record JAKJHU010000269.1, on the reverse strand, counting down.
TTGGGGCAGGGAAATAAGGAACATCCATTATCTGCTGCCTGTAACTGTTCCTTGTTATACACGGAGTGAGCAGTGAATCTCTTTCATTATTTTATTCTGAAGACAGGAGGTCTTTAGAATAAAATAGAAGACAACAACAAATTTTTCTCCTCCCTGTCCCAGAAGACAGGCCGAGGCTGGCACTAAGACCGAGGTGGAATATCCAGGTTGGGAATTCTCAGCTGAGCTGCACTGACAGAGCCCAAGGAGCTTTTGGAAAACACACTCAAGCTCTCAGGGATGGATCTTGCAGGGCCAGGAGCTGGGCTCCATGATCCTCTGGGTCCCTTCCAGCTCAGCTTACTCTGTGATCCTGAGACTTCTCTGGTGGCTCAGTCATTTCCAGCAGGATTTAAATCCTCATTTAGGGACAGCTCTGAAGATCTGGGCATTTTGTGGAAGGAAACCAACCCTCCCCTGCAATTTTTCTGGGTGAGCAGAGCAAAGCAGCAAATAGTATTTCATTATATGTGTAACAATTTCGGGCAAACCACGACATTTTGCCTGCCTGAACTCAGCTGTTCCAACAGAACAGAGTTTTCCAACTCTAGGTCAGCGCAGCCGCCACAACCTCAGGGAGCCAGCTGCTTTTGGGAGGTGAATTAACAGAACACTCAGAGGGGTGTCATCCTCCAAAACCCCAGGAAAAAAGCTGCAGGAACCTTGTTGGCGATCCACAGGGCGCTGGCCTGCGTGACCCACTCGCGGGAATGGATGCCGGCGTCGAGCCAGATGGCCGGGCGGTTGGAGCCTCCGGTGCTGAACTGGGAAATCAAGGAGGAGCAGCTCAAACCCTGACTCCTTCTCAGTCAAGAGAACATCCAAGAACTCATCCCAGAACAGACTGGGGCGCTCTGGGCTGCGTTTTTACTCCCCGGGGGCACGTTCCAGGATTTTTTTGTCGTACCTTCAGGACGTACATAGGACGCTTCTCGTAGGATTCTCCGATCTGGATCTTTTCCACAAAGCTGTACTCAGATGCAAGATGGTCCAGCTCTTTGTTGATCTGGAATGAAAGGTGGTGAGGACATTAGCATCATATTTGAGGACACTCATATCGTATTTATGTGTCCTACCATTCCTTCCTGAGAATCATGAGCCGATTCGGGTTGGAAAATCCATCCCATTCCACCCCCCTGCCACAGGCAGGGACAACTTCCACTACCCCAGGTTGCTCCAGCCTGGCCTTGGACATCCCAAAGATGGGGAAGCCACAGCTTTTCTGGGGAAAAAAAGTTCTTTATTTCCCAGTTTCAAGAGCCCTTTATTTCTCTTTCTTTTGAAGGATGGGTTTTGAGAGTCTGCAGAAGAGTTTAAGTCGGGGACAGCGCTGGTGGATCATTCTGAGCACGAAATTAATGCTGCAAAAAACCAAACCCACGTGCCAGAAAAAGCAGCAAGGACATCTTAGATCCTAACAGAGGATGTTGAACTGAAGACAGCGTGCAAAAAACCTGAAAAAAAAATCAGAATACCCTTCCCCTGAGGTACTCACATCATCCAGAGTGTGGTAAGCACCAAAGTCGAAGCTGCTGCTGCGCTGCCTTTGGGCGCTCTCGGCCATGTCTTGCTTCTCTTTATCCAGAATATCCTAAAATGACATTCAAACGGTGAGAAGTGTCTGCTTCACTTGCTAGAAGATAAATAAATGGAAAGGCAGTGAGCCAGTGATGGTTCAGGTGCCCTTTGGGGATTACTGCCCACGAGGAAATATCAGATTAGTGCCCAGACGAGTGATTTTTATCCATAACTACTCTCAGCAGAGTTTAGTGAACGACGATTCCCAAACGTCTGGGGGCAAAACTCCACGTGGAATTCCTCAGGGGTTGTCAGAAGAGCCCTGTGGAGTTTACTGATGTCACTACTCAGGAGAAGACCGGCAGCGATCCGTGGATTGTCTTTGAGGAATAACCCTCAGCCTACCAAAACAAGGGGAGGATCCCACGGAAAACAGAGCGCGGAAAAGCGGGAGCGAGGCCAAACCGCCAATCGGCGTTTCCAAAAGGCGTAAGAAACGAGTGCCAGCGGCACTGCCCACCTGCAGGTCTTCGATCAGGATGGAATACTCGATCCCCTGGGATTCCAGGAAGGCTTTCACCGACTGGACACTGGCAGCAGGAATCCTCACATCCACGGGGAGGGCAGGGGCGGAGGGGTTGATCCAGAAATCCAGCTGGAGGGAGAAAGGAACACGGGTTTGGGTTGGGGAAGGCGTCCTGCAGACAGCTCTTGCAGAGTTTTAGAAACGCAGATTTCTCCCGAACGCAGCTGGAACGCTCCGTCCTCTGCGGCCTCACCGCAACCTTGTGTCACTTCTTGTGATAAACTCGATAAAATAACAAATACCAAGGGGCTTGAGTCAGATTTTTTTCACTGACTTCTAGGCTTTGCTCACAAGAACAAGAGGGAATTTTAGCTGTCTCTGATGGTTATTTTATTATTCTCGCTTTTATTAGAAATAATTTTGGGAAAGCCTCCGTATTCCAGCCTTAGGTAACACGAAACCCATTGTTTTCGTTTCTCCTTTTAGCTCTCCTTTGACAGGACTTCTCAAAATTTTAATTTCTAAATTGTTCTCATAATAGTTTTTAAGCCAGTGATTTTAGAAAACGATGTTAACCATTCTCACCAGTAATAACCTGAAATTTTACAGCATGTGCTCCAGTTTCAATACAGCATAAACCAACCAATAAATTCCTCCCATAACTCTGGGAGACAAAACATTGCCATTCCCGCTGGAAAAACAAGTTTTTCAACACTGAGATCAAGATCTAAGAATTCAAATATGATGTGAACCCAGCAGGGGGGGGAAAAAAAAAAATCAATTCTGGCCCCCCTGAACACTTTGAGCTGGTACTCGAACTTGCAGGTCAAATTTGAAGCATTTACAGAGTAAATTTATTTACGGCAGCCACCCCAGGGTGATGGGAACCTTCCAAACTGAGATGCAGATTCACAGCCTGAGCTGTCGTGAGTGAGATGCGAATCCTGCCTCGTGCAAAATGTTCCAAAACGCCTCTGTGGCCATCACCACCCACCTCCAGGTGTTCCAGCGATTCCAAAAGCTGCAGCTGCTTGACCTCCTCCTCATTTTTGGTCTTGATCCGGAGCACCTGGTGCCTGCAATAAATCAGAACCAGTCTCAGAAGGTGCCGGGTGAACTGGTTTGTTCCTGGGCTCGCTAATTCCGTGTTAATTGTGCCTTAATGGCTCCTTTAATCGCTTGGTTTGGTTGTCACACCAGAGCTCGACCAACAAAACCCGCACCTTCCTCCTGACCCAGACAACGCGGGTGAGTTCTAAACCACGAGGATCAACCCTGTATCCCTCGGTCACTTTTTGGCAGCAACTCGTGGGGGGGAAAAAAACAAAAAAAAAAAATTTAAAAAATGTTGAGCTCGGAAACGAACGCTAAAGATGGGATTTTGTTTCAGCTTCCTGCGGTTTAGTCAGAGGCTGCTGACACCCTGCCGGTGTTGTCAGAGGCTGACAGGGCTCGCACCATTCCAGGTGGGATGAATCAGCCTCTGGAAGCGCTGCTGAGACTCGTTTACACCGGGTTTACACCGGGTTTACACCAGGATCCTCTCCCTGGCCAGCGGGAGGGGGAGGATTTTGTTGCACCGAGTTAAATCAGCTCTGAAGGCATTTTTCCACGTCAATAACTTATTTCGCGCGTTCTCCACCGCCGTGAGCTTTATCTCAGGGCTGGATCCTGCCGTGAATTAACCACAGCTGCCGAGGAATGGGGTCGCAAGAATTCAGTTCAGGTTCAAATGGTCAAAACAGCCCCTCGTGGCTTTACAAATCCCTGAGTTTTGGGACATTTTTTATGGGTTTTTTGGTTTTTTTTTTTTTACTCTTAAACCTTCATACACAGATTTACTCACTGGAATCTGGTGCTCGCTCACTGCAGCTCAGGGTTTAGCCTGTAGGATTTTATAATCTTTAATTATTAAGGCTCTTCCACGGTCAGTGAGGCTCGTGAGGAAATACCCCACGGGATAACATCGGAATGCAACACAAAGACAGACCTTTGGAATGTAATGGTTGGAAATCAGGGTTTGAAATGCTTTGAAAAGGCGGAAAGAAGAGGAAGAAAGAGAAATAAGAAACTTGGGGGCAGAAAAAAAGGGAAAGTGGTGAACTTTCTGATGCGAGGGCAGGTCCTGGTCTTTCAGCTCTGCTTTCGCAGCGAGGTTCAGCTCAAGCTGAAATCAAGCCTTGGATGAAGAGGAATTGAGGATCTCAGCTCCACAGCCGGACCCTTTTCCTTAGAAAAACTGAACAGAAGTAAAGAAAGGCTCCCTCGAACGCCAGAGCAGCAAAGCAACGAGAACAATCAGTCACGAAAAACCAAATTATGTGAAGAATCACCCGCAAAACCCAAGCGGATTTTGTGAAGCTGAGGAACGACGAGCGGACGCCAGCCCTTAGTGAAAGGTTTTGCACCGAAGCGTCACTCACCCAACAAAGGTTTCCAGGCACAGGGAAGCCCCGATGAGGGCGCCGAAAATCAAAATCAGCTTCATGGCTGCTGCAAGTTAGGCCGGGTAAAGCTGGCGAGGGGGAATTTATACAGAGCTTTATTTTTCAGATAAAACACACCTGATAGAAGCTATCACTCCATGTGATGGAGTTCTCACGTTTATCAGAGCCTTCAAGGCAACCGGCAGGCAGGAGGCCGATTTCACCTCCAAAATAATATTTTCCACTGACACATCCGAACCGAGGAGGGGAGGAGTCGCTCCCAAAGCTCTGACCACAGAAATGCGCGTGCCCTTTCGTGCGTTCTCCAGGGCAGAGGAAAACAGGGACAGGCTGAACTCATCCCAGCTCTGGCTGGGGGCCAGGAGCTCTGCCAGCCCACTCTTGGTGGCGGGGATTTTGAGTTGTCCCAAAGGATGTTTGGGGAGTTGTTATCCACGTGGGAAGGCAGGCTCCTGCCTGAGCTTTGGGAATAATCTCCCGTGGGAACACCCAGCTGTGGCTGTCCCACAGTTGCAGGTAGGGCCGCGGAGCTGTTGGATAAACTTTTTAAATTTATTTTATTTATTTATTTTTTTTTTTAAAATTTGTTTATCCAAATAAAAAGGTTTCTGATGGACAGCCGGGAACTGAACCTGCTGTCACACCTGGGGAGAAGTTCAGCTGCTCAGTTCACCTCAGGAGAATTATCCAAATAAAAAGGTTTCTGATGGACAGCCGGGAACTGAACCTGCTGTCACACCTGGGGAGAAGTTCAGCTGCTCAGTTCACCTCAGGAGAGGAAATTCCCTGAAGAAACTTTTAATAAAGATCTCAGTTGTGTCACTCAGCACTTGTCAGCACCTCCCTGAGGTGTCTCCTCTCACCTCCATTCCCACCCTGCTCCTCCACGGGTGACCTGTTGTGCTCTCACTTCCATGGAAATCCTTTGTCTCATGGTTTTTGGGAACAAAGGGAGCCCCGGGCAGGGATTAATCCCTGTTTTGTTCTGTAGGATTGAGTCATTCTGTAACTGCTGTGTCTTGGGGGCACCAGGAGAACGTGCTCTGGTCTCTAAGGTTTTACCAAACCCACACCCTCAACTTAAACCGGATAACAGAAACGTATCCTAAGAGACAGGGACCATCACAGGAATTTCCTGCTCCTGGAATTCTGGTGGGAGTCAGATCCCACCCGCAGCTTCCAGACTCCAACATTTCATAAGGAACCACACCACCTACCACGGGTCACTCTTGGAAAACAGGAAGGAGGGATTTAATCTAGGGCAAAATCACATCTCCTTTCATTACTCATGCTCCATCCCACATGGATTTAAGGGCTGCCAGGAGACCCTGCCAAACCTGACTTCAGGATCCAAAGTATCCCAACAAGCTCTGAGTGCCCGGATCAGCATCCTCTGGGGCCTCCACCCACTGCATTTCAGGAGCTGCACCTAAATCCAAACCTTGGGCTCGCTCCTCATCCCCTGGAGGGGCTGCAGGGCCCCCAGCAGCGACCTCCTGCTGGAGCCAGGAGGTCCCAAAGGCTCTGGAGATAAGCCCTGAGCCACGGGCATCCATGGAATCGGAGAGAATCCAGAGGAGCCCCCGGAGCTGCTCCAGGGCTGGAGCCTCTCTGCTCCGGAGCCAGGCTGGGAGAGCTGGGAATGTTCTCCTGGAGAAGGGAAGGATCCAGGGAGAGCTTCCAGAACATTCCAGGGCTTGAAGGGGCTCCAGGAGAGCTGCAGAGGGGCTGGGGACAAGGAGGGACAGGACACAGGGAATGGACTGGGATTTGAAAAGGGGAGATTGGGATCTTGGGAAGGAATTCCTGCCTGGCTGGAATGGCCAGAGCAGCTGTGGATCATTCCCTGGATCCCTGGAAATGTCCAAGGAAGGATTGGAGCAGCCTGGGACAGCAGAAGGTTGGAACTGGGTGGGCTTTGAGGTCCCTTCCCACCCAAACCATCCTGGGATCTTAAGAGGCCGGAAACATCCTCAGCGCTGATCCCAGGGTCCAAAAGAGGAGCGGCAGGAAGGCAGAGGTGACACAGCGAGGCAAAAGTGGGAGAAGGGACCTCACCACAAGCAGCAGAACCCCACAGGATCCAACCAAGAGGAGCAGAGCAGATCTGGTGGCACCGACCAGGTCCTCAGACGGCTCCTGGGGCAGCTCCGGCGGCAGGATGTCACCAAGCACAGCTCCGAGTCCCCCAAGGCTCAAACAAACCCCAAAAGGCGCGGGCTGGGCGGAATGCAGCTCGGGCAGCCCGGGGCGGGTGGAGGGTGTGTGGGTGAGCCCAGGGCGGGCAGGGCTGTCCTGCCTCTCCACACGGCCCTGGAGAGGCCGTGGCGTTGTGAAAAGTGCGTTATCATACGGCTCTACGCAAGATATTTACTGTATGTATGACGTTGTATTAATATTTTGATAGCACGGTAAATGTAGCTTTGTGGTTAAAATGTAGTTTTTGTGCACCGACCACGGGAAAACGTAAATCTTTCAGAGAAAAAAAAGAATTTACTACTTCTTTTTCAGGAGAGATCAACTTCTCCTGTCTCGCTCAGCCCTGAGGACGCCGTAGAGATTAAAGGAAAAAAGTGACACTGACCAGAGAGAATTCTTTGTTTGAATGGAATTTATGCACCATGTATGAAATGTATGAATATTCAACAGGCTATTTATTACTTTTAAGAGATAATCCTTTGTTAACAAGTGTCCCTTCTCTGGAGCTTTTTTGCTCCGGGAGGCACCCAGACGTCTGTAACTTTGTTTTTATTGTCTCGTATTGCCCTAACTCAGTTCCATTTTTTTACTCTAATTCTATTTTTATAACCATCTTATTTACTATTAAACTCTCAAAATTTTAAAAACAAGTGATTGGCGTTTTTCACAGTGTCACTGCGGGAGTCAGGAACACCCCGGTGACACCCACAGGGTGACAGCACAAACCAATCTCAGCCGAGCAAAACCCTCTCCTTGACTAAAATCGCTGCGCTGGGACAAATTTTCCCTGTGCTGTCGCTGAGAGAGGTCAGAACGGATGCAACCCCCCAGCAACAACTAGAAAAGCCTCAAAAATCATTACATTTCAGTGGAGTCAGTCCATTTCTGTAAAATCCAGACCCTTTGTTGTCGCTGCCTCAAAGGATGCAAAGCGAGATCCAGTGTTGTAGCCCCTCCTGGCATTTTTAGGAAAAAAAACAAACAAAAAAAACCCCAGAAACTTTTCACCTTTGGAGAGAAATATTTCACTGAGTTGGCAAAGGGCTCCACTGACAACTCATTTCTTGGATAATCAGAGTTAATTGGCTATAACGCCAATTTATTTTGGATTACTGATGAGGGAATTATTATTTCTGTAAATAATGGACTGCCTCCTGTCCCTAATCCACCTTGGAAATGCCCAGGATAAAGGATGAGTAGGGATTTCAGTATGTAGTCAACCACTTGCACACTTAGAATTAATTTTGGTCTTTTTCTTTATTATTACTTTTAGTTTGAGCTTTGGTTTACACTTTTTACACATGGCAGGTACAACATGTTAGCAGTAGGGTTTTTTATTACACGTTTACTGAATGTTATTTTAACTAAGCAGACAGTTTAATTTTAAGCACAGCTATATATTAGTTACCTTAATATTATTTTTAAGTTCTGCTACGAAACATGACATTTACACAGTAATTTTAACATGACACACACAGCACTTATCATAATGTTTGAGAAAAGGCAATAATACAATATGTATTTATAACAACAATAATTAAACAATTTAACTATAGAGACGAGTTAAAAAAAAAAAAAACCCCAACCAAAGCAAACAAAACAAAACAAAACAAAACCAGAAAAAAGACACAACGGAACGAAATGCCTCCCCGCGAGGGCTCCTTCGCCCCCCCCAACATGGCGGCCCCCTCACGCCCTTCCCGCCAAAACCCGCCCGCGAGCGCGCGCCCCCTTCGCCCCGCCCCCGGCGCGGCTCGTGACGCGGCGCGAGCGCCCGCGCAGGCGCAGGAAGCGCGAGGCCGCGGCGGCGTGAGGGGAGCCGGGAGCCCCGGCGGGAAAGGGGGAAAAAACCTGCCCGGCCTGAGGCGGGGAGCGGCACAGATCTGGGCAGAGGTGAGGGGAAATCTGCGGAGGGGGGGAGAGCCGAGGTTTGGGAGGAGGGCGGTGAAATTTGGGGAGGGGGAGCGGTGAAATTTGGGGAGGGAGGTTGTGGGGGGAGAAGGGGAACCGGAGAGGTTTGGGGAGGGGGGGGGGCGGTGATCAGAGAGGTTGGAGGAGGAGGACGGTGAGGTCTGGAGAGATGAAATGTGAGGAGGGGGAGAAGGGAGGTTTGCGGATTGGCAGGGGCAGAGGTTTGGGGTGGGGAAAGAGGGGAAGTTTGAGACGCGGGAGAGGTTAAATTCGGGGAGGGGGAGCAGAGAGGTTTATAGTGAGGATCGAAGAGGCTTGTGGTAAGGGAGAGGAGAGGTTTGGAGGAGGGGAGAGAAATTTGGGGAAGGAATTGAGGTCTGGGGGAAGATCTGAGGGCTGCCTGCCTGTGACAGTTATTTCCTTCACATAGGGTATTACTGGCTGGCCATAAAGGTGGAAATAAAATCTGTGGGTTTCATATCACAGAAAATACTCTGTTACCTACCGTTATAAGCGAGAATTTTGGGGAAAAAAACACTGGGCTTGCCTTGAGGAGGCAGGAGCTTTCCCTCCTCCTTTTGAAGGATATTATTATTCAGAAACGAGGGAGAAGATGGACACTGCTCCTCAGTAACCTGGCTGAGAATCTTCCTGCCGAGTTAAAATTCACAGGTTTTGCCTTTTCCCTGCGTCCTCACAGACAATGACACCGAATAAGAGTCCGGACACTTCCCTCATCGACCTGGCTGTGAAGATGAGGAAACAGGCTGAGAGCAGGAAGGTGGTGCTGGCCTGGGGACTCCTCAACATATCCGTAGCGGGCATGATCTACACCGAAATGTGAGTTAATTGTTCCGTCTGATTCAAATTCCACTGTGTGGAGCCCTGAATATTGCCCAGGAATGGAATTTCTGGTAAATTCTCCCTTCTTGTTTCGCTTTTCAGGACCGGGAAGCTCCTAAGCACGTATTACAACATCAGCTGCTTTCCACTCTGGTACATTGGTGAGTTGTTGTAGCATTTAAGTCAAATTTCAGGATTTTTTTTTTTTTTTTAAACTCGTTTTTATTGCTGGGAAGTCGTTTTTAAGGCAGGTTTTGGTTTTTTGGGTTTTTTTTTCCATTTAAGTTTTAAACCAAAATTTTGTTTTGCTTTCTTCGATCTCCCTTGAAACCACTGGAATTCATTCTTTTTAGCGGCAGATAAGGAGCGTTAACAGCTTTTTGTCTGTGATAAAAGGGCAGGAAGGACGAAATCTTTTTTTAATGTGTGGATTAAGGCTTTAGGGAGCCTTAGCTTTATTTTCCTGCTGTGTTGTGCTCTGGGTGTGGGTGGTGTTTTACAACAATTCGAGTTGGTTTCAGAGGAGACTCTCAGCTCTATCAAACAGGTTGGAAAGAAGCAAAAATCGTGAGATTTCCTTTTTGGGGAAATAAAAACCCCATTTTAATAATGGAATTTTAAAAGCAGAGAGGATAATTATCTCCAATGGTTCTTACCTAAGAAAGTGAAAAAAATCTCAGGTACTTCCCCAAACTGGCAGCACTAACAATGACCTTTTTTTAACACACATAGCCTGGTTTTGCAAATAATGTGATTTTCGCTCAAACTGTGACAGAAGCTCGTGTGTTCCTTGCAGAATTTGCCCTGGCAGCCCTGTTCAGCCTCAATGCCCTCTTTGATTTCTGGAGGTACTTCACCTACACAGCAGCACCCACCAGCCTGGTCACCAGTCCCAGCCAGCAGATCATGGGCTGGCTGCACAAGGCAGGTGGGGAATAAAGCCTCTTTTTAATCTTTCTCGTGGGGTTTTTTGTTGTTGTTTTTCCAGTTCTGGGTTCTTTATTCTGAATTATCTCCTCTGACAAGAGCTGTAAATTCAGCCGGGTGTTTGGGGTTGTCCTGTGAGTTGGGCTCGATGTTGTTGCTCTTGCTGTGTTCAGTTTGTGGCCATTTGAGGTGGAGCTAATTGCGTTTTAGCTAATTGGGACACAAATTAGCTCGGTAAAGATGAGAACAGCGGGCAGGTGGAGGAGCTGAACATTAACCAAGACCCCCCCCGTAGGATTTATTCCCAGCTGGGATCACGGGTCTTGCTTTTATCTGATCTCTCTGTGTACAGACCAGGTTTTCAGCTCTCCTTTCACCACCTCTAAAACCAACTTAAAACACCACAGACGTGCACTTACAACGAAAAAACCAACTCGAGGCTGCCTCCTCCCCACCTGTAACCGCTGTGTGCTTCCCTTGCAGCTGTCCAAATCACCCCTCCCCGGGAGGCGGCCGCCAAGCGGGTGCTGTCCCTGACGCCGTCCCCGCCCATCCAGGGCCAGTGCGTGCTCAGCTACAGCCCCTCGCGCTCGCCCAGCGCCAGCCCCAAGTTCTCCGGGAGCTGCCTGAGCGGATACAGCCCCCAGCTGCAGGCTCTGGCAGGGGCCAGCCCCTCTCACAGCCCCTCTGTCGCTTACTCGCCCAGCAGCAGCTACGGCAAGGTAACGGCCAGGGTGGTTATAAAGGCACGGCTTGAGCTTCGTACAAAAATAAAATTTAAAGAAAGGATTAAAACTGTCGCTGTTTTCTTCCCCCCCTCTCCTCTCAGGTTTCCAGCTTCGGCCACTCTCCCAATGGATCTCCCTATTCCGTGAGCGTGGGGCCTGTGGACGGCGCTGGGGTGAGGGCTCACTACCGCTTCTCCCCCATCCGCTACAATAACTCCACCCACAAAGACGACTGCATCACGGACGTCAGATCCCTGGACACCTTCCTGAGGAACGAGGAGGAGAAACAGCACCGCGTTCAGTTAGGTAAACTGGGGGAGCTGCCTGGCAGGGAAGAAGGGGTTTTATCCAAAAATAGCTTTTGTGGTGGGAGAAGTACCAGTAAAAAGCATTCGTGGATCTCCTGTGAGCTTGGCAAAGGACCTGCTCCTGGTGAGGAGGAGCCCCCTTGTTTCTCCCTCAGGCAATTTTCCTCCAGTTACTCCTTGGAACAGGATCTAAGCCTGGGAATGCTGATGGATTATCTCTGTAGCAGATGTTGGCTCTAATGGACTGAGATAAGATCACCTTGATAAGAGGGGGGTTTTGTCCAGGTGATTGCAGATAAAGGGGCTGAACCCAGTAGGTTTTTCTCTTGGATTGGGACAATCAAGGTTAGGATAAAGGGGATGAATTACACTCAGTAGGTTTTTCTTCTGATTTGGATAATCAAGGATAAAGGGGCTGAACCCAGTAGGTTTTTCTCCTGGATTGGGACAATCAAGGTAAGGATAAAGGGGCTAAATCCAGTAGATTTTTCTCTTGGATTGGGACAATCAAGATAAAGAAAAAGAGCATGAATTACATCCAGTGGGTTTTTTCTCCTGGATTGGGATAATCAAGGATAAAGAGGAAGAATTACACCCAGTCAGTTTTTCTCGTGGATTGGGACACTCAAGAAAAGGGTGAATCCAGTGTTTCTGCAGAGTCACTTCAGTGCGTTCACCCACACTGAGCTGTTGTCCCTGTGCTGTCTGTTCCAGAATTACTTGGCAATAATCGAATTTAACTTTTCCACTAATTAATCTTTTTCAGGGAGCTCGGATTCCAGCTCTCCCTCCAGCAGCCCAACGTTTTGGAACTACAGCCGCTCTATGGCAGACCACGCGCAGATCCTGAGGAAGTTCCAGTATCAGCTGGCCTGCAGGTCCCAGGCTCCTTCTGCACACAAGGATGAAGCTGATCTGAGCTCCAAACAGGCTGCAGAGGAGGTAAAATTCACAGGAAAAAAAAAAATGCTCAAGAGGGAGAAATGGAAGTTTGAGCAAAGGTTTGGGTTCGAGCCGGGTCAGGAGTGTGGGGGGAAAAAAAGTCCTCCAGCGTTCAGCCAACTCCTTTCTTTTGCAAGCAGCAGGAATTGTCACAGACACTAAAAACTCTGGGTTCTCATATGGGTTTAATAAACCTTTCCACAGGTTTGGGCACGGGTGACAATGAACCGGCAGCTCCTGGATCACATGGATTCCTGGACAGCGAAATTCAGGAATGTGAGTCCCTCTCTGAGGAATTCCAGGGGGAGTGGGAAAATCCCTCCGTGTCCTCCGTGCCTGAGGTGGGAGGGGTTGGGGTTGGTCTGTCACACGCAAACCCCACAGATTTATCATCTCCCCGATATCCTGGGACCGACAGGAGAGGGATTGGATCCATCTGTGCTTGGAGAGCTGTGGTTCGTAACTCCCTCTCCTCACTGTCCACAAAACCTGATCCCAGTGGCTTTTCCCAACTCCTGTGCACTCAGTTTTCTGCCTTTTCAGAAGCTGTTTAAAGAGTCACTTAAATACTGCCTGGCTCGATAATTAAACTGAATTATTTCCCTCCTTGATTGGCTTCAGTGTTTCTGTTAAACTGCTTCGTGGTGGGGATGGTTGTAGGCTTTATTAAACATTCCTGATGCTTCTGAGCTGGAATTTTCCCCTTTTCCCCTTTTCCCAGTGGATCAATGACACCATTCTGGTGCCGCTGGTGGAGGAGATGGAATCTGTGAGCACTCAGCTGAGGAGGATGGGCTGTCCAGAGCTGCAGATTGGAGGTAGGAGCAGCAGCCTGGCACTTCCCTTGGAATGGGAATAAATTCCATCTGGGAAATGGTTTTGTTCCATTCGGTGTTGTCTTTGTTCCACCTCCTGCATTTCCTTAAGCTGGGAAGGTTTTCCGTAATATTTCTATAAATATCAACGCTTGGACACTTGGGATAAATTCTTAAATGCCTCTTTTTTTCCCCCGTACATTTAATTTTACAGCTCAAATTATCATTAATAATAATTGCTCATTAATCGGTCAGAAAGCATTTCCAGGACAGATGAGCTGTAAACTCTCAGCGTCTCCCAAAAGCCTCGCTGTCTCACAAATCACCCACTTCCTGAAAGAACCAAGTCTTTAAAATCCTGTCAAACTTTTTAAAATCCTGACTCACTTGGGATTCTGTTTTCCATGTCAGGTTAGGATTCTGTAGCAGCTCCTCCTCCAGTTGTTTCAGGTTAACTAAGAAGTTCATTCGCTGTGCTGCGTTTAATTTTTGCCTCGTTCTTCGAGTGTTTCTCTTTGTTCCACCTCCTGCATTTCCTTAAGCTGGGAAGGTTTTCCGTAATATTTCTATAAATATCAACGCTTGGACACTTGGGATAAATTCTTAAATGCCTCTTTTTTTCCCCCGTACATTTAATTTTACAGCTCAAATTATCATTAATAATAATTGCTCATTAATCGGTCAGAAAGCATTTCCAGGACAGATGAGCTGTAAACTCTCAGCGTCTCCCAAAAGCCTCGCTGTCTCACAAATCACCCACTTCCTGAAAGAACCAAGTCTTTAAAATCCTGTCAAACTTTTTAAAATCCTGACTCACTTGGATTCTGTTTTCCACGTCAGGTTAGGATTCTGTAGCAGCTCCTCCAGTTGTTTCAAATTAACTGAGAAATTGATCCGCTGTGCTGCGTTTAATTTTTGCCTCGTTCTTCCAGCGTTTCCCCAAAAGCTGCCGTTGCAAGGTGCTTTATAACCCAGGTGCTTTTATTTCCAGGCTGTTTCTCTCCCGCCGCTCTTCAGCTGCCTGTGGCCGATGTGGAGGCGGTTTGTGCTCCTCTGTGAGGGGCTGGCTGGATGCTGAGGCGCCGTTTCTCTCTCTCTGTGTTGCAGAAGCCAACATCAGCAGCCTCAAGCAGGCGGCGCTGGTGAAAGCTCCGCTCATCCCCACGCTCAACGCTCTGGTGCAGTACTTGGATCTCACCCCGAACCAGGAATATCTGGTGGAAAGGATCAGAGGTTCGTGCTGCTCTGGTTTCTGTCGCCCTGGTTTCTCTGAGGTTTTTTTTTAAAGCCTCGTTCATGAGATGGAGTCGGTTTCTTTGGTTTCTGCGCGATGTTAGGAGCAGTTTTCGCTTTTCTCACTCATGGGAAACATAAACCTTTTGTTTTCATTCCCTGTCCTTTGTTTACATATTTCTAGCCTGAAAATAATTGTAACTGACAGCTGCTCTGGCCACTGGGGTGATAGGTTGTAACCCCAGAAGCCAATCCACAACCAGAGCCACAAATGTATAAAAATGTAAGAAATAAGCAGGCTGGGCTCTCTCGGAGAACAACTCTGCCCTGCAAATCTCTCTGACTTTCCCAAGTCTCCGTGCGATTGCTTTGCGTGCTGCCGTCGCACATCTCCGGTGAGCTCGGTGCTTCTGGATCCCAGAGAACCCTTCCGTTTCCCTCCAATCCAAACCATCCCATAATTTCCTCCTTCCCGCTCGGCATCGAACCGTTACCTACGAACAAAAACCATCCTGTAACTCTTCACTCCTTTCATCAACCTCCTGAACTTTTCCCCATCCTCTGCGCCGCGAACGCGCTCTGCTCAGCAGCGCTTGCAGCCCGCAGGAGTGAACGGCTGCTGTTGTCATTCCAGAACTTTCCCAGGGAGGATGCATGAGCTCCTTCCGATGGAACGGAGGAGGCGATTTCAAGGGCCGGAAATGGGACACGGATCTTCCCACCGATTCCTCGGTGAGTTCCCAGGGCTTCAAGCTGCTTGGATTTTGGGACAGGGTTTGGAGGGAACGGCCAAGGGAGTGTTTGAGGGAGACAGGAGAAGCAGGAAACGGAGCTTTGCAGCTTTTCCTGCTGGGGAATTAAAGAGGTTCCACCGCTGGAAGCAGAAAAATCAGCCTGGAAATAGGATTTGATTTTCCGGTTGGGAACACGGTTAAATGTTTGGAATTGTCCGGCCGTGGAGCAGCTCTGAGTGTTCTCTCATCAACGGGAACAGCTCCAAAGTGCTGGCTTTAAATAAAGAAGTTTTGATATTCATTCAAGGCCATTAGCAAAAAACACCCCAAATAGCCAATTTCACATCTTTGTTAATTGTGAGTAATACGATTCTCTCAGCTCCAAGGTGCATCTCCCAGATTTTTTACAAGACTTGTGGCATTTTTTCCCAGCAAATCGCCCATTTTCCCTGTCCAACAGCTGCTGTTGGGTGTAAGGAGCACAGAAAGCACCAGCTCAGAGATCATGTGCTGATGTGACCCACGTGCAATACTGAGAACTCTCCAGAAAAGGGCTGAAACAACCCTCAGGCTGCTCCCTGCTTCTCTGGGTGCTCATCCTAAGATTTTATTTCACAGCTCTGGAGTTCCTAAGAGCCGTGGCCAGCCCAGACTTTTCCAGTGATTTCCCTGAGGGAAAGGGAGAAGTTTCCTTGCTGGGTTTGGGGTGGGCAAGAGCTGTTTTGGATCTCCCGTTGTTCTCAGCCAAACGTGAAATTGGTGATTTAGGCAGGAAGCTGCTCCTAAACCCGGGCTTCAAGCCAGCGTTGTCGGTTATCCAAGACCGGGATTAACTTGTGGGGGAGGAGGCTGCTGCGTTTTGGGGCCGTTCCAGTGAGATTTGGTTGTGTTTGCCCAGATCCTGATGCACGTGGTTCTGCACTTACCTGGACTCCAGGCTCCCTCCTCACCCCAAATATCCGACGGCAAAACCTTCACTTCCCAGCACTTCATCCAGAGCCCGGATAAACCAGGTACGGGGCTGGCCTGGAGCTGCTCTTTTCCTCTGGGATCACCTCTGAATTCGGTTTTTAAAAAAAAATTAATCTTTAATTCAGACACTTCAAACGAGAACGTCTTCTGCATCTACCAGAGCAGCATCAACCCACCGCACTACGAGCTGATCTACGAGTGCAACGTCTACAGCTTGCCCAAGGTACGGGCGTTTGCTCTGCTCCTGCCTCAGGAATCGTTCTCAGGGCTGATTCGGGGTTTTATAAAATCCCAGACACATTTTTTAATCCGTTTACACAGAGCTCGGTCTTTGCCCTGGTACTCTGTCACCTCCTAATGTCCCTCCAAACCCGAGGGGAAGTTCCAAACTAGGGAATACTGAGATTTTTTTTTTTTTTTTTTTTTTTTAAAAATTGTTTTCATTTCTAAATCCTTGTCTCTGTGTGTGGCTCTCCAGGGCAGGAACAACATGTTCCACACCTTGCTGATGTTCCTGTACATCATCAAGACGAAGGAATCTGGGATGCTGGGTAGGTATCCCACGGGAACGAGGTGGGAACGGCGTCAGGCCGCGGTGGGGTGATAATTAACGGTGTTAAAAAGGAAATTAACAGCAGCTTCTTAATGAAGATGGCTAATTCTGATCCCTTTGGGTTTGCAGGCGTGTAAATCTGGGTTTATCGGAGTCAACATCCTGTGGATCTTTGGGGAGTAACGGCACCCAGCTCCAGAAGGATGAGCTCTGCCTTAAACCTGGAATTGCTACAAAAGAGGGGGATTTAAGCCCGGCTTTGTGGACAGAGGGAGCAAGTGCCTGTGATTCCCGTGTGGATTTTGTCGGTGCATCGCACGGAATTATTTCACTGTGGAAATGCTCCCGTGAATGAACTCCAGGCAGGAATTCCCTGCCCTGCCCCTCACCTCGACCTGTTTAACTGAGCTTTACTGATCCCAGACTAAGCTAAGCCCAACCTCCTCCGAGGGTGCAGCTGGAGCAGCCTCCCTCCCCCAGGCTGAGCACAGCTGGCAGCGCCCTGAAGGACAAAACAACTTGGAAAACGTCAGGATCCAAGGAATTCCAAATGCGGACGCTCAGATTCAGTTTTGCCTCATTTTATTCTGCGTGATAAAAACCCAGATCAATTTTATCTCTGATTATTGGTGTTAATTGTGATTTCTGACCCCCTCAAGATGAAAAGGAAAGGACAAAAACCACGTTTGTCTGGCTGAGTTCAGCAAATAAGAGTTTAACTTTTGTATTTCCCGTTTTTTATTTCCGTTGTTTTGTACTCCGGGGCCTTGTGAGCTCTGAGCTCCCCGGTTCCTTCACTGCCACCAACTCTCAGCTTCCTTTGCTTTTGAATTTCATTTTCCCTCAGCTTTTTTTCACTGATCCCCACCAAATTCGGGAGCTTTCTGCACCTTGGTGGGAAGCCAGGCTCTACATACGCCCAGGTTTTTAGGAATGAAGCTTTTTGTTTTGGTAAAAGCACTTGGATTTGCTTCAAATCAATCCATATTTGTCAGATTTCTCTGAGGGGCAGGGGAATTGTGGTAAATGAGGATTTTAGAAGCGTATTTAGATCCTAAACACATGGAATCATTGTACTGTATTTTTTACTGAGGGGAGGGAAAGAGGGATTTTTGGAATTTTGTTGGGTTTTTTTTTGGTGTGAACTGACTGGTTTTGGTGACTCTCTCTTCCCTGGGGGGAGCTGGGTTTGTCCAAGGAACCGCTTACAAAACGGCTCATTTGGTTCCTGCATTAAATCGGTTTTTACCAAACGCTTTTTGGGGTTTTTCTTGCACTCGGCATCACCACATCCAGCCGTGAGTGCCAAAGAGGAATTTTCAAAACCCAGATTTACCCCAAAACTCGCCCTTCAAGGACAGCACAGCCCCAGGAGCTGCACTGAAATCTCTTCTTTCACCAAAAAGTGGGATCCTCGGGAAGAGCCCATCCCACAGGGTGCCCCACCCTTGGGTGCCCCAGGACCCTGCAGGTCTTTGGGGTCACTCTGTGCTTCCAGGATCCTGCACAGCCTCTTCCCACATGGCCTCCAGATGTGGAGCCTTGTGCACCCCAAATCATCACACACCCCAAGAGATCACACATCCCAAATCATCACCCCAATAGATCATACACCCCAAATCATCCCACACCCCAAGAGATCACACATCACAAATCATCGCACCCCAAATCACACCCCAATAGATCACCCACCCCAAATTATCACCCCAATAGATCATACACCCCAAATCACACACCCCAAGAGATCACACACCCCAAATCATCACACACCCCAAGAGATCACACACCCCAAATCATCACCCCAAGAGATCACACACCCCAAATCATCGCACCCCAATAGATCATACACCCCAAATCATCACACACCCCAAATCATCACCCCAAGAGATCATCACATTCCAAATCACACCCCAAGAGATCACACATCGCAAATCATTGCACCCCAATAGATCGCACCCCAGTCCCTCTGTACCCCAACAGATCTCACACCCCAAATCATCACCCCAAGAGATCACACATCCTGAATCATCACACCCCAACAGATCACACCCCAGTCCCTCTGTACCCCAATAGATCTCACACCCCAAATTATCACACCCCAATTGATCACACACCCCAACAGATCACACATCCCAAATCATCACATCCCAATAGATCACACCCCGGTCCCTCTGTACCCCAATAGATCATACCCCAATAGATCACACACCCCAATAGATCACACCCCAGTCCCTCTGTACCCCAATAAATCATACCCAATAGATCACACACCCCAATAGATCACACCCCAGTCCCTCTGTACCCCAACAGATCACACATCCCAGACTTTGTGCACCCCAATGCATCACACACCCCGATTCCTCACACATCCCAGTCCTTGTGCACCCCAACACCTGTCACTCTCTGCTCCCTGTACACCCCAATACATCACACACCCCACTCTCTGTGCGCCCCAATACATCACACACCCCAGTCAGTCCCTGTGCACCCCAATACCCACCCTGTGCACCCCAATGCATCCCACACCCCGATAACTCACACACCCCAACACATCACACATCCCAGTCTTTGTGCACCCCAATACATCACACACCCCACTCTCTGTGCACCCCAATACATCCCACACCCCAGTTAGTTCCTGTGCACCCCAATACCCACCCTGTGCACCCCAATATATCACACACCCAATGTGCTCTGCACCCCACTGCCAGGACAGACCCCAGGTTCCCGTGTGCCCCAGTCCTGGTGCCCCTGTGCACCCCAGTTCATCGTGCACCCCATTCCTGCTCAGGTTCTGCTCCCCGTGCACCCCAGCACTGTGCACCCCAACACTCCACACCCCATCGTGCACCCCATTCCTGCTCACGTTCTGCTCCTCATGCACCCCAACACTCCACACCCCCCGCTGCCCGTGTACCCCAATATATCGCACACCCCTGTTCCTGCAGGCCCTAACTCTGCACCCCAATTCCCATGCACCTCGATAACACGGGCACCCCACATCTTGTTCACCCCCATTCCTGTGTACACCCCATATCCCTGTGCCCCTTTGGTCCCCGGGCACCCCAATACCTGCACCCTCTCACCTTTGTATCCCCAAACACCACGCACCCCGCTCTCTCTGTACCCCAAAACATCGTGCACCCCGCTCTCTCGGCACCCCAAAACACAGCGCACCCCGCTCGTTCTGCGCTCTAAAACATCGCGCACCCGCCCTCTCTGCACCCCACTTTCTGCACCCTGCTCTCTCTGCACCCCACAACACCGCGCACCCCGCTCTTTCTGCACCCCGCTCTTTCTGCACCCCGCTCTCTCTGCGCCCCGCTCACCCTGCACCCCAAAACCCCGCGCACCCCCCAATCTCAGCATCCCCACACCCGCGCACCCCTATCCCCGCACCCCCAGCCCCCCGCACCGTCCCCAGGTGCATCCCACCGCGGCGGGGGCGGGACGGGGGCGGCTCCCGGGGGCGCGCATGTCCGGCCCCGCCCGTTAAATTCCGGCGGGCCGGACCGGACCGGGACCGCCGCGCCCGGACCCGCTGCTCTCGCCATGGCCACCGACAGCGAGCCCGGCCGCCGCCGCCGCTGCTGCGGGCAGGACACGCCCGGTGAGCTCGGGGAGGGGGTCACCGGGGCCGGGCGGGCACCGCCGGGGGTGTCCCCATCCCTGGGTCACCTCCCGAGCCGCGCAGCGGGCACCGAGCGGGATTTTCCTGCCGTGTAGCGGGCACTGGTGGGGGTCCCCGCATCCTGAGCATCCCTTGGGTGCCACCCCGGGAGCGCTGTGTCCTCCCCGCGGGGTTTGGGGACCGAGGCGAGGCCCCAGCGCGGCAGAGCTCGGGCAGGGTCCGGGGAATGTGGCCCCGGGGTGACTCCGGCGGCTGCCGCAGATGTCCCCAAGGTCCCGGATTCCCGCGGTGACAGCGACGGCGCCCGCCGGGGCTCCCTGTGCGAGCGGCACTTGCGCTGCCATCAACAACGCGCAGGGCGACCTGGGGGACCTGGGCTGTCACCTGCACCGTCCCCGTGTCCCCCCAGGTAGGTTGAGGATGGGCCGGGTGGGGCCCTGGGGGGTCCCACAGCCGCTGTGACCCCGCGTGTCGCCCACAGCCGCGTCCACCCCGTCCTGCTGCCAGCAGCACTCGGAGGAGGTGTGCGAGAGCTGCGTGGTGAAAACCACCCTGACGGCCGAGAACGCCGTGGAGGCCAACAAGCTCTCCAACAACTACAAGGTGCGTGGGGGCACCCGTGGGTGCTCCTGGAGGAACGTGATGGGTTTTAATGTTCTTCCTCTTCGCTCATCCCAAAAAAAAACCCAAAAACAAACCCTCCTCTCTCTGCAGTTTGGCTTCAAGAAGTGGAAGAGCCACGTGACGGCGCGGCCTTGGGAGGACCGATCAGAGATTGTCAAGGAGCTCTACTCCGACCTCAACATCATCCGAGGCTCTGGAGGTGGGTGGCCTTGGGGACGCCCCTGGGTGGTGGTGGCGTGGATCTGGGCAGCTGCAGGTGACAGTGTCCCCTCCTGCAGGGTCCACGCTGACGTGTGGGAACGTCCTTTACCTGCTGCTCTTCGGCTGGTGGCTCTCGCTCCTCTACGTCCTCGTGGCTGCTGCAATGTTCATCACCGTCATGGGGGCTCCTTACGGTGAGCTACGAATCTGGGTGCCCCACGTGAGGGCTGGCTGAGCTCAGAGCTGTGCCCATGGGTGCTGTGGGGTCTCCTGGGTCCCTTCTCTGTGCAATGTCCCTGTAGCTGGAAGGGACACTGATGGCTGTGTCCCCACAGGGCAGCTCTGCTGGCACCTGGCTGGGTATTTCCTCTGGCCCTTCGGCAAAGTGATCCAGAAAGTGGAGGTAAGGGCGCCTCGGGAATGCCCTGGCGGGGTTTTTGGGGTGCCCTACGCGCACCCTGATGTCCCCTCTGTCCCCAGGTCCCCAAATCCCATCAGGCGTGCAAGGCCGGCGCCGGGGAGAGCTCAGCGCTGCTCGGGGGTCCCACGCCGCTCCGCTGGCGCCCGCGCTGCTGGGTGTGCTCCGGATACTGGGTGAGCCCCACGCCGCACCCCGTGACGCCACCCCGGAGCCTCCCTCGGGGCGGGCGTTTCAGGGGTGGATCCCTGAAGGCGGCCTCCCGTTCGCAGCGCGGCGCCAGCACCGCGGCGTGGCTGTGCCTGGGCTACCCGGTGCTGGCGCTGGCCCACGGGCTGGTGTGTGTCGCCGCGTGGCTCCTGGTCGTCCTCATCCCCGTGGCCAAGCTGAGCGCCCGCGCCGCCTCCCGCGTGCTGCTGCTGCCCCCCGAGCGGGTGCTCGTCCGGCGCCTGAGGATGGTGGGTGACTCCGGGCAGGGTGAGGGGGTCCCGCACGCCGCTCCGGGCGGGGTTTTTGGGCCGGGGGTGACGCTCCCGTCCCTCCGCAGACGGAGGTGCCTCTGGAGGGAGAGGTGATTCTCTGCTGCTACCGCGCCGCCAACCCCTACTACTACAAATACGCCGTGGACGGCATCAACGTCTTTGCCGTCAGTATCCTTGGGGGAGCCGGAGCGGGATGGGTGGGGAGGGACCCCAAATCCAGGCCCTCCGTTGTGTCCTTGACCGGGCGCCTCAGACCTGCTGCCGCTGGTGCTGGTGACGCTGGTGCTGGGCTACGTGGACAGCCCCAACCACCTGACGGGTTCTGCTGTCAAGTTCACCTTGGCCCTGCTCTCCATCATGCCGCTCTCCTACTACATCGGCATGGCCATCGCCAGGTCAGCGCCGACGGGGGACGCTCGGGGGCGGAGCGGGGACGCCGCGGCCCTGCTGACGCCCTTCTCCTCCTCTCCAGCATCTCGGCCCAGAGCAACTTTGCGGTGGGGGCGGTGGTGAACGCCACATTCGGCTCCATCACCGAGCTCACCTTCTACATCACCGCCCTCATCAAGGGCTCGCGCGAGGGCAACCGCTGCTACGCCGAGGTGGTGAAGTCGGCGTTGACGGGGACGCTGGTGGGCTGTGTCCTCTTCGTGCCGGTGAGACGGGCGGCGGTGAGAGCTGGGAGGGTGCTGTGAGCAAAGCACTGATGGATTTGGGTTTGTTGTTGTTGGTTTTTTTTTTGGTGGGATTTTTTTCTCCGTCCCCAAGGGTCTGTGCATGGTGATCGGGGGCATCCGGCACCAGGAGCAGCGGTTCAACAGCCGCTCTGCGGGCGTCAGCTCGGCCCTGCTCTTCCTCTCTGTGGGAGGTGAGTTGGGGACGGTGGTGTCCCTGGGTTTGGGGGCCCCCGCTCCGTGTGCTGCCCCCGCTCCGTGTGCTGTCCCCGCAGGTGTCTTTGCCCCAACGCTCTTCTCCAAGGTCTACGGGAAGCTGGTCTGCGGCGAGTGCCACAACGTCACCCAGAACCCGCTGGGCCACTAC
This sequence comes from Progne subis subis, assembly GCA_022316685.1. Classification (NCBI taxonomy): domain Eukaryota; kingdom Metazoa; phylum Chordata; class Aves; order Passeriformes; family Hirundinidae; genus Progne; species Progne subis. Next base: position 161,361 of record JAKJHU010000269.1, on the reverse strand, counting down.
CTCTGCCACAACTGTCACTTTGACCTGGTGAGTGGGGACCTGGGCCCCCAGCAGGGGAAATTTGGGGTTGGGGGTGCTCCGAGCCCCCCTGGCTCTCGTGCTGGGTGGTGGTAGCAGGGCTGTCCCTTGTCTCCTGTACCCCTACTGACAGGTGCTCTCTCTGCAGATGGACAACAACGGCACCCTCTACTCCAGTCACGTCCAGTGAGTGTCCGTCACCTTGGGGACAGGGCTGTCCCCACACTGGGGTGGCACCTCCTGGCTTTGGTGGTATTTCCTCCACCCCAGTGATCCATCACCCTGTTTCCTCTATCCCCGGGGAAATCCCCTGGGGTCTCCATGCCCAGACCCTGGCGGTGCTGACGGTGTCACCTGTGTCCCACAGACCCCTGGTGTACACGGTGTCCATCCTGCTCCCTGCTGCCTACCTCATCGGGCTCTTCTTCACCCTCAAAACGCACACGCACATCTACGACATCCACGTCAGCGACTGTCACAGTGAGTGTCCCTGGCTGTCCCGGCTGCAGGGCCGGCTCCTGCCACCGCTCCGGAGCGTCCCACGCGTCTCTGCTCTCTCCCCAGTGCCTGGCCACCACCACAGCGCCGTGGTCCACTGGTCCCGCTGGCGGGCCCTGGTCATCCTCCTGCTCTCCACGCTCTGCATGTCGGCCTGTGCCGACCTGGCCACGGAGCACATCAGCCCCATCCTCACCAACTCCACCATCTCACAGGTGAGCTGGTTCTGGGTGTCCCCCAGGACCAAGAGGTGTCCTCCAGGGATGGGCACCCGTCCTGGAGGCCCGAAAGCGGCCCAGGCTGATGTCACCTCTTCCCTGCAGTATTTCATTGGTGTCACCGTGCTGGCAATGGTGCCCGAGCTGCCGGAGATTGTCAACGGCATCCAGTTTGCCCTGCAGAACAACCTGAGCTTGAGGTGAGATGGCTCCAAGGATGAGTTTTGGGGTGGTTCCTGTGCCCTGTCCCAGTCCCATCACCGTGCCTCAGTGCCCACAATGGGCTGCCCAGCCACTGGTGGGTCAGGTTCTGTGTCATCTTGTCCTCAAGGAGACTTAACCACCCCAAAAAAATGCTGTCAGAACTGGGCTGGGCTCTGTGGTTTGGGATTTTCTCACTCAGAGACCCAGTGCCTGGCAGCCCTTAAGTTGTCCTTCCCCCCCAGCATCGAGATCGGGAACTGCATCGCGGTGCAGGTCTGCATGCTCCAGATCCCCATCCTGGTGCTCTTCACCATCTTCTACGTGAGTAGCCCCAGGAGAGCCCTGGGGAGACCTCCTGCAGCAGGGCTGGAGGGGACACGGTGTCCGTGGGACATGGAAAGGACACGGCCACCCTTCCCAGTGTCTCCCCTCTGCTCAGGGCAGGGAAGTGGGGTCAGGCATCTCCTGGTGCTGTGCCCAGCCTGGGCACGTGTGGCAGAGGGGATTGAAGGGGTGGCACACAGGTCCCCAGGCAGAGTTCAGGGCAGGGTTGGCCATAAACCCCAAATCCTCTTCCTCGCAGCCGACCAACTTCACGCTCGTCTTCAGCGACCTCCACGTCTACGCCAGCATGTTCAGCGTGGTGCTCATGAACTACATCTTCATGGATGGCAAATGTGACTATTTCCAAGGTGACCGCCTCCCACGGGGCTGCTCTGGGATTTGGAGTACCCCATATCCCCTGGGATGTGGGATGGGGGCTCTGGCTCCAACCCTGGGGTCACCTGCTTGGTGGGTCTCTCAGCCTGTGGTGACCTGAGTGCTCCTGGGGTCTTGGTTGACCACCTTGGAGCTGTCCCCCCGCAGCAGCTCCAAGGGGGATCGCTCCCATTTCCCCCTTTAAAAGGTTTTAAACTCCCTTTTAATGGACATTTCGTGGAGAATCCAGCCCACACCAAGTCTTAAACCCATGTCCCTCCTTGCTCCAGGGAGTAACTCCCTCCACCTCTCTCTGTCCGCCCCAGGCACGGTTCTGGTGATGGTTTACTTCATCCTCCTGGCTGTGTATTTCTTCGCCCCCTCGCCCAGCGGCTGCTGAGGTTGGGATTCTCCTTTCTCCAACCCCCTCGTTGGGATCAGCGCCCGTCAAGATCTTTTCCAGTGTCTCAGGGACTCAGCCGGGCTGGCTCCGGTCTGGAAGCGCCGTTTCCTGAAGCTCCTGCTGCTGCTGGGTTCCCCCCCGTGGGGCTTCAGGGATGGGAAGGGTGGTGGCAACGGAATCGCTCCCAAAAAATGAGGAATCTCCAGCCCTCACTCTGGAAGGCTGGAAGGAAAACTGTCCTTAGTGGAGGGTCTGGAAGGGGATTTCTGCGTGTCTCGAGGACAGAGCCCTCCCTGGGGATTGTGCTGCACTGAGGTGGTGCCTGACAAGTTCCTCATCCTCCCAGGCCTGGGAATTGCACATGGGATGTTTGATGGCACCAGAAATTGCACCCAAAGGTATTTTCAGGTGTTTTGTCATTAAAGCAGTTTTGTACGAATCAGAAACAAGTTTGTTTCTCCTTTTGAATGAGCCTCAGGCACCGGCCTGGGCCCTTCTGTGGCCACCATTCCCTGTCCTCTGTCACGGGGGCCTCCAGCTTTCTCTGTGAGCCTCCCAAAATTCCAGCTCCTTTCCAGCCTGGTCCTGTCTGACTGTCCTTGGTCCTCCTGGCTTTGGGGTCTGCACCAGACTCCTGAGGGAAGGGTCAGGGGGTGCTCCTGGTGTTGCCCATAGGATGGGACAGGCTGAGGACATCTCCTTCCACGCAGGGAAATGCTGGTGGATGTGGTGAGAGGACAAAGTTGGGGCTCGGATGGATTCATTATCTTTAGAAACAAAACCCCAAAAGCAAAACCCTGACAGATCCATTAACACAGGCAAGGAGGCTCTGGTGCCTCTTCCCCGTCTCCTGCTCCATCAGAACCAGGGAGTCTGAAAGGGTGGGCAGCCCTGAGTGAGGCAGGAAGCAGCCTGGGACTGCCCACAAAACAGCTCGTTAGGGATTAATGAAGCTGCCTTATGAAGCCTTTTTTGTCTCCCCAGTGAGGCATCAGCACAGATGATCCCGCTGTCCTCAGCCTGGGACGTTTGGGAGCATTGCCCGGTGAGGACAGCGAGGGAGGGAAAAGGGAGAGGGGAGAGCAGAAGCTGTCGGAGCTCAGTGCCATCATCTTACTGAGGTTAAACAAACGCCTCTCCTGGGGTGAGGGATGCTCGGGGGCTCTGTTCTGAGCTGGATTTCCCTGTCCCCTTACAGCCTGTCCCCATCCCAGGCAGCACTATGGACGCTCTCATCCATCAGTTGCTGCAGGTGCTGGATCCTTTCCCTCGCCCTTAGGGAATTAAAGCTTCTCCCCACTGGCAGTTAAAGCCCCCTCAGCAGGAGCTGTGAGCTCAGTGCTTAAACAAAGTCATTTTTATAGGAAGAGCAGCTCCCAAGGACCTTGTGTCCCTCATGCAGCAGCCAGTGGAGGTTATGGAATGGGAAAGAGCCCTGGAAAAATCCATCACTGGGTGAAGCTTGCATAGCTTTTATCAGCAAAAGGGAAGTCCTTGGACCTCCGTGGTTTTCTTGGTGATGCTTTCCCAGCTCCTGTGGTCTGGAGGTGATCTGCAGTGATCAAATCCAACAGCTGGCCCTGCTCAGGACACCCCAACACTCCCACCCCGGCTCTGAGAGCGTCTTCCAAGCGCTCCTGGAGCGGTGGCAGCCTTGGAGTGTTGCCGCATTATGTGAGCCTTTTGTGATGTTTACAGTCCTGTAGCTGAGATTCCTACGTTTGTACTGTAAACAATCAGTGTTTTCTACATTCCTTTCTGCTGAGGAACACTGACTGACTTCCAACCTGGCCAGTGGGATGGAGAGTGGTAACCTTGTTCTCCTACCCCTTGTTCAGAATCCGTTTAAGCGAGATCTTGGTGAACAATAAACTCTTCTTTCCTTCAGCGTTCCTGGAATCAGATTCTGTATCCATTTGTGTCCTCTAGTGACATTGGAGCTGTGCCCGTTCCCTGGGGAGCCTGGGCAGAGCAGGACAATGCCCTCCCTTGCTGCTGTCTGTCCCTGATGTCCCTCCTGGCTCCAGGGCACTGCTGCCTTCCCACCACCCAGGACCTGCAGGTCCCTTCCCACAGCTGCTCCCCAGCCTGTCCTGGATGCACTTTGCTGAAGATTCCATCTCCTGGCTTCCCTGGATCATCCAGGTGGGTTGTGCTGTTCTAGCAGGAAATCTGGGTGGCCAAGCAGGAATTAATTCCCTCTCCCGGCTGTGACCAATGTCTGTGTTGTTCACCGGAGGTTTTTTTCCCCCCGATACTTCCCAGAATTATCTTTTCCAGGATTTTACCAGGCACTGAAGTGAGACTGACAGCCCTGTGGCTTCCAGGGTCATCCCTTGAAAACTGGGACCAGCTCCCAGCCAGCTGAGCCCTCCCCAGAGTCCCAAGACTGCTCCAAAATTGAGAGAGGCTTCATGACAACCTCAGAGAAAGCTCCAGAGTAAGGAAAACCCAAGAACCTGAGAGATCCAGCCTTGGATGGCTCCAGTATCACCTTGGGGATGAGGGGAGATGCTCTTGGAGGTGAGAGAAAATCCAGCACGGGGATGAGCAGGCTGCTCCAGGACAAAGATGGAAGGGCGGATATTCAGCCTCAGGGTTTGGGGTGGAAGAAGGAGCTGGAGAAATGGTCCTGCAGGTCACGGCAAGGCAGGGCAGGAGAGCAGGGAGCCCTTCCCCAGCCCAGAGCTGCCAGGGAGGCTGGGAAGGCGCTGAAATGCGCAATTCCTGCGAAGGTGCAGCGCAGGGAATGGAGGCACCAGAGCTCCAAGCAGCTCCCACCGCTTCCTGCGGTCCAAGCACAGCCTCAGCTGTGAGGCCCAACCTTTGTTTTTCTGAGCCTTGAGGGGAAAAAAAAGCAGCAACTGAGGCTGGAGAAGGAGGAAAATCTATTCCCAAGGCCAGGGGAAGCTTAATTTTGGGACAAGAGGAGAGTTCCCTACGTGGGGGGCAGTGGCTCCAGCAGAGGCAGCGCCTTTGGAGTAACGACGTGAAGACAAAGCTATGGTTTATTTAAACACAAATGCAATCTCTTAAAAAGAAACTAAAACCCCAGAGTGTGACCTCTGCCTTCGATGAAGAAGAAAGCATCAAGGGAAAAGCTGATTTTTAAAAACAAAAGGCACTTAAAAATGGGCTCCAACTGAAAAGGATTTTGCACGAACCTCACGCCTGGAGCTGCTTTAAGAGTTCAGTGGCCACTTGAATTCAGTGTAGAGAGCACAGGAGGACCAGAGCCACCCTTTCCTGTGCACAGACAATCCCTGCTCCCACCAGGAGGGAGAGATGTTCCCTCTCCTCTTTTTTGGATGCTGTATTTCCCGAGCTTGAGCGATCCACGAAGCCACTCCCCAACCTGGCTTTAAATCCCATTTCCCACCCTCAGGGGAACGCGAAACAAGGAAAAGGCCAATTCGGGACGTGTGGGAGGAAGGAAAACCAAAAGCTGGGAGCTGCTGAGACCCAGGGCTCGGCTGAGCAGGTTCAAAGAGCTCTGAAATCTACGGGGAGGTGAGTTTTTACTGTAAAGCTCGTTCCGGGTGCAAAGCCAGCAGAAAAGGTTCAAAAGCCTCAGGCAAACCTCTTCCCTCCCCACCCCCAGTAAACAACACTGTAGCCCCTGCAAGTGGCAACTTTTTCCCGGTTTTCCAAGCAAACCTTTCAGTAGGATAAAGGGGAAGGAGAAAACACAGACACAGCAGCAGGGAAAAAGCTGCAGGGCGACGTTCCAGCCGTCTCCGGAGGCTCGGGGATGGGGAGGTGCCCACGGAACACATGCAGGGCCGAAGGAAACCGGGTGGGTTTGGAGAGGGGGAGCTCAGCTGGGCGGCAGGGATGGGGGTCTCCAAAGCCAAAGAAGAGGCTGGTGGCGGTTCCGCAGCGAACGGTCCTCGCTGGGCGCAGGGGTGGAAGCGGCGAGGAGAAGGCGGACGTGTGTAAGCACAGGCTCGGACATTCAGCAGCTCCTTAAGCTCCCCGATTAATTTGCAAGCGTGTGCTGATGGCTGCTTAGTCTCAGAAAACGCTTTTTTTGATTAATGGTGTGACTTAGAGCTCCATAAATAAAAAGGGGATTGATTTTTTTTTTTTTTTTTCCCTTTTTTTTCCCCCCCCCAATGACTAAAAGTAACAATGTCTGGAAAGGCATCGATGTATTTTTTGCTGAGTAAGGCCTTGAGCAGGTTCCTCCATGTTCTTAGCAAGACCATCCGTGGAATCCATAAATAAGAGGGTGGGGAATTCTTCCAGGTGTGCCGAGTCTCGGACGGAAGCGGGAGACATTTCTCATTTTAGCCGCTCCACGAGTCCCTGCGTCAGTCCGAGGTGCAAAAGCTGGCATCTGGAGAGAGTTGCTAGGTGAGGGAAAGATTCCAGGAGCTTCTCCCAGCACAGTTCCAGCAGGCTGGGCACCACCAGCCACATTTTGAACAGGGAGCCAGTCCGTTTGTTTTCGTGGATGTTGACCACCCCTCCGTGGACGTACATGCAGCCAGCCTGGGTGGGGAAAGGGGGCACAGGAGTTACAGAGCTGGGAAAAGCAGCACTGGGCTGGCCCCAAATTCCACCTGACACCTTCAGCAGAGGTGGCACTGCCTCTGGGATCCTCTAACCAAGGCAGGAATCGCTGCTGGAGGGGCCCTGTCTCATCCTAAACCGCATACCCAGCACCTCAGTGTGCTGTGCTCTGAATTTCAGGTGATTTCTACCCCAAGAAATCCATTTTAGGAGCGTGGCAAACTGTTAATGAAAGCAGTACAGAGCCATAGCCATGTTTTCAGCTGCAAAGAATGTATTTTTAAACTACACCCACCTCACACAGACATCCTGTGTTCCCCTGGCTCAGCACAACCCTGCTCCAGGGACGACAGGAACGCAGAGAGATGGGGAAAACTCAGCTGCTGAGCAGGATTTTTTGGGTGGTTTTTTTTTTTTCCATAAGCTGGCAAAGAAAGGGCATTTCTGCTATCTAGGGAGTCACAGAGCTGCCTGGGAAACACCTTTATCAGGCTTCCCAGGAAAAGCTGCGTTTATAACGTTCCCCAAATGAAGTGACACCAAGGAATGTGATCTCTGCCCTGAGGAGCTGAAGGCACAGCCAAAGGCATTTCTTGCTGCCCGTTAATTATCAATCCCAGCCTTCTACTTATGGCCAAAAGCTCTGGCAACACCAGCATTCCTTCGTGGTTTCCAAAGGATTGGAAACAGCTTCATCTAATCTTTCACCTCAGGCTGCTCTCAGCAGGATAAAATCGCTTTACTCAGTGAGTATTTGTGCTTTTTTTTCTCTTTTCCTTTTACAAGCAGCAACTGCTGTTGTCACGCAGAATTTAAAAGCTCAAACTCTTTATCATTTCTTCCAGAAAGCAAAACCCACTGTGTGGAACCACCCTCTCAACCAGCAGCAGGAGCAAGAGCCTCCCAAAAGCTGCTGCATCCACTGGAGGTCACTTCCTTGGGAACGTCAGCTCCATTGGCAGCCCACGCCAAGGTCAGAGCGCTTGGGTGGAGGATCCCAGCTCCAGAGGGACGAAAGGAGTCACTCACCGGGGTGACGGCGGCGCAGTGGAAGTACGCAGGCTCTGGCATCGCAGCTGGGAGCTTGACCCACTGGAAAGTTTGGAGATTCAGCTTCCAAACGTCTCCCAGAATCACCTCTCCGTTGTAGCCCCCGCACACGAACACATCTGCAAGGGAGGAGAGGTGAGGAGGCGCCAGGCACGGCCAGGAACCACGGGATCACCTTCCCCACAAAGCTTTGAGATCAGTAATTGTTTGACCTCAACAAAGGCTCTCAGGATCAACCAAATTGGGCCCACCATGAGGTAGAGGTCACTTAAAGGTTCCCAGAGTGGTTTGGGAATTTTCCCAGAGTGGGAAAGGAATTTAAAGATCACCCAGTGGCACCCCTGATACCTCCCACTGTCCCAGGCTGCTCCAACCTTTCCTTGGACATTTCCAGGGATCCTGGGGCAGCTACAGCTGCTCTGGCAATTCCAGCCCAGGCAGGAATTCCTTCCCAAGACCCCATCCAGCGCTGCCCTCTGGCACTGGGAGCCATTCCCTGTGTCCTGTCCCTCCAGGCCTTGTCCCCAGCCCCTCTGCAGCTCTCCTGGAGCCCCTTCAGGCCCTGGAATGTTCTGGAAGCTCTCCCTGGAGCCTTCTCCTCTCCAGGTGAGCACCCCCAGCTGTCCCAGCCTGGATCTCTGGGAACTGAGGGGCTCCAGCCCTGGAGCAGCTCCATGGATTCCTCTGGACTCTCTGCAGCAGCTCCAGGTGCTGCTGCCGTGTCCCCAGGGCTGGGGCAGCTCTGCAGCTGGGGTCTCACCTGAGAGGGGCAGAATTCCTCCCTGCCCACAATCCCAACCCCACCAGACTCAGGGCTCAACGCCCCTGGAAGCAGGAGAGCATTCCCTCTTTTCCTAACCAAGCTGAGTTCTCAGAGATCTGGGTTTGAGCAGATTCCAGGGATTTTAAACCCACAGGGAACAGTCCCAGCTCCCAGTCCTCCTGCCTTGCTCCCAGCTTTGCCCAAGCTCTCAACTCAGAGGCTGCCAAACCCTGCTGGCGGACTGGAAACAACTCCCAGCTCCTGCTTTACTTTTTTTTTTTTTTTGGCACAATCAACACTCCTAGGAAATACAATCCAGCATTTCCCTCCACCCTTCAACAGAGAGCACTCAGCCACTGCCCTGAAGGGTTTGGAAAAGAGGGATCAAGATTGTGACAGGTTTTTTTTTTTCAGTGCAGAAGAAAGAGCGGTGCCAGCTGGGCAGCTTAAATCCTGTTAGGGAGGAAAAAAAAGTCCTCTTCCAGAAAAGCCATGGGTTCCCTGCAGCTCCCTCCAACTCTCCCCTGCTTGGTTGTACAAGATACATGGATTTTTCCAGAGGTAAGTCTTACCATTTTTTATCTGGACACAGCTGTGGCATCTTCTGGCTGCTGGGAAGCCTGGAGAGAATAAATTTAAATTTATGGATGAGCAATAATTGTTTTCAAGTGCTTGTGCAAGTGGTGATTTTGTCTCAACATTTAATCACGGAGTTAAGTCTTTAAGGGGTTCTGCTTTCTTGCTATCCCAGGTGTAAGAGGTATAATTTTAAGCCTAATTTTATAATTAGGTTTGATTCCTAATTCCTCTCCAGGGAAGGAAGAAAACTGCTGGAATTTAGTTCCCCAGAGCCTCAAAGGGAGCAGGGATGATCTGGATCCTCTGGGAGCAGATCCAGGCACTGTCACCTTTCCCAAGCAAGGAGAGAGGGAAGCCAGGCTGCCAAATTCCCTTGGATGGGTTAATCCTCAGTGCTGAAGCGCCAGCAGGATCTCCAACTCAGCATTAAATCACACATTGAACAAGAAAACTTCCTTTTCAAGCACCTTGGCCGCTCTGCTTTTACAGGGAAAGAAGGGAAATTCCAAGCTCACCGACTTTCTCGTGAGGTTTTGTGGTGATCTCCTCCCAGGTGTTGGTTTCCAGGTTGTAGGCGTGGATCTGGAGGGGAAAAGAGGAGCCATGAGATGCTCTGGCAGCACCAGGGTGATGAAGCCACGGGCTCTGACCCACCAGAAATAAATCCCATTTCTTCATTAAGAGTAAAGCCAAAAATAGCTGATCCCAGGCAGTGACTAAGCAGGTCTAAAAATCACCGTCCAAGCTCCATCCCAGCTCTGCTATTTCAGCCCTAGGGCTGAAAAAAAACCACCAAAAAACCCTGAAGAGAATATTTAATTGGTGCAGGTCTTTTTCAAAGAGCTGGACCAATTAAAATCCACACCCTCGAGTTCTCAGAAGGACTTAGAAATACTTTTCTCCTGCTGCACGTTGGGAGAAAAATGGGACAAGGGAGAGATAAAATGTCACATTAAGTGCTGCAGACTTCACTTTTTTGGAAGCAGAGCACTATTTAAAGTGACCAGAGATTCATCACCAGGACATTCTGTGGCAAATCCAGGTTTTACAGAAACAGGAGAACAATCTGCTCCCAATTATCTTTTTTAAAATTTTTATTCTTTTTTTTTTTTTTTTTTACCAGGTTCTCCAAGCAAAGCCAGATGAAGAAGTGTGGAATATCTCCTGTCCGGAGTTCCAAATGCCTCACCTTGTCCAAGGAATAAGCTGTCCAGGAAGTCCCACCTCCCAGGATATAAATCCGTTGACCATCGTGAGCAATTTCATGTCTGTACCTGAAAAGTGCAAAGCAGCACAACTAGCAACAACAACAACAACAAAAACCTTCTGGAACCAAATTCCAGGGATTTGAGCAGAAACTCCTGAGCCTGGCTTTGCTCCATCACTCCCTCAGGCTGGGAGCATTCAGGAGACGTGGAAGTTTTCCTGAGCCCTCCAAGCAGCACCCCAGAAGTCTGAAAGGCGTTTTCTGATTGCAGGGCAATCATTAAATAATTAAATGCAAAGGATTATTGATTACCAGGACAGCCATCAATATTCCAGTCCCTGGAAGTCTCCAAGGCCAGGCTGGACAGGGCTTGGAGCAACCTGGGATAGTGGAAAGTATGGAACTGGGGGGATGGAACTGGATTTATTTTAAGATTCCTGTGAATCCAAACCATTCAGGGATTCTTGTTTTGGACACCAAACCCTTCCTCCCAACACCACAACAACTCCCAGGCAAAGAAAGGCTGGAAATGCCAACCAGAGCAAGGGATCCCGACGCTTCCCGTTCTCCTGCCTCCCCAAAAAAAATCTCCCTGGGGCTGCCCAGGTGCTCACCTCTCCTCTGGCATGTCACAGGACATGTTGTTTGGCTTCAGCTGGATCCACTCCCGGGTGTTGAGGTCCAGCTTGTGGAGGTCAGTGCTGTAAATGTACCCGGTCGTGCCCCCAAACACGTAGAGACAGCCGTTGATGATGGCCATGGCCTGGCAGAGAAACCAGTTAGAAAGGAACTGGGGACACCTGGGGCTGGAAAAGAGGGAATTTCTGCTCTTCCAAAGCAGAGGCGCGCCAGCAAAAGAGGGTCAGTCCTGCTGCGAGGGTGAATGCATCTCTTTGTCCACCCCGTTCATCCATTTTATGGAAAATCTTAAGAGGCGTGATTCTAATATAAAGGAACCCCAGGAATTTTCATTTAGAGTTTTGGGGTTTGAAAGTTTCGGCTACGAACCACTCCTTAAATCACCTTTTTTTCACTTTCATTTAGAGTCTTGGGTTTCAAAAGCTTTTTGGGCTACTCCTCACATCAGATTTTTTTTTCTCATTCAGCTGCACCAGGCGTTTAGCGAACAAATCCTGACCTTCCTAACCAGGAGGAAACCTCCTCCCCTCCAAAACCTCCAAGAAGGCCGCTTTGTCTCTTTACGGAGGACGCCCGCTTTTCCTTGCGCTTCGACGCAGGGACAACGACCCCGGTGAGGAGCAGGGGAGAGATTTTGGTGCTCTCAGGGCCCCCTCGTGCTCCCTACCTGGCCGTAGATGCGGTTGGGTTTCTTGCCGCGGCAGCTGAGCAGAGCCCATCGCTTGTACTTGACGTTGCACACGTGGACGTCGTTCCCGTTGCTCTCTCCAAAGGGGATCCCGGTGCCCCCAAAAACCAGGAGGTTGTTGCCGTGTAAAACGACTGGGAGAGAGAAGAGAGAAAGGGAGAACAGGGATGCTGTGAGGGCAGCGGAACAGAATGGTCTTTCCAGGTTGGACTGGGCTTGGAGCAAGCTGCTCTAGGTGTCCACGGCATGGAATTGGATGATCTTCAAGCTCCCTTCTAACCCAAACCATTCCATGTTTCCTCGTTCGGGAGACACCAAACCATTCCATATTTCCCTGCTCTGGAGACACCAAACCATTCCATATTTCCCTGCTCTGGAGATGCCAGCTTGCTCTGGAGACACCAAACCATTCCATGTTTCCTTGCTCTGCAGACACCAAACCATTCCATGTTTCCTTACTATGGAGACACCAAACCATTCCACGTCTCCTTGCTCTGGAGACACCAAACCATTCCACCTTTCCCTGCCCTGGTGACACCAAACCATTCCATGTTTCCCTGCTCTGCAGACACCAAACCATTCCACGTTTCCCTGCTCTGCAGACACCAAACCATTCCACGTTTCCCTGCTCTGCAGACACCAAACCATTCCATGTTTCCCTGCTCTGGAGACACCAAACCATTCCACGTTTCCCTGCTCTGCAGACACCAAACCATTCCATGTTTCCTTGCTCTGGAGACACCAAACCATTCCACGTTTCCCTGCTCTGGAGACACCAAACCATTCCATGTTTCCTTGCTCTGGAGACACCAAACCATTCCACCTTTCCCTGCTCTGCAGACACCAAACCATTCCATGTTTCCTTGCTCTGCAGACACCAAACCATTCCATGTTTTTTTGCTCTGCAGACACCAAACCATTCCATGTTTTTTTGCTCTGCAGACACCAAACCATTCCATGTTTCCCTCTGGAGACACCAAACCATTCCACGTTTCCCTGCTCTGCAGACACCAAACCATTCCACGTTTCCATTCCACAGCGGCGCTCGGCGCTGTTCGCATTCCCTACAATCCACCCCGTGCACTGACGGCTTTTGAGAGACTCTAAAAGAGAAAGGATCTCAATGAAAACCATGGTAACCGGAGGCCTGCCTTGAGAAGTGAACAAAACCAGCTATTTTTGGATGCTTCGAGATGTCTGCACGAAGCCCCTTCCTGCTGAGAGCACAGCAAGGTAAACACCTGGAAAACACCTCCCGCTTTCCCCGTTTATTTTTTCCCTTTCCTTTCGCTCAACCGAGCGAGAAGGGAAAAGAAAACTCACAAGCCCAACCTAACCTCGGGGGCCTGCTTGGAAAAACAGAATTTCCTTGCTCTCTCTTGGATTAAAACAGCCAGGATTAAATAAAACAGCTCCAGCAGCGAGCGGACGAGGAGACGCGTGTCCATACGTACGTGACATGGAGGCCAGCTCCCTGGGCATGTAGCCTTCGGTGCCCATCTGGTGCCAGGTGTCTGTGGCGAAGTTGTACCTCCAGAGCTCCCTGAAGAGGGGGTAGTCCTCGTTCTCCGGCCCTCCGGACTCATCGTAGTCAGGGTTGTAGCCTCCGAAGACGTAGAGGTTGGAACTGTCGGCCACGCAGCGATGGCCGCTCCTGGCCGGGGGGCACCTGTGGCCTGCGAGAGGAGGAGAAAAAGCTCCACTGGTGCAACCTCAGGTGAGGCCAGCGTGGAACCGGCCCCACCGTCACAGCCACGGTTGGGTTTTTAGTCCGGGAGGAACGTGGAGCGTTTGCGTCGTCAAGAGGAAGGAATCGTTTTGGAAAGGACCTGCTGGAGGGCTCGTTTTGGATATTGGCGTCTGCTTTGGGAAGTGCTCGGATAAATCTTGATTTTGTTCAGGTTGGTCTTTTACTTCTTAGCCAGGAAACATCGAGTCGGGATGTCCTGTCGGCCACCTGGGCCTGTCGCTCCCCTTCTTTGGGGGAGCTGGCCCCAAGCTCCATCAGCTCCACAGAGGCTGCAGCTTAACTTCAACCGCTTTCAAAACCTCCCCAGAGCCCTGGTAAAAGATCTCAGCCTCTGAGACAAAGAGGATTTTAAAAAGTGATTTGAAGCCCCTTGGCTCCTGGGGTAAAAAGGAGATCTCAGCCTTTGGGACAAAAATTATTTTAGAGAGAAAAGTGATTTGAAGCCCTCAGCTCTTGGGGTAAAAAGATCTCAGCCTTTGAGACAAAGAGGATTTTAAAAAGTGATTTGAAGCCCCTCGGCTCCTGGGGTAAAAAGGAGATCTCAGCCTTTGAGACAAAGGTGATTTTAGAGAGAAAAGTGAATCAAAGCCCCTTAGCTCCTGGGGTAAGAGGAGATCTCAGCCTTTGAGACAAGAATGATTTCAGAAACTGATTTGAAGCCATCAGCTCCTGGAGTAAAAGGAGATCTCTGTTTTGAGACAAAGGTGATTTTAGAAAGTGATTCGAAGCCCCTTGGCTCCTGGGGTAAGAGGAGATCTCAGCCTTTGAGACAAAGGTGATTTTAGAAAGTGATTCGAAGCCATCAGCTCCTGGGGTAAAAGGAAATCTCTGTTTTGATACAGAGACAATTTTAGAGACAGAAGAAGAGAATCCTCATTTTGTACTGGGAGAATCATCCTTAAACGGTTCCCCACAGCTGAGAGGGCCACGAGCAGCCAGGAGAAAGGCTGCTGATGGCTGGGGCTGCACAATCTGCAAAAAAACCCCAGGAGCTGCAGATTTCTGACATCAGGAGCCACCAGAAACAATCTGCAAAAAACCCCAGGAGCTGCAGATTTGTGACATCAGGAGCCACCAGACACAATCTACAAAAAACCCCAGGAGCTGCAGATCTGTGACATCAGGAGCCACCAGAGAAAAAACCTGCAAAAAACCCCAGGAGCTGCAGATTTCTGACATCAGGAGCCACCAGAAACAATCTGCAAAAAACCCCAGGAGCTGCAGATTTGTGACATTTGGAGCCACCAGACAAAATCTACAAAAAACCCCAGGAGCTGCAGATTTGTGACACCGGGAGCCACCAGAGAAAAAACCTGCAAAAAACCCCAGGAGCTGCAGATCTGTGACACCAGGAGCCACCAGAGAAAACACCTGCAAAAAACCCCAGGAGCTGCAGATTTGTGACATTTGGAGCCACCAGACAAAATCTACAAAAAACCCCAGGAGCTGCAGATTTGTGACACCGGGAGCCACCAGAGAAAACACCTGCAAAAAACCCCAGGAGCTGCAGATTTGTGACATTTGGAGCCACCAGAAACAACCTGCAAAAAACCCCAGGAGCTGCAGATTTGTGACATTGGGAGCCACCAGAGAAAACCTGCAAAAAACCCCAGGAGCTGCAGATTTGTGACACCGGGAGCCACCAGAGAAAAAACCTGCAAAAAACCCCAGGAGCTGCAGATCTGTGACACCGGGAGCCGTCAGAACGTTTTTGTCTTGTGGCAAATGTCTCTGTAGGACTCTAGAGAAACTCCTCTCCTAAAATCATGAAAAAATATGTTTAAATAGTGAAAATCACAGGTTGTGTCTCTCTCTGTTGTTTGTAAGAAAGTTTAACAGTTCGTAAGGGGAGCGAAGAGCATTTTAAAGTTTAGGGGTTTTTTTCTTCAACTTTTTTCTTTCTTTTCCATTCTTTTAGTGCGCGTTAATAAAACTATGAGTTTATTTTTAAGCTCAAGCCCGCTTTGCTTCTCCTGATCCTCTTCCACAGAAAGAAAGGAGTAAACACTAAGACCACTACGCTAAATTTAGTAAACAGAATTCAGCAAACGTAAAACCACTACACCCAAAAAGAAGCATCAAGCTCTGAGGGCTGGCCTGCAACTGCTCAGAAATGGCTTAAGAATATCTGCAAGACGACTCTTCAGGTATGTCTTGTAAAACAGAGGTTTTAAGAAAAATAACGAATTATACAAAAACAAAGGAACAAAAGCCGTGCACAGGGCACAGAAACAACTCTGAGCTCGTCCTGAAGTTTACAGTGCTGAGAGAGGGATAATTTGGATTGCTGCTCAATGAAAACAGCCACAGGTTTGGAAATGCAACAGGTGCCCCTGCGCTGGAACCGAGCCAGCCACGCGAGGAAGGGCACAGAACTTTCTAGCTCATCTTCCCTGTATGCTCAGAGGTAGAATGGATAGAATGGAACTCTTTTCCTCACGTGCTTGGGTGTGGAAATTGCAATGCAACGCTCCACAGTGTAGGAGAAGGGAATGCAGGTGACAGCTGTGTTAATTACCTAATACAGCCCGGCCCCTGAGGAGTCACAGCTGCATCCAGTAAAGATAAGTGTGATAAAAGGGAGGGGGGTAGGAGGAGGAACCTTGAGGAAGAGAGAAGGAGAGGATGATGAAGAAGGGTCCTGGGGAGAGAGACTCACTGCTCTGAGGTCAGTCTGGGTGTGCAGTCAGAGCCTGGTGTTGGAGCCTGCAGTCACAGTCCGGCTGGGTAAAAGCCTGAATTCAAAGTTTCTGAATTAATCCCTGCAGTCACAGTCTAGCCAGGTAAAAACCTGAATTCAGAATCTGCAAATTAATCCCTGCAGCACAGTCTAGCCAGATAAAAGCCTGAATTCAGAATCTGCAAATTAATCCCTGCAGTCACAGTCCAGCCAGGTAAAAGCCTGAATTCAGAATCTGCAAATTAATCCCTGCAGTCACAGTACAGCCAGGTAAAAGCCTGAATTCAGAGTCTCCAAAACAATCTCTGCAGGCATAGTCTAGCTAGGTAAAACCCTGCAGTCAGAGTCTGCAAATTTATACCTGCAGTCACAGTCTGCAAACTAATCCCTACAGTCAGAGTTTAGCAGGAAATACTCTGCAGTCCGAGTCTGCAAATTAATCCCTGCAGTCACAGTCTAGCTGGGTAAAAGCCTGGATTCAAAGTTTCCAATTTAATCTCTGCAGTCACAGTCTAGCCGGGTAAAAACCTGAATTCAGAGTCTCCAAACCAATCCCTGCAGTCACAGTCTAGCTAGGTGAGAGCCTGAATTCAAAGTTTCCAATTTAATCCCTGCAGTCACAGACTAGCTGGGTAAAAGCCTGAATTCAAAGTTTCCAATTTAATCCCTGCAGTCACAGACTAGCCAGGTAAAAACCTGAATTCAGAGTCTCCAAACCAATCCCTGCAGTCACAGTCTAGCTGGGCAAAAGCCTGAATTCAGAGGCTCTAAACTAATCCCTGCATAGTCTAGTCAGGTAAAAGCCTGCAATCAGAGGCTGCAAATTTACATCTGGAGTCAGAATCTGCAAACCAATCTCTGCAGTCACAGTCTAGCTGGGTAAAAGCCTGAATTCAGTGTCTCCAAACTAATCCCTGCAGTCACAGTCTAGCTGGGTAAAAGCCTGAATTCAGTGTCTCCAAACTAATCCCTGCAGTCACAGTCTAGCTAGGTAAAAGCCTGAATTCAGAATCTGCAAATTAATCCCTGCAGTCATAGTATAGCCAGGTAAAAGCCTGAATTCAGAATCTGCAAATTAATCCCTGCAGTCACAGTCTAGCCAGGTAAAAGCCTGAATTCAGAGTCTCCAAACTAATACTTACAGCCATAGTCTAGCCAGGAAAAAGCCTGAATTCAAAGTCTCCAAAACAATCCCTGCAGCCATAGTCCAGCTAGGTAAAAGCCTGCAGTTACAGTCTCCAAACTAATCCCTGCAGTCAGAGTTTAGCAGGAAATACCCTGCAGTCAGAGTCTGCAAATTAATCCCTGCAGTCACAGTCTAGCTGGGTAAAAGCCTGGATTCAGAGTCTCCAAACCAATCCCTGCAGTCACAGTCTAGCTAGGTAAAAGCCGGAATTCAAAGTTTCCAATTTTAATCCCTGCAGTCACAGTCTAGCTAGGTAAAAACCTGAATTCAAAGTTTCTAATTTAACCCCTGCAGTCACAGACTAGCCAGGTAAAAACCTGAATTCAGACTCTCCAAACCAATCCCTGCAGTCACAGTCTAGCTGGATAAAAGCTTGAATTCAGAGTCTCTAAACTAATCCCTGCAGTCACAGTCTAGCTGGGTAAAAAACCTGAATTCAGAGTCTCCAAACCAATCCCTGCAGTCACAGTCTAACTGGATAAAAGCTTGAATTCAGAGTCTCTAAACTAATCCCTGCAGTCACAGACTAGCCAGGTAAAAAACCTGAATTCAGAGTCTCCAAACCAATCCCTGCAGTCACAGTCTAGCTAGGTGAAAGCCTGAATTCAGAGGCTCTAAACTAATCCCTGCATAGTCTAGTCAGGTAAAAGCCTGCAATCAGAGGCTGCAAATTTACATCTGGAGTCAGAATCTGCAAACTAATCCCTGCAGTCACAGTCTAGCCGGGTAAAAGCCTGAATTCAGTGTCTCCAAACTAATCCCTGCAGTCACAGTCTAGCTGGGTAAAAGCCTGAATTCAGTGTCTCCAAACTAATCCCTGCAGTCACAGTCTAGCTAGGTAAAAGCCTGAATTCAGAATCTGCAAATTAATCCCTGCAGTCATAGTATAGCCAGGTAAAAGCCTGAATTCAGAATCTGCAAATTAATCCCTGCAGTCACAGTCTAGCCAGGTAAAAGCCTGAATTCAGAGTCTCCAAACTAATACTTACAGCCATAGTCTAGCCAGGAAAAAGCCTGAATTCAAAGTCTCCAAAACAATCCCTGCAGCCATAGTCCAGCTAGGTAAAAGCCTGCAGTTACAGTCTCCAAACTAATCCCTGCAGTCAGAGTTTAGCAGGAAATACCCTGCAGTCAGAGTCTGCAAATTAATCCCTGCAGTCACAGTCTAGCTGGGTAAAAGCCTGGATTCAGAGTCTCCAAACCAATCCCTGCATTCACAGTCTAGCTAGGTAAAAGCCGGAATTCAAAGTTTCCAATTTTAATCCCTGCAGTCACAGTCTAGCTAGGTAAAAACCTGAATTCAAAGTTTCTAATTTAATCCCTGCAGTCACAGACTAGCCAGGTAAAAACCTGAATTCAAACTCTCCAAAACCAATCCCTGCAGTCACAGTCTAGCTGGATAAAAGCTTGAATTCAGAGTCTCTAAACTAATCCCTGCAGTCACAGTCTAGCTGGGTAAAAAACCTGAATTCAGAGTCTCCAAACCAATCCCTGCAGTCACAGTCTAACTGGATAAAAGCTTGAATTCAGAGGCTCTAAACTAATCCCTGCATAGTCTAGTCAGGTAAAAGCCTGCAATCAGAGGCTGCAAATTTACATCTGGAGTCAGAATCTGCAAACCAATCTCTGCAGTCACAGTCTAGCCGGGTAAAAGCCTGAATTCAAAGTTTCCAATTTAATCCCTGCAGTCACAGTCTAGCTGGGTGTCCTAGGGTGACTTTATGACGCTTGTATCTCTAATCGTCTGTTCTGTCTGTGTTGGATTTGGGTTTTTTTTTTCCCCCAAATTTGCCTTAAACCAAGACATTAGGTAAAAGCCTGCATTCAGAGTCTGTAAAATAATCCCTGCAGAGAGAAGCTGGAAGGGAAACCCACAGCAGGAGCTTGCTGCAGGCAGAGTCAAGGAATGGCTGGGGTCAGGATGGCTGAGCTGTGAAGAGGAATAACCCAGGACCCTTCTCATGATGGCTGAGCTGTGAAGAGGAATAACCCAGGACCCTTCTCATGATGGCTGAGCTGTGAAGAGGAATAACCCAGGACCCTTCTCATGCTGTGATGAACAAGAAGTCTGTGTCTCATTTCTACCCTCTAACAGGAGAGCTGCTGGAGCACCACAAGAGCTCCCTGAGGATTCCAAAGCGAGTCCATAGGGAAGTGCCTCTGCAGCAGGAGGAAATGCTGGGAAAGGGACGATCTGTGTGTCACCATCTCAACCCTGGCCAGCGTGGCAATCCCTCCACAACAGCTGTTTCTGAGGTATTTGGTAAAATCCCTCTTTTTTTTCATTCTGTTTGGTAAATTTCGCTCAGGGGGAAAAAAAAAAAAAAAAATCCCAAATGTTTGTATTTAAAGCTGGCCAATAGAGAGGAGAGGGAAAAAAAAAAAGGATTTGCTTTCCCTCCTACAAAAGCCTCCCAGTGACTTCCCCTTTTTGTTCCTTGGATCTCAAGAAGACTTTGTTGCTAAACTTTAAGTGACACAGGTCTGACAGAACAGGGAAAGTCTGCTCCTAAATAAAGGTGTTTGCACTGAGCAGGAGCAGGGAATCCATCTGGGATCCTACAGGCAGATGCAGCCATTCCCAAAAGGAATCCCTCCGCCTGCCCACCCCAAAAACCCGACGGAAATAAAAGCAGGGAGGACAATTCCAGCTCAGGTCTCAACTGGAATAGACAAAAAGATGGATTCAGCCAAGGAAAACCTAACCAGGAATATTCTTGGACAACAGAAATCAAAGTCTTGGCTGACAAGTGACAGAAGCAAACCCAAACAAATCTGTGACCTCCACCTCCCACCTGTTCCCACAGACTTTTTACGGATTTTAGGATGGAAAAGGAGCCAGGGGAACACCTAATTAGGACTCAGCATATTTTCTTCTTGTTCCCAGCAGTGAATCTGACACTGCAAAAAAAAAAAAACCCAAAAAAAACCACCCCCGAGGTAAGAAACATTTTTCCTACAGCAAAAGTGAAAGATATTATTTGCCCAGACCAAATAATGAGCTGAGCACAAGCAGCTTTGCTTAATCATGTCTAACTCTGGTCCAAAATTAAGCTGCTCTCCAGGGCTCAGGCAAAGTTTTGACAGATTTGGGGTGTTTCCAGGAATAATTGTGTCTCGCAGCAATTCCCACTTAGAAAACGAATAAACCCTGGCTGAAAAAAAGAGGGGAGGAAAGTTAAGGAATTAAAGGGGAAATCTGTAGTGGGGACACAGATTGGGGCACAGGAGAGGGGGATTTCCCACATGCTAATTTAAAAGGTGTTAAGGAATCAGGAGTTCAGATATTGTATTAAATATAGATTTTATTTCCCTCTAGTTCTAACACTTGCTGTGAGAATTTTCCAGAGGGAAGAGAGGAGAATAAGGCTGAGTTTTATATAAAGCCAATAAATGAAAGGTAAGAGGAGCCATTCCAAGAAACTAAACTAAAAAGCACCACCCAGGAGGCCTTCATTGCCATCCACTTCCCAAAATTAAATAGGGAAGGCACCCAACTCTGGCAGAAATCCCAGTTTTCAACAGGAAAAGGGATCACACATCCCTGGAAGTGTCCAAGGCCAGGCTGGACAGGGCTTGGAGCACCGTGGGATAGTGGAAAGTGTCCCTGTCCATGGCAGGGGGTGGCACTGGATGATCTTTCAGAGCCCTTCCAACTCCTGCCCATCACTGTCTTCAAAGATTCCTCCAACTGTGTCTTTTTTAAGGAAAAGAGCTGTAAAAGCTGGATCTGTTCGAGGGTTCATCCCGACGAGTTCCTCCGGCAGCCGAATTCCACGGCCCCAGTAGAGAGCTGGGTTTCCCTTTAATTAGGACTCACTGGATGATTCACAGCTCCTGCTGAAATTCGGGAGAGCTTTAGAGCTGGTTTTGCTCCAGCCACAAGCCTGTCCCACAGGTGTAACTTTTAGATGGGAAAATCCCGGGATTTGCTGAGCAAAGGCCCCCAAAACACCCAGAGCTCAGGGAAGCACAGCAAGGCCCCATCCCTGTGAAAAGCTGGAATTCTCCAGGTCCTGCCGTGAGTTCCTTGATGCTGGACATAGAAAGCAGCAGGATGTACCAGGTTTGTGTGGAAGAGGTTGTAAAGTTATGGAAAATGGCTTTAAAATGGAGGGATGGATGGATATAATCTGGGAAGCACCTGTTTTTCCAGATTAACATTTCAGAGAGAAGCGGGAAGGAAGGTGCATTTCCAAGGAGGCTCCTTTTCCTTAGTTCTGAGGGCAAAAATGGGAACAGTAAAATGTTCAGGGAAGAAGTTCCACAATCAGGATGAGAGGGAACGGCCTCAGGCTGGGCCAGGGAAGGCTCAGGTTGGGCATCAGCGAGAATTCCTCACAGAAAGGGTTGTTAAACATTGGGAAGGGGCTGCTCAAGGAGGTTTGGAGTCCCCATCTCTGGAGGTGTCCAAGGAATTGCTGGATGTGGCACCCAGGACTCCGGGCTGGGGACAAGGTGGGAATTGGTCACATTTTGGATTGGATGGTCTGGGAAGGTTTTTTCCAACCCAACGGATTTAGGGATTCCAGGCTGAAACATCACCACGGGGACATCATTAAGGAAAGTCCTAATTAAGGACTGAGCCATCAGACAGAAACTGGCTGGGCATTGATCTGCCAACACCCTGCGAAATTCCCTTTGACCAGTGATTCACTCCACGAGCTCTGAGGAGCTGCTGGATTGACAATTCTGAGCTGTTCCTGACTGAACTCCTCTCCTGCAGGAGCTGTAATTAGGACAGGGGATGAAACAAGGAGGTGTTTCCAGATGTGACACTGGAGAAAAGGGGGATCAGGGGGAATTTCTGGCTCTGCACGGTCCCTGACAGGAGAGGACAGCCGGGGGGGGTCGAGCTCTGCTCCCAGGGAACAGGGACAGGAGCAGAGGGAACGGGCAGGGGAGGTTTGGGTTGGATTTTAGGGAAAATTCCTCCATGGAAAAGGTTGGTCAGGCACTGGCAGAGCTGCCCAGGGAGATTTGGAGTGCCCATCCCTGCAGGGATTTCCACGTGGATGTGGCACTTGGGGACATGGGCGGCCTTGGCAGAGCTGGGGATGGTTGGACTCAGCGTCCGAGAGACCTTCTCCAACTGATTCCAGGAATATGAAGTTGTTTTGAGCCTACTGAAACCATCCTTTTTCTTCTGACTGCCAGAAACGCCCCAAAAATCCATTTATATCTCTAAGGTGGGTGTGGAGAGGAACGAGACCGGCCTGCTCACTGACAGGAGAAAGGACAACGGGCACAGACTGAAACACAGGAAATTCCAGCTGGACACAAGGAAATCTTCTGCTTTGAGAACGGTGGAGCACTGATCAGGCTTCCCAGAGCAGCTGTGGCTGCCCCTGGATCCCTGGAAGTGTCCAAGGCCAGGCTGGATGGGGTTGGAGCAGATTAGGACAGTGGTGGCACCGGATGGGCTTTGAGACCCCTTCCCACCCAAACATTCCACATTCCTTTATCAGTTCCCTTTTTTCTTTCCCCAAGTTAATTTAATCCCACTATCCACCCCAGGATCATCTGCAGCACTTTGAGTATCTCGAAGTTCTTCCTGTCAGGATAACAGGAAAAGGAAGAGCACCAGCCAACAGCCTGAGCCGTTATCAGGGTGTCCCAAACAATGCTGCCTCTTCCCATCAATCCATGACTTCAATCCCACACATCCCAGTGCGAGGCCATCCCAGGGGATGTGTGTTACACCACCACAGCACCAGCATCGCCCACCGGCAGCAGAATTCCTGCTTCAAGCCCTAGCTTTGGAAATACAAAGGGAATAAATAAACCCCACAAATCCTTGGCTTTGGATCCTCCTCTTTCCCAAGTCCCACATCTGTGGTGAACGTCCCGGGACTGAGCACGTGTCCTTTTCTCTGCTTTTTAAAGCTTCCTAAAGATGGTTTTGGTATTGTTTTCCCTCCTGCCTGGTTTTTCAACATCCACAGCAGCAGGATTCAACCTCTCCCTTTCCATTTCTGATCCCTGGAGGAATCCTGAAGGACGTTTAGGCCAAGGGCTGAACCAGAACAAGGCAAGCCAATATTGACTTTGACTCTCATCTTCAAAGTTTCATCTTTTCCACAACAGCCGGACAAAGTAAGTTTGGAACTCGTGTAATTGGAGCCCCCCAGGAATGTTTGGATAAGCAGGATCAGGAATACATCGCTCAGAGCGAGGTTTAAAACATATTTGTTCACCCAGCTGCGTTCAGCCTCTGCAGATCCCACACTTCCCTTCCTCGGCAGGCTGCCCACGGCCTGAGAAATTCCCAGGAGGGAAAATTCCCAAGAGGGAAAATTCCCAGGTGTAGCTGGGTCCCTGAACAACAGCTCCGAGGGGCTGAGAGGGAAATGGGAGGAGCAGAGGATCCAGCCAAGGATGCCAAACACAAGCCGCAGCTCGGCCAGAAGATTTCCTGCTGTTACTGAGACCTCCAGAGCGGCGTTTCCAGAATGGATCATCCTGGGAGAGCTCCTGGGTTTGCATCAATGTCTGGCTCTCCCAGGCTTTGTTTCCAAAATCTTTGGGGCGATCGCATTTTAAAGGATTTTACACCGCTAAAATGGAGTGATCCCTGAGTGGTTTGTTTCCAAAAAAGCATGAAGGAAAAGAAAGGAATTCTGGGGAATGAAAACCACAGAACTGGGAAGAACATCTGGTCCAGTGTCCAGTGGGAAAAGGACCTGGGATGAGGCTGTTCAGCACCTTGAGCAGCCACATCTTGAAACCCTCCAGGGACTCCACCACATCCTGGGGGAGGCTGTTCCAAGGAATCTCACTGGAAAAAAAAGTATTTTTTTTCCATTGGGATGAACCTTCCCAGCGCACCCTGTCCCTTCCACGTGGAGGGAGACCCTCCATCCTCTTTGTATCCATCCTTTAAGGACTGGAAAACGCCCAGGAGGCTCCACCTGAGCCTTCTCTCTTCTCATGGAATCATGGAATGGAATCCCAGGATGGTTTGGGTTGGAAAGGACCTCAAGGATCATCCCATTCCAAGTCCTGCCACAGGCAGGGACATTTTCCCCTATCCCAGGGTGCTCCAACGTGGCCTTGGACACTTCCAGGGATCCAAGGGCAGCCACAGCTCCTCTGGTTTTCCAGGGAGAAGAGACTTGAATCCTTCAGCCCTTCCTCCCTTGGACCATCTCCTTTGGACCCTCTCCAATGTGGCTGTGAATTTCTCAACTTGTGGAGACCAGAACAGGACACAGAATTCCAGGGGCACCGGGCAGAGTGGGATGATCCCATCTGTCGCTCCCAACGTCCCTGTGGATGCAGCCCAGGCCCTGATTTGCCCTTCCTCAGTTCCCTCTCGGTGAAGCTGCTCCAAACCTCACAGATCCCAGCCTGTGCTGGACTCTTGGGATGTCGTTCCAGCTGCTGCACTTGGAATTTTGTTGTTTTTCCACTTCACATTTGTTTGGAGACCCACTCCTCCAGCCTGAGCAGGTCCCTGGAATGTTATCCCATTAATTAAGGAATCACAGGAAGACAAAATTCCCCACGACACAAAGGGGTTTGGGATATTTGTAATTTCTGCTCTTTTTTTAATATATATTAAAAACTGAACTTCTCCATAAAAAAAGAATCCCAAACCTTTCTGTGACTGGGAAAATTACAGCTGAAGGCAAGAGGGGCAAAAATCCATTTAAGTGTCCAGATTGTTGCCATTCCCTTGATCCCTGATGAAATCACCAAAAAACGTGGACAGAAAAAAGAAGAACAAAGCACAAACCACCTGTACCTTTTTTTTTTTCCCCACCTTTCCAAACCTCACAAACACCAGGGCGTGGAATAGCATGGGGAAAATGGAAGAACGACTCCTGAAAACTCTGGAAGAGAATTGGGAGCTAAGAAAAGAAAACCTGAAAAGTTCGGAAGAAGAGTTTAGGAGGTGACTGAAAGAGAAGAAAATTGGGAGGTAAGAAAAGAAAACCTGGAAATTCTGCAGGAAGACTGGGAGGCGAGGAATGAAACCTGAAAAGCCTGGTGGAGAACTGGGAGCTAAGAAAACCAACTTGGAAACTCTGGAAGAGAATCGGGAGCTGAGGAACAAATCTGCTTGGAGGAAATGGAATGAGGGGGAAAAAATTCCTCTCTCAGTGGTTATGTAAGGGCTGTTGCTGGAGCTCTATAAATAGAATTTTAACAGGTGTCAAAGTGGGAGAAAACTCCAGCAATCCGGGATTTTTCCATCCAGGAGGGCTGGCAGTTAGCTGGGGGTTTATTTAGGCTGGTTTAAGTGCCAAGGCTGAGCTGGACAGGGGTGGTTCACCCCTGCAGGGCTGCAGCATCTGCTCCTGCGCAGGTCCAGGGCTGGACAGAATCCACGCAGGATCAGGAGGATGCAATTCCAGCCAACAATTAAAATTTAGGGAGGGGAAGACAATCAGGGGCTGTGTTGCTAAGAAAAGGCTCTTCCACCGGAGGAAGGAAACGTGGCTGAGTATTTGCCCAAAAATAGAAGGTGTGGAGCCACTCAGCAAATTCCCAGCGCTCCTGGAAGAGGCTGGAAGGCTGATGCAGGACGTGGAAGGTTTCAGGGATGGGCACATGGATTGAAAACCCCTTCCCTGCTGCCCTTGGTGAGTGAGGGGCTTCATGTCCCATGTGAATTGAGGGATGTGAGCGACAGGAGAGGATTCCTGCTCCTGGGATATCCAGCTCAAGGTCATGAGGAGCTACAGAGATGAGGAAAAAAGGGATATTCTCAAAGCAGGGCCATGGGTGTCCCATCAGGTCTCCCAATCCTATGATCCCAGGGTGACCCAAACATCTAGAAACTGTGCAATAACCCTTGAGCATCCAGCATTGCTGGGAGAGAGGTGGAAAAGGGAAAGAATCGCTTTTCCCAGGGAACAGGACTAAGCTGATGTCACATCCCAGCCCAGGATTGTGAGGATGTCCCAAAAAACCCCAATACACTGGGACTGCAGAGTGGGGGGGGATCACCAGGGGTATCCCAGGCTTTTCCAGGATGACTGAAAGGGGGCTGATCCCTTTGGAGTACCCCCACCCCACATCCACGAGGATGAACAGCCCATGGGGGGCATCCCAGCATCTCCCAACACCTGGGAAACACTGGAATGGGGAAGGAAAAGCTTCCATCCTCCGGGTTGTAAGAGGGAGTGACCCTAAATCCGTTCGTAAAAGGAGAAACCCTCATCCCCGATTCCAGGTTCCACATCCCAGGAACACTCCAGCTCTCCCCACACCATTCCCAGGCTTTGGGGACAGGGTGATCCCATTATTCCCGGCCTCTTGGGGTAGCCCAGTTCCCCCCAGGAAGGTCCCAGAGCCAAGGACAACTGTTCCTCGGGACCTTGGGTGTCCCTGTCCCAGAGCCTTGGGGACACGCGTGTCCCAGTCCCGGACACCCGGGGCGTTGTGGATGGGGTGATCAGACCTCCCTGGAGCGTGGAATGGGGGTGCCCTGGTGCCGAACACCGCGGGGACGGGTAATTCCCAATCAAACTCCTGAAAGCCTTGGGAATGGATCTGTCCCAGTCCCTGATCCTCCGGGATGGGGATGCCCGCTTCAGGACCGCTCAGGACCTTGGGGACGGCGGTGTCCCGGTCCCCGACCTCCCGAAGACGGGGGTGCCCCGAACCCGAATCCCTCAGGACCTTAGAAACGAGGGTGCCCCAGTCCCGGTCCCCCTGGGATGGGGATGCTTTGTTCCCAGACCCCTCGGATCCCTCAGGGTCGAGCAGCCCCGGTCCCGAACCCTTTCTAGGCCTTGGAGTCGGGGTCATCCCCGGCGCCGGCCGTCACTCACCCGCCACCCGCGGCCTGCCCGGCAGCTGCACGAAGCGGTTCAGGATCCCTCCCCCGCCGCCATCGTCGCCTCCCGCGGCGCCGCCCGCGCCCTCCCCGAGCCCGTCCCGGGCCGCGGCCGCCGCCGACATGGCCCGTCCGCTGCCTGAGGGACGCGGCGGCAACCGCCAATCAGCGCCGAGCTTCTTCGGGCGCGGCCTATCAGCTGAGGGCGTGTTGGCAGGTGGGGGGAGACTGCGGCGAGAGCGCCGCTGTTCGGAGAGCCGAGCGATCGATCCAGGCTGGAGCAATAGAACTCCGAGAGCGGGGGCGCGGGGGGCATTCCCGGGGACAGTCCCAGAGAATTTCACGGGGAGATTCCCGGGGACTTTCACGGGGGCATCGGCGCCCCTCCCGAGCCCTCCGCGAGGTTTCGGAGGCCGTGCGGGAGTTGCCGCGAGCTCAGGAGCGACCCCCGCGGCGCGAGAGGAACGATCGTGCGAGCGAGCGGAACGTTCGTGCGGGCCCGCGTTTCCCTGGCCGCGACGGGAGGGTGGGACCAAAATGGCGGCGCCCAGCGCCGGGGGAGCGGCGGCGGCGGCGGCGGGAGGGAACCGAGGGCGGCCGCCCCCCGTCACCCCCCGGCAGATCCGCGACCTCATCGACGGCGGCATCGCCACCGAGGGGCCCGGGCCCGGCGGGTGAGCGGCAGCGGCCGGGAGGGGACTTGCTGGCACCGGCGTCGGGGGGAGGCCAACCTTGTGAGGGGAGCGGGGTGGGGCTGGGGAGTCTTGAGGGGATTGGAGATCCCTGGGTGTAATTTGGGGTCCTGTGGGGGGAGTTGGGGTCGGCGGGAGAGTGGCTGGAGAAGACTGGGATGTGCTGGGAGTTTTTATTGGGGAGGGATAGCGGGAAAAGAGCGAGGGTTTGGGCTGGGAGCGACTGGGAAGCAGTGGGAGGGGTTAAGGGGCACAGGGAGAAGCTACTGGTGGGACTGGGAGGCACTGGGAATGCTGGAGAGGCTCTGGGCACTGGGAATACTGGGAGGACAGCAGTGGGAACAGATCTTGGGACACTGGGAGAGTACTGGGGGCACTGGGAGGGTTCTGAAGGGACTGGGAGGGTTTAGGGGCCACTGGGAGCAATGGGAGCAGTGGGGCTGAGCTTTGGGGGTGTCTCAGGGGCTCCCTTGTCCCAGCCATCCCTAAATTTTGCCTCACAGAAGGGTGTTGGGAGGAGGCCAAAGGGGGCAGCCTTGGGATCAACATTCCAGCCCCAGATTCCAGTTTTGGGATCATCCCAAATCCTCAATCTGCCCTTGCTGGGCTCAGAACTAATCCCTGTTCCGTCCTTGTCCCATCAAATCCCAGCTGGCAATTGTTGGGGACACCCCTGGAATTTTATTCATTTATTGTTTCGTTAGGAATTAATGAAAAGTTGGAAATTGGGGAGAAGTTGGGATCCGGTTGAGATCTGGGGAAGATCCTCGTCAGGACAAGCAGGAGGGATGGGGAGGGTTAGGAAGTGTTCTGTGCTTTTATTTATTTTTACTTTCAATCAATGGAATCGTTCCAGGAGTTTCCCTTGCTGATTTTTCCTTTTAGGAAAGACACATCCGACTGCTCGGAGCGAGCCAATGGACCTTCCCAAATGGAGGCTCTTTCCTTGGAGTCTGCCAGCAGGGAAGCTTATTTCAGCAGGGTGGAAACGTTCACCATATCCTTTGGGAGGCTGAAAATCCCACCTTGGGATTCTGGGGGAAGGATGCAGAGGGATGGTTGATCCAATTCCTGGCCTTGCACAGATATCCTGAAATTCCACCCTGGCCCTGAGCTGTGCAAACGCTCCTGGAGCTTTGGGGATGTGAACATTCCCTAGGGAACGCTCGGTGCCTCAGCACCCTCTGGGGGAGGAGTCTTTTCCTGAAATCCTAAAATTCCACCTTGTCCTAAAATCCAAGTGTTTCCTAAAATCCAGCCTTTTCCTGAAATCCTAACTTCATCCTAAAATTCCTTTTCCTGAAATCCAGCCTCTTCCTAAAATCCATCCTTTTCCTGAAATTCAACATTTTCTTGAAATCCAACCTTTTCCTAAAATCCCACCTTTCTCTAAAATCGCAACTCTTCCTAAAATCCACCTTTTTCCTCAAATCCAGGCTTTTTGTCAAATCCAGCTTTTTCCTAAAATCCTGCCTCTTCCTTAAATCCCGACTTTTCCTAAAATCCTGCCTTTTCTTAATTTCAACCTTTTCCTGAAATCCAACCTCTTCCTGAAATCCAGCCTCTTCCTAAAATCCAACCATTTCCTAAAATCCAGCCTTTTCTTAATTTCAACCTTTTCCTGAAATCCAACCTCTTCCTGAAATCCAGCCTCTTCCTAAAATCCATCCTTTTCCTGAAATTCAACATTTTCTTGAAATCCAACCTTTTCCTAAAATCCCACCTTTCCCTAAAATCGCAACTCTTCCTAAAATCCACCTTTTTCCTCAAATCCAGGCTTTTCGTCAAATCCAGCTTTTTCCTAAAATCCAACTTTTTCCTAAAATCCTGCCTCTTCCTTAAATCCCGACTTTTCCTAAAATCCAGCATTTTCTTGAAATCCAGCTTTTTCCTAAAATTCCGCCTTTTCCTAAAATCCAACCATTTCCTAAAATTCAGCCTTTTCTTATTTTCAACCTTTTCCTAAAATCCAACCTCTTCCTGAAATCCCACCTCTTCCTGAAATCCAACATCTTCTGAAAATCCAACCTTTTCCAAACATCCAGCCTCTTCCTAAAATCCTGCCTCTTCCTAAAATCCAGCCTTTTCTTGAATTCTGACCTATCCTAAAATCCAGCGTTTTCCTAAAATCCAGCGTTTTCCTAAAATCCAGCGTTTTCCTAAAATCCTGCCTCTTCCTGAAATTCTGACTTTTCCTAAAATTCTGACTTTTCCTGAAATTCAGTCTCCTGCTAAAATCCAACCTCTTCCTAAAATCCCACCTTTTCTGGAAATCCAGCTTTTTCCTAAAATCCAACTTTTTCCTAAAATTCTGACTTTTCCTGAAATCCAGCTTCTTCCTAAAATCCCACCTTTTCTTGAAACCCAACCTATCCTAAAATCCAGCCATTTCCTCTAACCCTACCTTTTCCTAAAATACAGTTTTTTCCTCAAATCGCACCTCTTCCTAAAATCCACCTTTTCTCTCAAATCCAGGCTTTTTCTCTTTGTCAAATCCAGCCTTTTCCTAAAATCCATCCTCTTCCTAAAACCCCACCATTTCCTGAAACCCAGCCTTTTCCTAAAATTCTGACTTTTCCTCAAATCCAGCCTTTTCCTAAAATCCAGCCTTTTCCTAAAATCCTGCCTTTTCCTAAAATCCAGCCTTTTCTTGAATTCTGACCTATCCTAAAATCCAACCATTTCCTAAAATCCAGCCTCTTCCTAACATCCAGCCTTTTCCTAAAATTCTGCCTTTTCCTAAAATCCAGCCTTTTCTTGAATTCTGACCTATCCTAAAATCCAACCATTTCCTAAAATCCAACCTCTTCCTAAAATCCAACCATTTCCTAAAATCCAGCCTCTTCCTAACATCTAACCTTTTCCTAAAATCCTGCCTTTTCCTAACATCCAGCCTTTTCTTGAATTCTGACCTATCCTAAAATCCAACCATTTCCTAAAATCCTGCCTCTTCCCGACATCCAGCATTTTCCTAAAATCCCGCCTTTCCCTAGAATCCCCCTGGCACATCTCCAGCCATCCCCTGTCCCTGCCCTGCTCCCTGTCCCTCTGCTCCTCCTCTTGACAAATCTGCAGCCCTCTCCCAGCTCTCCCTTCCTCGGAAAGTTTCCCCGCTCCCCAAAAACCAAAAAACACCAACCCCGAAGCCGCAAGCCGGGGATCGTTGCCGTTGGCTCCTTGACGGGCTCACCCGCTGAAGTGGGCGGGCAAACCGCACTCGCTGTCCCCGCTGGTGTGCGCCAGGTTCGGCTGGATCAACGTGGAGTGCGACATGCTGAGGTGCTCCAGCTGCCAGGCCTACCTGTGCACCAGCCTGCAGCTCGCCTTCGACCTCAGCAACTGTGCGTAGGCGCGGCACGGCCGTGTTGAGGCGCTGGGGCTCGAAATGGGTGGCGGTCTGAGGGTCGTGAGTTCGATCCTCACACAGGGCAGCACTTGTCAAGGTGTTGGGGCTCGTAATCAGTCGTAATCTGGAGGTCGTGAGTTTGATCCTCACACAGGGCAGCACTTGTCAAGGTGTTGGGGCTCGTAATCAGTCATAATCTGGAGGTCGTGATTTCGATCCTCACATGGGGCTCCACTTGTCAAGGTGTTGGGGCTCGTAATCTGAAGGTCGTGAGTTCGATCCTCACATGGGGCAGCACTTGTCAAGGTGTTGGGGCTCGTAATCTGGAGGTCGTGAGCTAAAGCCTCACACAGGGCACCACTTGTCAAGCTTTTGGGGTTCATAATCGGGCGTAATCTGAAGGTCATGAGTTCAATCCTCACATGGGGCAGCACTTCTCAAGGTGTTGGGGCTCGTAATCTGAAGGTCATGAGTTCGATCCTCACACAGGGCAGCACTTGTCAAGGTGTTGGGGCTCGTAATCTGGAGGTTGTGAGTTCAATCCTCACACGGGGCACCACTTGTCAAGCTTTTGGGGTTCATAATTGGGCGTAATCTGAAGGTCGTGAGTTCAATCCTCACATGGGGCAGCACTTGTCAAGGTGTTGGGGCTCGTAATCTGAAGGTCGTGAGTTTGATCCTTATACAGAGCACCATTGGTCAAGTTTTTGGGGCTCATAATCAATTGTCGTAATCTGGAGGTCATGATTTCGATCCTCACATGGGGCACCACTTGTCAAGGTGTTGGGGCTCGTAATCTGAAGGTCGTGAGTTCGATCCTCACATGGGGCTCCACTTGTCAAGGTGTTGGGGCTCGTAATCTGGAGGTCGTGAGCTAAAGCCTCACACAGGGCACCACTTGTCAAGCTTTTGGGGTTCATAATCGGGCGTAATCTGAAGGTCATGAGTTCAATCCTCACATGGGGCAGCACTTCTCAAGGTGTTGGGGCTCGTAATCTGAAGGTCATGAGTTCGATCCTCACACAGGGCAGCACTTGTCAAGGTGTTGGGGCTCGTAATCTGGAGGTTGTGAGTTCAATCCTCACACGGGGCACCACTTGTCAAGCTTTTGGGGTTCATAATTGGGCGTAATCTGAAGGTCGTGAGTTCAAGCCTCACGTGGGGCAGCACTTGTCAAGGTGTTGGGGCTCGTAATCTGAAGGTTGTGAGTTCGATCCTCACATGAGGCACCACTTGTGAAGTTTTTTGGGGCTCATAATCTGAAGGTTGTGAACTAAATCCGCACATTGGGCACCATTTGTCAAGTTTTTGGGGCTCATAATCAGTCATAATCTGAAGGTCGTGAGTTAGATCTTCACACGGGGTGCCACTGGTCAAGTTTTTTGGGGTTCATAATCAGTCATAATCTGAAGGTCGTGAGTTTGAGCCTCACATGGGGCACCATTGGTCAGGTGTTTGGGGCTCATAGTCATTGTAATCTGGTGGACGTGATTTTGATCCTCACATGCGGCAGCACTTGTGAAGTTTTTTGGGCTCATAATCTGTTGTCGTTGTCTGAAGGTCGTGAGTTCAATCCTCACATGGGGCAGCACTTGTCAAGTTTTTGGGGTTCATAATCAGTTGTTGTAATCTGAAGGTTGTGAGTTCAATCCTCACATGGGGAACTGCTTGTCAAGGTGCTGGGGTTCACAATCTGAAGGTCGTGAGTTCGATCCTCACATGGGGCACCACTTTTGAAGTTTTTGGGGTTCGTAATCAGCCATTGTAATCTGAAGGTTGTGAGTTCAATCCTCACACAGGGTGCCACTCTTCAAGGTGTTGGGGCTCGTAATCTGGAGGTCATGAGTTCGATCCTTTACACACGGGGCACCATTTGTCAGGTTTTTGGGGCTCACAATCAGTTGTAATCTGAAGGTCGTGAGTTCGATCCTCACACTGGGCACCACTTCTCAAGTTTTTGGGGTGTCCTCACTGAAGGCAAAGGCGATGGGTAGCTGTAAAAACAAAGATTTTATTGCTTGTCTAAATCAGCCTCGTGAAGGCGGAGGTTGCTACAGCTTGTGGCAGTTCCCATGTCCCAGGCAGAAGTGGTGGCATCTTAGCAGCAGCAGTAAAAGTGACACCAGCAACAGCACCATATTCCGTGTTCCCTGAGCGTGTGTTTTCTAATATTCTCAGCGCATTTTATTCTAATTTTAGCCAGCCAGGCTTAAACACAACACTCTACAAAAGTGTCGCACCTAAATTGCGTGCGTTAATTTTCGTAAATCCTTACACAAATTCCACGCGCGTCTGTTCTATCCGGGAATTTTCAGCAAGGCTCTGTTATTTTTGTTATGACTGGGATTTAACTAACTTTGCAAAAGGCAATGTCACTGAACTTTAAACTGGGTGCTAGGTCTCTTTCTTAATTACTAACGCAGACTCTAATTTTTAAGGCACTTAAAAATCCCCTGTTTATTTAGAACTTGCATTTCTACCTCGTGTCTGGGTGGATTGATGTACCTTAGTTTCTCAGAAGGTTTTAACTCAGTTCTTGCATCTTTGGACACCCCTGGGCCTGTGTGAGTGGGGCCCAGGGGATTTGTACCTCAACATGCGGGATTTTGGGGATTTGGGGATTTGGGAATTTTTGGGATACAGCAGCTTCCAGGGGCGGGTTGGGCATTTGGGAGGTTTCAGAAAACGGCTCGAGGCAAAGAAGTGGTGTTTATTTGGGGGGAATGGGATGATCCATCCTGTTTTGTTGTTGGAGGTGGGTTGGGATAGGGGAATTCCAGCTGGGACAGGTGGTGGAATCGTAGGGAGTTTGGGGTGGGAGGGATTGGAAAGCTCGTCCCGTTCTGTCCTGTTGTGCAAGGAATGGTGGTTCCAAGGAATGATGGTTCCAGGGAGTGGTGGTTCCAAGGAATGGTGGTTCCAAGGAATGGTGGTTCCAAGGAATGGAATGATGGTTCCAAGGAATGGTGATTCCAAGGAATGATGGTTCCAAGGAATGGTGGTTCCAGGGAATGGTGGTTCCAAGGAATGGTGGTTCCAAGCAATGGTGGTTCCAAGGAATGGTGGTTCCAAGGAATGGTGGTTCCAGGGAATGGTGGTTCCAAGGAATGGTGGTTCCAGGGAATGGTGGTTCCAAGGAATGGTGGTTCCAAGGAATGGTGGTTCCAAGGAATGGTGGTTCCAAGGAATGGTGGTTCCAAGGAATGGTGGTTCCAGGGAATGGTGGTTCCAAGGAATGGTGGTTCCAGGGAATGGTGGTTCCAAGGAATGGTGGTTCCAAGGAATGGTGGTTCCAGGGAATGGTGGTTCCAAGGAATGGTGGTTCCAAGGAATGATGGTTCCAGGGAATGGTGGTTCCAGGGAATGGTGGTTCCAAGGAATGGTGGTTCCAGGGAATGGTGGTTCTAAGGAATGATGGTTCCAGGGAATGGTGGTTCTAAGGAATGATGGTTCCAGGGAATGGTGGTTCCAAGGAATGGTGGTTCCAGGGAATGGTGGTTCCAAGGAATGGTGGTTCCAAGGAATGATGGTTCCAGGGAATGGTGGTTCCAAGGAATGGTGGTTCCAGGGAATGGTGGTTCCAGGGAATGGTGGTTCCAAGGAATGGTGGTTCCAAGGAATGATGGTTCCAGGGAATGGTGGTTCTAAGGAATGATGGTTCCAGGGAATGGTGGTTCTAAGGAATGATGGTTCCAGGGAATGGTGGTTCCAGGGGATGATGATTCCAAGGAATCATGGTCTCGGGGAATTATGGTACCAAGGTGAAGGAATGATAATTTCAGGGAATGATGATCCCAAGGAATCATGGTCCCAGGGAATAACGATCTCAGGGAATGATGGCTTCAGGGTATATGTTTCCAAAGAACTATAGTTTCAGGGAATGATGATTCCAAGGAATAATGGTGGTTCCAAGGAGTGATGGTTTCAGGCAATGATTTTTCCAAGGAATGATGGTTTCAGGGAATGATGATCCCCGGGAATAATGGTACCAAGGAATGATGGTTCCAAGGTGAAGGAACGATAATTTCAGGGAATGATGGTGCCAGGAATGATGTTCTCATGGAATGATGTTTCCAAGGAATGATATTTTCAGGGAACAATGGTCCTAAGGAATCATGATCCCAGGGAATAACGATCTCAGGGAATGATGATTCCAAGGAATTATGGTCTCAGGGAACGATGGTCCCAGGGAATAATGACCTCAAGGAATGGTGATTCCAAGGGAATGATGGAATCCTCACTGTAAAAAATGTCTTTTTTTATACTGGGATAAAACCTCTGCCAGCGCACCCTGTCCCCCACTTCTCCTCCCTCAAATCAGACCAAGGGAATTATCCCAAAACATCTGGAACACTTCCAGGCTTGGGGCACTGATCACCTCTTGGAATATTCCAGAGTCGGATCACCTTGGGAGGGAAATATTTCCTAATGTTGAGCCTGAGCCTCCCTTGGTGCAGCTTTGAGCCATTCCCATGCTGGAATGCCGTGCCAGGATTCCAGGGAGTAGAGCTCAGCACTTCCCTCCTCCAGAGGGTGCAGAATTCACCCCTCATCCTCCTTTCCTCCAAACAATCCCAAGGCTCTCAGCCTTTTTCCAGGTTTTCCAGCCATTTCTCCAGCCTCGTTGCCCTCTGGACGCATTTGAGGATCTGAAAATCCTTTTTTAAAAATTCTCCTTTGAAACTTTTCTTTCCCAATTCCTGAGTCTGCTTCCCAGTGACATTTTCCAGTGCGGTGGTTGCTGCTCACCGAGGCCATTCAGGCAGAAATGACACTGTGAGATTGAATTAATGAACTCCTCGTTATCCCACAAGGAAGTGTCAGCCCCACTCCTCGATTTCCCTGGCTGCAATTCCCCTGGAAGCGAGCAGGGAGCACATTCCTGCTGCCTGCCAGGTGCCATGTGGCTTTTGGGAATACTGAGCCTTTCCTTTTGGGTCACTCCATATCAGCGTTCCCTGTTTATTCAGATTATCTCCGTTAAATAAACCTTGGCCTAATTATTCCGCTTGGGAATCACACCGGGTTAGGAAAACCTAAAATAATCAAAGATCGGGAGGAAGGCATCGAAAAACAAATTGGAAAAGGAGTGATTAGGTTCTGAAAGTGTAAGCAAAATTAAATGTCGGATCTTTGGGGTTGTTTTGGGTATGTTTTTTTTTGGGAGGAAGTTTCATTTCCAGACAGGATTTGGCTCCTACAGCCGAGGTGAGGGGAGATCAGCTCAGCCAGGGATTGGCAGCATCCCAGGAGGAAAAACTGGCAGGATCCAGCAGGTCCTGTGCCCGTGGTTGGCTCGGGCTCTTTCTCCACAGCTTCCCCCTGCTTCTGGGAATGGGAATGGGGAGGAATTTTGGCCCTGGGCAGGTGGAACCGCTGAGGCCACATTTGCTGCTCCAGGGCCTCCTGAGGGTGCCTGGGATTCCTCTGGGTGGGAAGTCTGAGGTGAAGCTTCGGGCTCTGCAGCCTCGGGCAGCATCCGAGGGAAACTCTCCCATCCCGCTGGGTTCCTCTCCTGGCCATTCCCCGAGGAGGTGGCTCGGCAGGGAAGTATCCCAGAGTTTTTCCCTGCAGACAAGGAGCGCTGTGAGGAGCTCAGGAAGGCCCTGAGCACCGCCCACGAGAAGTTCTGCTTCTGGCCAGACAGCCCCTGCCCAGGTGGGTGCCTCAGATTGCTGCACAATCCACTTTTATTCCCTTTTTTTTTTTTTTTTTTTTCCCTTCCCACTGTTATTCCTGTCATCACACTCTCCTCTTTCCTTGTGGGAACAATGAAATTCAACAGGAAAAGCCTCCAAATCCCTGAGCAGCCTCAACAAATAAAAGCCCCGGGGCTGTATCCAGCTTTTCCTGACTTTTGGGTGCCTCTGGAGCAGTTAAAATGCTTTTTGGGTTGTAACAGGGAGGGGACAGGGGAGCTTGGGTGTCATGCAATGCTCAGAGAGGAGGGATAGATCCTGTCTTGGAAGCTGCTTGGGAATGCTGTGAAGGGAAAAAGCTTTTCCTTTAAAAGGCAGAAAAATCATCATGGAATCGTCAGGGCTGGAAGGGACCTTAAAGCCCATCCAAGGACACCTCCCGCTGTCCCAGGGTGCTCCAAACCCATCCAGCCTGGCCTTGGACACTTCCAGGGATCCAAGAGCAGCCACAGCTTCTCTGGGAACTCCATCCCAGCCCCTCCCCACCCTCCCAGCCAGGAATTCCCTCCCAATCTCCCACCTAAACTTTTCCTCCTTCACCTTCAGGTCGTTCCCTCTTATCCTGTCACTGTGTTAACGCGGAGACCCTGGCTGGGCTGGTGTCCCCCCTTTCCCTGTGGGACAAGGGGAGGTTGGGAATGCTGAGCACAGCTTTTTCCCCTCTCACCAGATCGCTTTGCCAGGCTGCTGGTGGACGAGCCCAGAGTTCTTCTCCAGGATTTCCTGGATCGCTTCCAGAGCCTGTGTCAGCTGGAGCTGCAGCTGCCCTCCCTCAGACCAGAAGACCTGAAGAACATGGTGGGTTCCTTCCTGCTCCCAAATTCTGCAGCATTCCAAGCTTCAGGGACGATCAGGAGCGACTCCTGATCCAAAATCAGGAATTTCAGCCTGTGTGTGTGCAAGGGATCTGCTCCCACCTTGGGGTTTTTTTTTTTCCCCTTTGGACGTTCCCCGTGTGGTGGTTTCACCATGGAAACGTGTAAGGAGGAGTTTGGAATGGCTCCTCAGCTAGGAAATGTGTCTGGTTCCCACTCTGGACCTTGCCCAGTGTCCAGGCCGCTCGGTGGTGCCTGGGAGAGGGGATTTGGGATCCCGCAGCCTCCTCTGGCAGCTCCAAGCACTCCGTGAGGAGTGACAGCTGGGAGACAGGAATTTGGGGTGCCAGGGGCTGCCCTGAACCTGAGGCGTGGGCAGAGACCTGGGAAGGTGAAGGAGGCTCCACAAGGCAGGAGGGAAAGGCAGGAAAAGCCAGGAGCGAGCGTGGAATTGTCACCCTGTCCGAACCCGTCCTGGCTCGTCGGACGCTCCTGTGCCAGGGAGCAGATGGCTGTGGGCAGCCAGGAGCTGTGTGGGATCCAGGGAATCTTCATCCATTCAGCACAACCACTTCAGGGCTGTTTTAGGGCTGGCCGAGCTGGGGAACCGCCGGAGACTCCCAAAAAGCGCGGCGGGAACGGGACCCGCTCCTCTGCTCGGGGGAGCCGGCGGTGCCTGGGCAGATTTCATGGAATGGGGCAGCCAGAGGGAAGGAGGATTTGCTCTGAGCGACTTTTCCCTGCTAAGCAGAGCTGGGAGTGCTGGGCAGTGCAATTCCAGGGGCTGAAAAAGGGGTTTTTCTCTCCGTGTGGGACAAGATTTGGGAGTAAAACCAATGCATTTTATCATCCCTGTGCTCTGCAGTCCCTGACAGAGGAAAAGATCACTCGGCTCCTCCAGCTCATCGGGGAGGAGCTGGAGCACAAAGGAGCAGAGGGGGAGAAGCCTCCTGGGAAGTTTTCCACGGAAATCCTGCAGGTGCACGTTCCTGCCTGTATCCTGGCGCTGTGTGGCTGGACCTGCAGGTGGGCAGGGCTGCAGGGATGGGCCTGGGATGTCCCTCACGCTCCGGGCTTGCCGTGGAAGCTCTTGGAGGGCTGGAGGGATGTGGAATGTTCAGTATCTCTTCGTCACTGTTTTCCTGTTTTCCCTCTTTTTCACCGTGCTTTTTCCTACCTTTTTACGGGTTTTATTTTCCCGTTTTCCTCCTTTTTCACTGCTCTCCTGCTTCCTTCGTGTCACTGTTTTCCTGTTTTCCCTCTTTTTCACTAGGGTTCCCCTTCCCTTGTTTTAACTATTTTCACGCCATTCCCCTGCATTCCCTCTTCCCTTCTTTCACCACTTTTTTTTCCCTCACTTTTCACCTCTGTTCCTGGCAAGGCAAAATGCAACTGAGCTAGTTTAAATCAGCGTCACAGATGGGATTTAATGCACTTATTTCCCTGATTTTTCCAAGTTTCCTGGTTTATTCCTGACCACCTCTCCTGACTTTCCCCAAGGCTGGGTTGGACGGGGCTTGGAGCACCCTGGGAATAGTGGGAGGTGCCCTTGTCTGTGAGGGGTTGGGATGAGATGATCTTCAAGATCCCTCCTGTGATTCCATGGGGATTCCATGGGAATTCCGTGAGGATTCCATGGGAATTCCTTGAGCATTCCATGGGGATTCCATGGGGATGCCATGGGGATTCCATGAGGATTCCATGGGAATTCTGTGAGCATTCCCTGAGGATTCCATGGGGATTCCATGGGGATCCCATGAGGATTCCATGGGAATTCCATGAGGATTCTATGGGGATTCTGTGAGGATTCCATGGGAATTCTGTGAGCATTCCCTGAGGATTCCATGGGAATTCCATGAGGATTCCATGGGGATTCTATGAGGATTCCATGAGCATTCTATGGGGATTCCATGATGATTCCATGAGGATTCCCTGAGGATTCCATGGGAATTCCATGATGATTCCCTGAGGATTCCATGGGAATTCCATGAGGATTCCCTGAGGATCCCATGGCGATTCCATGGGAATTCCATGATGATTCCATGAGCATTCCATGGGGATTCCATGATGATTCCATGAGGATTCCCTGAGGATTCCATGGGAATTCCATGATGATTCCTTGGGAATTCCATGAGGATTCCCTGAGGATTCCATGGGGATTCCCTGAGGATTCCATGGGAATTCCATGAGCATTCCCTGAGCATTCCACGGCTCTCCTCCGTCCCCGCAGCGCCGCCTCGGGCTCCATGAACCTCCCTGTCATCACCTGCTCCCGCTGCATGAGGCGCGTGGGGCTCTGGGGCTTCCAGCAGCTGGAATCTGCCGCGGCTCCGGAGCCGGATTCCTGCGGCTCCAGCAGCGCCGCCCCGGCCGCTCCCGAGCGCTTCCCGGCCCTCCCCGCATCCCCCCGCAGGATGCTGACGCGGAGCCAGGATCCGGGATCCGAGCAGGTACGTCCTGGGATGCCTCAGCCCGACCCCAAGCGCTCCAAACCCACGTCTGACGGACGGAGGAGCTCCTGTGGAACGGACAGAGCTCTGTGAATTCCCTGTTTTTTCCCCCCCCCGCAGCAGCACGAGAAGAGCCCGTCGCCGGCCGTGGCCCGCCCGCGGGGTTGGGATTCTCCCAGCTCCATGGACCGGGGCGAGTTGGACGGGAGCAGCCCCGCTCTGAGGAGCCGCCCCGTGACGCGGAGCATGGGACAGGGGGACAACATGGAAGTGCCGTCCAGTCCTGTCCGCAGGGCCAA
Source organism: Progne subis subis (assembly GCA_022316685.1). NCBI lineage: Eukaryota > Metazoa > Chordata > Aves > Passeriformes > Hirundinidae > Progne > Progne subis. Next base: position 121,176 of record JAKJHU010000269.1, on the reverse strand, counting down.
GCGGGCGCGGCTCTGCTCCTCCAGCGGCTCGGTGAGCGATCCCGGCTGTCACCGAGGCACACAAAGCAGTCACACGCAGACGAGAGATTTTCGCAAAGCAGAGGTCCTTCCGATCCAGCTCCCAGCTGAGACAGGCCGGAGAGCGAGACCCCTTTGTTTATTTCTTACTTTTTATACATTTGTGGGTCTAACAGAAGATTGGCTTTTTGGGGTTTCCACCCCTCAGCCTCAGTGGCCAGACCAATTGTCAGTTACAATTGTTTTCAGGTTAGAAATATGCAAACAAAGGACAGAGAATGAAAAACAAAGGGTTTGTTTATGTTACATCTGTGGGAAAAGATAGAAAACTGCTCTAATATTCTACAGTAACGAAAAAGATCTGACTCCATTTATGAAATTCAAAAGGCTTTAAAAAACTCAGAAAAACCAGGGTAACACCCAGCGGGCCGTTCCTCATCCAGGGGGTTTGCTGGGGTCCCTGTAGCCACCTCGGGGCACAAAGAGGGATTCTTGGAATCTCCAAACCGCGCCCCGTTGTTGTGTCCCTCCTCTGTCACCTCCTCTGCTGCCATATTCTTTTCAGCCCCCTGATTTATTTGCATTTCTGTAGCGGAGTTTCTCACGGATTTTAACACAAACACAGCGATTGTTTTCACATTTCTCTCCGAGGAGGGACAACCGACGGATTTCTGGTTTGACCAGTGGGGTGGAGAGGTGGCAACCTCATTCTCCAACCCCTGCTCATTGTCCAGGATCCATATACGTGAATAAACTTCCCTTCTTTTTGCTCTGAACTTTGCTGTGTAATTATTATTCTTTTTCCTCTAACAACCCTCCTGGCTTCGCAGGACACGTCCTCGAGGAGCTTCTTTGACCCCAGCTCTCAGCACCGCGATTGGTGTCCCTGGGTCAGCCCCGGCGAGGCAGAGGAACCCCTGGAAGATGCTGCATCCCAGACGGACAAGGAGCCCGGCAAGGCCGAGCCAGGCTGGGAAGTGGTGCTGAAGAGGCTCCTTGGCATCCGAAAATGTGACACGGTGCCCGAAACGGAGCCGGTGGTGAGCCCGGGGCGTCCCAAACCGGCCACGCGGCAAAAATTCGGGATGGAGTGGGTATTGTTCGGGATGAACACGATCCCGGGTTGAGAAGGATGGAGCTGTAGAGCCTGAGCTCTGGCATTCCCACCCCAGGCTCCATCCAAGGCCGGGCTGTGCTGGAGCTGCTATAAATAACAGCTATCCCCGAGCGCCTCGGCGCTGCCCGAGCTCCGGTTTCATTCCGTGTCCCCACAGCTCCTCTCTGCAGCCATCCCAACTCCTGGCTCTTGGATTGCCAGCTTTGCAGAGCCAGGGGGGCAGAGCTGAGGTCACAACTCCCTCCTCACGTGGCTGTGGAGCGGCTGCTGCCTCCCTGGATCTCATTGTCCGCTTGGGTTCCTCCTGCCAGCTCCTTCCTGCTTCAGCTTGGAGCTCAGGGGAGCAGCGGAGCATTCCTGCTTCAGGATTTATCCTGGGAATTTCGTGTGATTTGTGTCCCCAGCAGGTCCCTTCTCGTGGAAGGTGTCCCTGCCCACAGCAGGGGTTGGAACTGGGTGATCTCTACATTCCATGATTCCCTGATTGTGCCTTGTGCCAGGAAAGCTCTGGATGGTCCAGCGGGACCAGTCACAGGGCAAAGGCACCAGACCCAGCTGGAGCAGGGGATGGTTGGAGTCCCTTCCTGCTTTTTAGAGTCCTTTCCTGTTTTTTGGGGTCCTTTCCTGCTTTTTGGGGTCCTTGCCTGCTTTTTTCCTGCTTTTAGGGTCCTTTCCTGCCTTTTGGACTCCCTTTCTGGTTTCTGGAGTCCCTTCCTGCTTCTTGCTTGTAGTTTCCTTGTTCTCCCCTCTAGCTGGCAAATTGAGATCATGAAAATAAGGAACAAACTGCTGTCTTGGTGGCCAGCTGGGATATTTTGGATATTTTTTTGCTTCACTTTCTCCTCGTGCCCTTTGCCAGCGGCAGTTGCAGATCCTGCTCCGGTGCCTTGACCTCTGGCTGTCGCTTTGTTCCCGTCCCTTCCAGAGCCTCTCGGAGAAATCCTGCAAGGTGTTCCGCATTTTCCGGCAGTGGGAGAGCATGAACTCCTCCTGAGCAGGACGTGCCTCTGGAAACCAGCACGGGGCGTCGGGAGGGATCCGAACCTCCGCGCGATCCCTGCGGCAGCTCCGCGCCTCGGGAAGGGAACCCGAGGGGCCCAACGGAGCCCCAGCCACGCTGGCATCCCCCTTCCCTCGCCAAAGCCTTCACAAACTGCTGCTGTGCCCCTCGGCTCCCAGGGCTGGGCAGCCGTGCCCGGAGCTGGGACGTGCCACGGCCGCGTCCCCGAGGGCGACCAGGGCACGCCGTCACCTTCCCGAGGCGTCCGGCCGCGTCCCGCCGCCGGCAGCGCACGGAAGTGACGCCAGGTGGGAATAAACATTTCGTTTTTGTTGGTTTTTCTTCTTCTTTTCTTTTTTTATTTTTTTGGCCTTCCTGCTGGCGTGGTGTTTTTAGCCAGGGCAGGGGATGTAGCTCCTGGATCCCTTGGGATCAATGTTCTGGCTGCCTCCCTGTTTTCCCACTCGGCGTTTCGTTGTCGCCTTTGCCGGTTCTGGGCGTTTTTCCATTGCCTCAATCCTTGTGTCCTTCTGCTGATTGTTTGGGGTGATAAACCCCCGGGGTTGGAGGGTGGGATGCAGCCAAAACCTGGGAAGAGGTGAATTTCTTGGCTTGGGCTGCTGGAAAGGGAGTGGTGTCATCTCCATCCTTGAGGGTGTTGGGGAAAGGCTGAGATTCCACAGACAACCTGGCACAGTTGGATGTCCTCCCTCCAGGGCTGGGGATGTGGGTGAGGGCACAGGGATATGTCATTCCTGGGTTTTCTGGGGTTTTTTTGTTTTTTTTTTTTGAGGAAAGGATCTCCTGCCTCCATTTCCCCAGCCCCAGCTCCGAGGTTTCATCTGTCTCATCCCCTCGGATGGGTTTTGGGATTCTGGCTGCCCCGTGCCTGTGCTGGCTTGGTCAGGGCTGATCCTGGCTCTCCCTGAACCCCAAAACTTGGGGGTGCTCCTGCCCACCTTGGGGCTTCTCCTGGGATCCACCGTTTTGGGATCCTGCCCTCTTGAGCAGGAATCCCACGGGGAGCAGTAGGGCCTCTTCCCTGGAATTTGGGTGGATTCCCTTCCTCTCCTAGGGGGGTTCTAATTATGGGGCTGCTTCACCCCATGGCCCTGCTGGGCTGGGATTTAGGGTGGAGATGGGGATGCCCCAAATCCAGAGGGGTGAGGATGGGCTGGGAAATGCCTGGGATGGGCATGGAAAGCTTTTCCTACAGCCCCCCATGGTTTCCCCATTCCTCACATCTCCCTGGAGCTCTGTCTCGCCCATTTCCAGTGGTTTCCAGCAGTTCCCTATGCCCCCCTCTATTCCCTACATTCCCTATCCATGGATTCTCCTGGCTCTCCCCCATTCCCGTTTTGCTCCGTGATCACAGAACCACCCCACAAATCATGGGATGCCCCCAATCCAGGGAGGGCGATATCCCCATCCCAGGGTGGGAAAGGCCAGCCACAACCCCTCCATCCCAATTTCCAGACCGAGGATCCCCAAAATTCCCTCAGCACCCACATGCCAAGGTTTGGGTGCTCTAAGAGCGGCCTTAAGTTGTTCCGAAATGGAGCAGAGTGCTGCTGTAGTCCCTGATATCCTGGGATAATCCCCGTTGCCACACTGGTGTTTCACAGATGGAATAGAAGCATTCCAAGAAATTACAGTGAAATCCTTCTTTTTCCAATGTCCGGTTTTCTCAGTTGCTTGGAACCAGTCGGGGAATATTGTGGGCTGGGAAATACAGGATCCTCTATCCCAAGTTTTCCAGCTGCTCTGCCCAAATATAACCCCGTTCCCCTGCCAAATTCCCTAAATTCCCTCTGGAATGTGGGGTGTGGATTTGAGTCCCCTCAGGTGGTGTCACCTGCCAGACTCAGGGCATTAAATGGAGGAGCTTTTTGGGATTCTTTGGCTGTGTCTCCTCCCCACAGGGGGAAGGAAACACCGGGGCAGATTTATGGGATGATGCCGGGGTCAGGAATGTGGGGCGTGGAGGTCCCACACCGGAATCCCGTCCGTTTGGGAGACACCCATGAATGCTGTCATCACCCCGGGTGGGTAAACTGAGGCACCGGGAAATGCTTCGCCGGTGTCACATCGGAAATCCGGAATGATGACTCCTGCTGTGGGGCCTGGCCAGCTGCCACATTCCCACTTGGATTGAACGGGATTGCCGTGGGCAAACTCCAAATTCCATGGGGTGGTTCCCTGACCCTGGTGGGAATGGGAAATAGGGGAATAACAGGGCGTCAGAATCCGTGGGGAACGAGGGAGATGCTGCGAATAGAGGGAGCCGTGGGGAATTGTGGACAAACGTGGAAATGGGGGAGCCATGGGGAATTGCCTGACAACAGGCGCCACCCTGTATTTTATGAGGCGGCTTCCTGGCCATGGTGGGAACAGGAAAAATGGAAATGGGGGCATAAGAGAAGTGTCAGAATCCGCGGGGAACGGGGGAGACCCAGGGAATACGGGGAGCATTTGCAAGGGAGGAAGCGGAGTTGGCGGCCGCAGCGGAGCCTCGAACCCGCGGCCCTGCCATTATTTTCCCCTTCCACCTCCCCCCCTCAGAACTACAACTCCCGTCGTGCCTCGGGGCCGGCGGAGCGTTGAGGGCGCGGCCAATGGTAGCGCCGCGGGGCGGTGACGTCACCGCGGGTGACGTCAGGGGTCCAGAGAGAGGCTGGGGCAGAGGCGGCCTGAGCGGCTGAGGGAGCGCGAGCGGCTCGAGGGGGGGCCCTGTCGGCGACAGGAGCGGCGACAGGAGCGGCGACAGTGACAGCAGCGGGTCCCAGCGCCTCGCGGCCCGGCGTTCCTCCGCTCCCTTCGGCGCCGGGCGGCTCCGGCCCGCGGCGGCGGCGCTGACAGCCCGCCCGGAGCCCCGGGGGCGGCCGCGGCCACCATGTCGTCCCCCAGCCCGGGCAAGAGGCGGATGGACACCGACGTGGTCAAGCTGTATCCTTGCCGTGCCTCCCCCCACGCCGGGCTCACGGGAGACGAGGATTCCAAACCCCCCCGCCCCCCCCCCCCCCCACGGCCGGGCCTGCAGAGGGGTGGGAGGGCGGGGGGCACGGGGGAGCCCCGCCGGGGTCGCCCCCAAATCCCTCCATCCGCACCCCCTGGGCCTCTCCCCGGAGCTGGGGGTTGGATCTGCCCTCCCTCTCCTCACCAGGGGAGGCCTAACCCCCCTTTCTGCCGTATTTTGCGGGGTTTATCCCCCTTTGTGGCTTGACAGGCCGCCCTGGGAGTGTCTCTGCAGAGCCCCCCTTGATGGGGGTGATGCCCCCCCAATCTGGGTGCCCCGCACCCCCCCCTTGCCTTGCCCTGGGGAGGGCAGTTCCAGCAGCCACAGCCCAAAGAAGGGCTTTTTGTGGGGTTTATTATTATTATTTATTCCCCCATTTCACCCCTCGGTTCACGAAGCTTCTGGTGCCGGCTTAGGGATTGGATTTTTTGGGGAGGACGGGGAGGGGGTCCCTCGGGGTCTGGCTCAGCAGACCCAGGGGTGGGTGAAGCGCATCGGAGCCCCAGCCCGTCTCCCAAGAGGTTTATGTAACCCTCCAGGTTTGGTTAGGCTTTATTACTTTTTATTTTTCCCTTTCTTCCTTCGTGGATCTGTTTATATTTCCCCCCACCCCCCCACCCCCCCACCCCTTGTTTTTATTCCCGGCCCTTTACGGGGCGGCGAATCCCTTTTTCTCTCTGTCTGGAGAGTGGGTGGCGTTGAAAAATACCCTTGGGAATTCGGTTCTTAGGATTGTTTTATTAATAGTTTTTGTTTACAAGGTGGCGGTGTGAGCCGGGGAAGGGTGGGAATGACGAGAGTGGATGAAATGTTTCTCGATCTGTCGCCTGAACGTGCCCGACCTCCCTCAGCAGGACTCGGGGCCGGTGGCTTTGCTTCGAGGGGGTCGAGGAACGGGTCTGATTTAGTTGCCCAGAGAGAGATAAACAAACTTATCTGGATTCGGTGGTGTTTTTTTGGAAAGGGAGGGGAGGGGGGGGGGAGGGAGGGAGGAGCAGCAGCAGCGCTCCTGTTTGTGGCTTATCGAAGGAAACTTGTGTCTGACGTTCGCCCAAGCAAGCGCCTTTCTCCCCACAAAGCCGCTCTCGGTGTGTGTTGGGTTTTTTTTGGGTTTTTTTTTTCGCCCTGTTTTGAAGCAAATAGGAAATGAGTCCTGATGGTGCTCGAATCGGAGCTATTTTTATCCTGGGGTTTAAAGTTACACACATGTCAGACTCCGCCAATTGCGATCGATGTTTAATCGCACCGGGAGGAGGGTCGGGAATTCCAGCTGTTTGGTGAGGGAGGGGGGGAAAAAGCCTTTCTTAGGGATACCCTGGAAAGAGCTCTGGGCCAGAGCGGGGCCGAGGCCCAACCTGATCGGCTGCTGCTCTGTTTCACTTTCCCCTCCCCCTCTCCTTTTTTTCTTTTTTTCTTTTTTTCTTTTTTTTTTTTTTTTTTTTTCCCCTTTTTGTTCGGTTCCTTGCCGGCGTCTCCAGCGGTCGCAGCATTTTTGGAGGACAAAGAGCAGGTTTTTCCCTGCGAAGTGGCTTTGCCTTGTGTTTCTAGGAGCTGGGTAAGGTAGAAAGCCCCGAATTATCTGGGGTTCCTCTCGGCGCTCTCGCGGGGGGGAGTTTCTGCGCCTGACAAAAGGAACCCCAGTGGCTTTTCCCGAAAGCGAAGCCGTTGTTTGTCGGCTCCGCTCTCCTCGTTTTCCAAGGGGTTGAGGGTTAGAGCAGTCGGTCTCCTGCGGACAACAAACTTAGGAAGTTGGATGTGTCAGATGACTCCTCACCACTCCTCCCTCCCTCCCTCCCTTCCCCAGCCTTTTTTGTTTGTCTGCCCGTCTCGCCCGGGGTGAGCTGCTCGCTAGGCCCCGGCTCCCGAGACGCTTCCCTGGGGAATTTTCCCCCCTCTGGAAGCCGATGTGAAATCAGCGTTTCCTTTTGAGACATGGCAGCGAGGAGGGGCTCGGTGGTGGCCACAGGAGAAGGGTCTCGTCTGAAGGAATGTGCTTGGAGGCAGCTCCTCCTGGGGCTTTCAGGGTTTTGTTGCCTTGCAGGGTTTTGTCTGTTTTGGTGGTGGTTTTTTTTTTTTTGTTTTGTTTTGTTTCGTTTTTTTTTTTTTTTTGGTTTTTTGTTTTGTTTTGTTTTTTTTCTGCCGTTTTCGTTACAGTTTTCCCTTTTCATCCCCCTTTCCACGTCTACAACGGTGAATAATAGCACGGATTTATGGCCTGTCAAGGGCTACCTTTCCCTGTGGGGAGGGGGCACCGAGCAGGGTGAGCACCGCTCCTGCCTTCTCCTGCTCTGACAGGTTTAGGAGCCGAGCGAGGTCTTTTGACGATTCCCATTTTCAATCCTGACACGTCCGTGGTCCTTTTGTGGATGCCTCTTTGTCAGGAGGTGAGGGGAGAGCTGCCTGCTCTCCGTGGGGCTGCAGGAAGGGCAGAGCTCTGCGGGAATGCGTGGAGCTGATGTTTAATAATCTCCTGGACGAGGATGTGCTCTGACTCCCCCGTCACTCATTGTCTCCCTCCGGACAGGGTTTGTGCTGCTGAGGCTGGGAAAAGAGAGCCAGAATCCCTCCTCCTCCCTTTTTTGGGGGGCTCCAGCCAAAGTTCCCTGGGTAATCCGCGACCCTTCAGAGTCGGGGTTTTGCAGGGAGCCTCCATGCTCCCCAAAACACCTCCGGACCCGCTCACCAGCGGCCTGGAAGCGCAGGGTTATCCCACTGGAAAGCCCCCAGGCTCCAGGCCAGGCCTCTCCGAGTAGCTCCCACCCGAGGACGGCAGAACCGGGGCTCCCCTTTGTGATTCCTCCCCACCCAGTTTTGGGGCGAGTGCCAACCTCGGGGCCGTGTTTGCAGGGAGAAAAAGGCCTCGAGCTCTCGCTACTCCTCGGATTGGCTGCTCTGTTACTACCCGGAAACCGGGCCTGGGGCGGAGCGAGGCTGCAGCTGATGGGGAGCCCCTGGCAGGGTGTTTACACCCATGGGGAGACCCACCCCGACACCCCATCCCTCCCCCCAAAACCACGGGGCCGTTCCCCCTTCCAACCCCCGGGGTTTATTGTTCCGCGGCCGCTCCTCTTCCCCTCGGCCGGCAGTTGATTTAGCGCCGCTTTATTTTCCTCCTTTTGTGGGGAAATGCTGGCTGGCTGGCTCGTAGGTCCCCGAGCTGTTATTTTTTTAAGCGTCGGAGCTGGGAGAAGGGAAGGGTTCACCCCGTTTCGTGCCTGAAAGGAATTATAAATAAGCGGCCAGCTTTGTTCGGAGCTCCCTGCGCTTGCCCGGTTTGCGGAGCTGGGGGTTCGGGAGCGTTCATTGACGGAACCTCGCGCTCCCCACTCATTTTAGGCTCGTCCCGAGCCAAGGAGAATAAAAGTCCAAAAGCTCCTTAGTTTACTTGCGGGTTTTGTAACCTCAAAACTCCCCCCTCCCCCCCAAAACATGTTTGCTCCGTCGAGGCAAAGGGTAGGCCAGAGTTTACATTTGGGATAAATGCCTTTTTCTGGTCGTTCTGGGCTTAACACCGCACTTATCATCCCGCTTGAACACCTTCCAAGAGCGGCGTTGAGCAATCGCGGGGGTCACGTGGCTTTGTTCTCTTTGGCCTGTCCCCAGGGAAGAGCGTGTGCTCTGGAATGTCTTGTTTTGGTAGGCTTTTGGTGGGGCTTCGTTGTTTTGTTGGGGTTTTCTTTTTTTGGTTTTTTTTTTTTCCTTTTGGTTTTTGTTTTAAAGGATGGCTCTTTCTCTACGTTTTCCGAACTGTCACGCTGAGCTTCTTTCTGCTCCGCTTCTGGGGCTGCGTTTTAATGAGGCCTCCAGGGATGAGGGGGGATGCTTCCGAACGCACAAAGACGTGGCAGCAGCCCCTTCCCAGAAGTGGGAGAGCCTTCCCTTTCTCCTCATAAACGCTGTCACAGGTGGTGCTTCAGAAATCAGATCAGGTAAACGTGGCTTGGGAGGTGGTGCCTGTCTTTAGGAGAACTCGAAATCCATAAATCTCCGCCCAAACCCGCTGGAGGAAGATAAATAATCTTTGTTGCCTAAATGACAGCTTCCAAGGGGATCGTCTCGCTGCTTTTAGAGCAGAATTCGGCGCTTTTGCTGGCGTCTGGATGGGGTTTTTTTCCCAAAATATTGGCTGGAGCTGGAAGTTCACTCTCCTTTTGTTGCTTTGTCGGTTGGATTGGGGAGGATTTGGGAGCTGGGCCTCCTCGAGCAGACTTGAAAGCCAAATGCACCTGTTTGATCCTGGAGTTCAAACTGGGAAATAGGGTTTTGGTTAAGGGCTGCTTGGAGCAGAGTGCCTGTTGGAGCCTGACATCCCAACCCTGCTAAAATAATAAAAATAATAAAAATAATTTGAATTATTTCCCCATCTCATTTCCTGGACTTGGAGCACCGAGTAGTCTGGCAGGATGACGCTTCCCAGATTCCCAGTTCTGAAGTGGAATTAGGGCACGAAATGCTGATCAAACAAATTCTAGATGCCTTTTCTTTGTCCTAACAATTTAAAAACCCCAATAGGCAGCACTGGGATTTCAGGAAAACAAACATTCCCTATAAAATGGTGGCCTCGCTCTCCCCTCCACCGGCTCCAGGAGGTTGTGCCAGCTGTTTTTCCTGGCTTTCCTAGGGGAGCTGTGCTTGGATTTGTAGTAGGGGATTGTTTTCAAGTGTCATCACGACTATTTTACGATCCCGGCGAGCTTTTGGAAACGTCTCCTGGAGTGACTCCCACGTGCTCGGCATTTTCTCGGCAGCAGGAGCCGATAACGGGAGCTCGGAGCTGAGCTCCCAATCCTGTCCACTTTGTCCAGGTCCCAATATTTTGGATAAAGCAGGAGATGCCCCTCAGTGAGGCCCTGCATTGTTTCATTTGCCAGGGGAAAAAATATGATATTTAATCTCAATTAGAACGTTTTGTCCTGCTTCTGGTCATCGTCGTGCGCTGCCGTTAAACGGCGGTTGGGTTGATTTAATATTTTGGGTGTTTTTTTTTTCTTTAATGAATTTCTCCTTCAAAGTCACCTTTAATTCCTATCCTACCCCGTTCCTGGAGCAGGAGGAGCAGAGAGTGTGGAAGCTGAGGGAGTAAATAAACTGCAGGAGATCGTTCCTTGGAGGCTCCGGGTTTGCTGCCTCCGTGGGAATGCCAGCACAGGGGGAAATACCTGAGGATGTGATTCCCAAAGGGAATCTTGGGATCAGGGAATCTCGGGCATGATCCCTGCCCTGTGTCCTGGGGGAAGCAAAAGCAAAGGAACGCTTAAACTGGAAGTTTTGATGGGATTTTTTTCCTTGGAATTTTTCTTCCCGAACTAAAAGTCTTGATAGACTTTTTCCCTCTTTGTTTCCTTGGGTTTTATTCCTAAACTGAAAGTCCTGATAGACTTTTTCCCTCTTTGTTGTCTTCTTTTTTTTCCCCTAAATTTCAAATATTGATAGACTTTTCCCTTCTTCATTTTCTTTTTTTCCCCTAAATTTGAAGTCTTGGTAGACTTTTTCCCTCTTTATCTTCTTTTTTTCCCTTAAATTTGAAGTCTTGGTAGACTTTTCCCATCTTTGTTTCCTTGGGTTTTATTCCTATATTGAAAGCCTTGATAGGCTTTTCTCCTCTTTGTTTCCTTGGGTTTTATTCCTAAACTGAAAGTCCTGATAGACTTTTTCCCTCTTTGTCGTCTTCTTTTTTTTTCCCTAAATTTCAAATCTTGATACACTTTTCTCCTCTTTGTTTCCTTGGGTTTTATTCCTAAACTGAAAGTCCTGATAGACTTTTTCCCTCTTTGTCGTCTTCTTTTTTTTTCCCTAAATTTCAAATCTTGATACACTTTTCCCTTCTTCATTTTCTTCTTTTTTTTCCCCACTAAATTTGAAGTCTTGATAGACTTTTTCCCCTCTTCGTCTTCTTTTTTTCCCTTAAATTTGAAGTCTTGGTAGACTTTTCCCATCTTTGTTTCCTTGGGTTTTATTCCTATATTGAAAGCCTTGATAGGCTTTTCTCCTCTTTGTTTCCTTGGGTTTTATTCCTAAACTGAAAGTCCTGATAGACTTTTTCCCTCTTTGTCGTCTTCTTTTTTTTTCCCTGAATTTCAAATCTTGATACACTTTTCCCTTCTTCATTTTCTTCTTTTTTTCCCCCACTAAATTTGAAGTCTTGATAGACTTTTCCCCTCTTCATTTTCTTTTTTTCCCTTAAGTTTGAAGTCTCGGTAGACTTTTTCCCCTCTATTTCCTTGGTTTTTATTCCTAGACGGAAAGCCTTGATAGACTTTTCCCCTGTTTATTTTCTTGGGATTTTTTTTCCCCCTTCCCTCAAGGCAGGGCAGCAGGAATGGGGCTGTTGGGAAGCACCCAGAGCTGGGTGCAGCGTCCCTGAACATCCCCAGCACCTGTTGGTGCCTGGTGCCCTGCTTAAACCGTGATTTAATCGGAGCCATTCCCGGGATAAACACAGGTTGTTGTTAAGGAAAGAGAGAGCCCACGGTTTAAAGTGACAGGCTCCCATGTGGAGCAGATCCCCAGCCAAACTCCTCCTGGTTTCGCTGTCAGAGGTGATCCCACGCCCAGGCAGAAATGCCTGAATTTTCCTGCTGTCCCGGGCTTTTATTCCTGCAGCAAAAATGCTGAATAACAAATTTTTTTTTAAAAAAATACAAAACGTGAATTACAGATGTGGGGGTGTGTGTGTATCAGAGCTCAGCGCCTCATTGTGCGTCTTGCTGTGTGCATTCAGCTTCCCTCCTTTTCACTCCCTTCCATCTCCCTGTGGATTTTGTCCGTGTATTTCTGGAATAACGAGCGCAGAGCCCCGCTCTTTGTTTTTCCTCACCAAAATAGAGCTCGCGTGACTGAAGGATCACCCGACCTTGTCGGCTCTGCTTTCCGCTGCCTCGTGCAGCCCGTGTGGGTTCCAGCAGCAGCCTCTGGATGAGCTGCTGGATGGGATGGAGCCCCCAGCACATCCCAGGGAAATGGCCTGACTTGGTTTTGTCGCTGTTCTCAGCTTCTTTTTTTTTTTCCCCTGCCTTTTTTTTTTTTTTTAATTTCCTTTTCCTCTTTGGGATGCTTGGAGCTGTTTGTGCCTTGGTGTGGATACACCTGGAACGCTGCTTATTGGAGAGGAGTGCGAGGATTTGCTCTCCCGTCACCAAGGCGGTCTCTTCCCAGGCTTTTCCATCCTCTATTCCCCCTCATCCCGTCGCCTTTATGACCCCCTCACCTCCAACTGCTGCCTCCTCATCTTCACCCTCCATCTTCTCCCAGCTCCTCACCCTCCCTAAGGATCTGTCCGAGGCTGAGGGTGGATTTAATCTCTTGGAAAACAACGATTTTGCTGCTTCTTGCGTATCCAGTAATGACTGGCCGGGTTCTGCATTCAGGATTTGGCCACTGTTTTATTTCCATCCTCTCATCTTAAATCACTGATTCCCTGGAGCAAATTGATTCCGCCTTCCAGGAGAGGCCCAAATCGCTCCCAAATCACTTGGAACGAGGTGCTGCAGATTGGCAGAGGGCTCGGATTCCTCGTGGATGGTTTGTCCTGTAAACTGGGAATTATGGAGCAGGGCTGGATTTCCTGCATGATCCACATCCAGGAGGTGATGGAGGCTCCCAGGTATTTGTGACTCAGCATGAGGAAGGGGTGGAACCATCTTGGGTTGGGGTTTTTGCGAGGGTCAGGTGCCGCTCTCCCGAAATCGCCGCGTTTCCTTGCGCCTGCTCTCCTTGGATTCGCTGCAAGAAAACAGCATTTAAAAAAACCCCCAACCCTATATATATATATATATATATATATATATATATAAAAATATATAAAATATATATATTTTATATATGATATATATATTATATGTATATTATATATTTTTTATATATATATATTTTTAGTGATTGTACAAATAGAGGGTCAGGGCGGATTATTCCGAAAAAGGTTTTGAAATCTCTGGTTTTAGTTGTTTGGGGTTTTTTTTGTTTTTTGGTGTTATTTCCTTTAAAAAGTGAGTGGTTTGAGTTTGTTAATGTTTTCTTTGGGAAAAAAAATCTACATTTTTGACAGTTTTCACCCTGGAGCCTTTGTGTCATTCCCTGTGAGAGGCTGAGGTTAAAAGCTGACGGTTGATTATTAAATAAATCTTGGATTCTTGACCAAATTCCGGGGGGCTTTTACCTGGCTTCGAGCAGTTTGAGGGGAGGGATTTGGGGTGGAAATGAGAGCTGTGCAGCTCCTTGCTGCCTTCTTGCTGTCACAGCTGATTGTTTCTAGGCACTGGCGTGTGGATATTTCCTAAAGCCTGGCTTGGGACAGGCTGTGGCAATGAGGGAAGGAGAGGTTGGTGCCCTGCATAATGAAGGAATCCCTGCTCCCAGCCAGGAATGGCATTGAAAGGTTCAGCTTAAGGATGTTTATACCAGGGATGGACACTGTAAAATCAGGGATTTTGATAAAACCGATTTTTACACAATTCACCAGGCGTCACCCCTGAAAAACTAAAAACCGGCGCGTGATACTGAGCCCGAGCGTCCCAGATTAACCTCCACCGTGGTAGATTAATGGATGCAAAGTTGAAAAGATTGATAAATTATTAACTTAACCACGCTGGCAATTTTTTTTTCCCCTTCCTGTGGGCCGTGGTGCTTTGTTTTGTCTCGGTGCTGGCAGGTCCGGGCCTGCTCCGAGGCTGTGTCCGAGGAGACACCCGATTTCTGCAGCAGGAAAGCTGCATGAGAACACAACCCTGGCTTGTCTGAGCAGAGACTGAGAATCATTTTGCTCTTAAAAGGAGTTTTCTAAATCAAAATGCTGTTTTAAAACCGGGCCCCGGAGCTCTTGGATCGTCAGCGTGGCCACGGTTGAAGAGTTAAGATTCCTTTTGGTTTTATGGAATGAAGCTGCTGCTTTAAGCCTTGCTCAGCGGAGTGTGAGTGGTGTGGAGCCACGTCTTAATTTTGAGTTTGAAAAGGACCGGGTTGAGCTTTCAGATGCGTTTGGGGAGGGGAGCTGTTGGCTTTTTAAAACGTAATGTCGGGAGATCTGCACGGAGAGGAACCTGGAGGAGCAGAACGTGGAATCAGGAGGTGTTCGAGTGGGAAGGACTTTAGAGATCATCCAGTTCCCACCCAAACCATGGGCAGGGACACCTTCCACCATCCCAGGCTGTTCCAAGCCCTGTCCAGCCTTGCCTTGGACAGTTTTAGGGATGGGAAACCCACACTTGCCTGGACAGCAAGAACACGACGTGGAATTGCTGAGGCACGAAGCCCAAAACTTGCCTTTGACTCCTGGCAGTCCCCAAACTGATCCATTCAGGAAAAATCCTTTCTAATCTATCAAATTTTTTTAAATTATCCTTTTATTTCCCTTGTTTTTCTTGCTTTTTGAGAACGGGGAGAGGTTTCTCCCTGCTGCTAAATCGGGTGGAAGCTGCTCCATCGGGGGAACTGTGGCTCCGTCACCCTCTCCTTTCTGCTGAAGGCAACCGAAACTGGTTTTGTTTTTCTTCTGTCTGATGCCAATAATTCAGACTTGGTGACTTTCCCCCTCAGCTCTCCGAAGTTCCCAGGGCTGCTCCCAGTTTCACGTGGCAGCCAGGCGGGTTTGAAACCTCGCAATGGCCCGGCTGCTTTCCGAAGGCACCCGCATCCCCCTTTGGTTGAATTTTAGGAACTCTCTAAAACAAAAAATCAGGTTTAGAAACCAGCAAGGGCTTTGTTTGGATGAGAAGGCCCTCCCAAGGGCTGATTCCCAGTAGTTTTGGGAATGGCCTTGCTTGGGAATCCTCAATCCCAAAATCAAGGGGGCTGAAATAAAGGAAGGATCCTTCCAGGAGTGCAGCAGTTATCCCAGGAATGTCACATCTCAGCCTGCTTACACTCACTTATTCCTTGTTGCTCCTGAAGGCATCTACTTTTTATTTCTCATTGTTTATTATTATTTTTTTTTTCCTTTTGAGGCTGTGTCAGTGTTGAATTGAGGGAGGCAGTGGAAATAAGGAAGCCGAATGATCAGCGCTTTGTTTAACGTTGTTGGTAACTCAATACTCCTGGCTCAGGGGAGGAATCCGTGCCTGGGGATTGGAGAAAGCTCAGATCCCACCAGGAGAATGTGCTTTGAGAACGAGGGGGGGGACACGGGGCTGGCTTGGAAAGTTGGGATGTCAGAAATCAGATCCCAGGGAGCCAGAGCCTGTGTTCCTTGAAAGGGAAGGTATGTGAGGAGGTGTTAACTCGCCCTGCTCCCGCTGGAGCTGCTCCACGCTTTTTTAAACTCCCGTGCCTCCTGGAAAGCTCCAGGGTCTTGGATTCAAACAGATTTTTGTCACAGTCACCGCTGCAGAGAGAGCTGCACGTTCCTCGGAATCCGCTGCTTTTGTGACTCGGTGGTTTCTGCCGTGCTTTGTTTGGTGCTGCCGTGAGAAGATAATTTTAATTATTCGCCTCATTTGGAGCGAAACCACCCCAGAAAGCAGCCACGTTCTGCAAACCGGGCAGGAGACAAAACCAACGTGCTTTACACGTGGAAAAAAACCCAAACACCAGCGACAGGGGTGGGGAGTGCCTCAACCCCCAATCTGGCGGGACTGGAGAAATATTGCCACGTGCTTTTAGCAGATCAGTTAAACTGGGAACCCTGCTTGAGTCACTGGTCACTGCTAGGAGTAAAACTGAGACTCCAGCCGTGCCAGATGAAACAAAAGCTCCCCTAAAAGTGAGCTGGTGAGCAATAACTGCCTCAATGGATCCCTTTCATCTCTGGCAAGACCCTATTTTGCGTTTCAGGGTTTGCCACGACTTTGCTTTTGCTCTGAAATCAAGGACCCAAAGCCCTGGTGCTAAACTCAGTTTTACACCTTTGGGGAGTAGGTTTTGGAGGAGGGGGATGTGTTTGGCTCTGGTGGTTCGTCCCAGATCGTGGTGTTGGGATTTGGAGCTGCTCTCGCTGACCTGCGTCACAGCTCCTGCGCTCACACCTTGATTTGTGCGGCGGTCCCAAACTGCCGGAGCTTTTGAAATGGGAGTTCTCCGGAAAAAAATCTGAAGTTTTCCTCGCTTCAGCGGGATTTCTTGGAAAAGACTGAGGAGTGAGCAAAGATTTGCTTGTCACACCTCTTTAAATGTAGAAAAAAAAGAATTTTTGGGGGGGCTTGTGCAGGGATTCTGTTGTGGAAAAAGTGCCCAGATGCTGCTGGTGCCTCTTCTCAACGTTGTGCACGTGGCTTTGGGGTTTTTCTGGGGTTTTTTTTGGCTTTTTTCCGTCAATTTTTCTCTGGAGTTGGTTGGATAAGTTGGAACTATGTGTGAGAAGAGTTTATGTTACAGCACAACAAACCTGGTCTAGGGCAGGTGTGGGGATCAGATGATCTTCAAGGTCCCTTCCACCCCAAAATTCCGTAAGAACCGGCTGCTTTGAGTCTGAACCAACATCTCTGTCTTGTTAGAGGCAAATTTTAGTCCTGTGCCGACAGATGTTGAGTTTGCTGTAGTTTGCTTCCTTTTGGACTTTATTGTTTTTGCTCAGCTGGGATATAACAGGATTCTGCGGGCTCGGGAGATGCATTAACGGGGTTTTTCAATGAGTTTTGGAAATTTTTTTTCCAGCTCAGGAGCCGCTGAACCCTTTAAATTGTCCTCTGTGGCTCTTGGTGGCTTCCAGAGTCACAGATTATCTCTGTTGCCACCTGAAGTTCGGTGTCATTAAGGCGTTTCAGGATGTTCTGTCTGTGAGGTTCTCCAGACTTGGGAGGCACCAGAGGTGAAAACTGGGATAGGTGAACTCCACAATCCTCTGCAGGTTTGGTTTTATTTCCAAGGGCTTGGAATCTGCTGCTGAGCATCCCAGGAGAAGTTGGATGGGGCTGTGATGCTGAAGGCTTTGATATTCTTTCACAAGCTGCTTCAAACAGCCATAAAAGCCCAAACCTGAAAGAGGCTGGGGAGCGTTCCCCCAATTCCTCCAGGATATGGGATGGATCAGAAGCAGGAACCGCTTGGCTCAAGCAGATCCTTTGGGTCCAGGTGTGAAATAATGGCCACAATTCCCATTTTGGGTCTCCTGAAGTCACCCAGGAGGCAGCAGGACTTTGCCACATGCAAATCCCTCTCCCAGGAAGTGCCTGGAGCCGCCACAGAAACCCACATCAGCTGCTTTTTAGGTCATTACCAGCCTGGACTAAATTTAGCCCGTGAGCCAGAAGAGGGAGGTTTTGCATCCAAATTTCCTGCCCCATCCCTATTTTTGGAGCATCAGGGCTGTGCCCTACAGCCAGCCCTGCCCCTGCTGAAATCCCTGATTCCTTTTAATCGCACAACGCTCAGCTTGGCTTGGGGAGTTCTGGCTGAGGGAGCTGGAGGTGGAATTGCAGGGAAGAGTGACAGGACATGGAGCTTCTTCGTGGATGAGGGGTTTGAGTCCCATCTAGGGCTGCCAGCGTGGCCAGGAGGAGAATCCTGTCCCGTTTTTGTGCATGGATCAGCTCCACACCCCCGAAAACCTGTGCCTTGCTAAACTCTGGAGATTTGTGGAGCTTTAGGGTGGGAACAGCTCGGGGTAAAGGGAGAAAAACCACTTTTCTCGTCACCCTTTAAATTTATCTAGGGTAAAGAACGTTCCCACTTCTTTATTTATTTTATTTTATTTTTTTTCTCCTGGGCCCCACGTCTCTGCTAAAATTGTCACATGGCAGAGATGAGTAAAGGGGAGGAAAAGAAGTCGCTGTGGCAGCACGAGGGAAAATTGCTGGAAGCGGTGCTGCCGGTTCTATAATTCCAAGCTGTCTTTATTTTAACTTCCTTGATTGTTGGAGGATCCACTCTGGTTAATTGGGGTTTGTTTTTTGGGGTTTTTTTTGTTTTGTTTTGTGTTGTTTTGTGGATTAGTAATATTGTCCTCCAAAAAGGCTTCAAGTGTGTCAAGGCTGCTTAATTCTGATTTATTAAAGGAGGCTGTGATAAATGTGTGTCTTTGAAAGCCTGGCTGGCTCTGCCCGAGGTCACCTGGAATTCAGAGCATCTGGCAGAGGTCGGCTCCAGGCTTTTTGTTCATCTGGGGAGAACTCAGGGGGTTTTTATCAGCTCCTCTCTGAAGGAGGAACCACTTGGAACTTGGCGACAAAAATCCCACTTTTCAGGCAGCTGCACCTGCTAACGACCAAACTGTTAATTAGTTTCTAGTGCGGTTGCAGCGGTGTTCCTTTGTCTCTTCTATAATGGCGATTCAGGGAGGTGATGTCAAGGAATCTTCTGCTTCAGCCGAATTTTGACTAATTATGGGAAAGCTCTGCCTTCACTCCAAAACTCCCCAACACAGCCTAAAAGCTGGGAATTGCAGTGTCCTCACAACACCATTTATCCGGGCACTGTGGGCTGTTTTCCAGGCCTGAACCCAACTTCAATTTTAAATTGACTGCTGGCATTTATTATTTTTTTTTTCTTTTTGTCTGCCGGCATTTTTTTTTTTTTTTTCTTTTTGTCTGCTGGTATTTTTCTCTTTTTGATCCACGTGACGAACCCCAGGTCTTGTTATTCCTGCAGGACTCCAGGTGAGGATTTTCTTCCCTCAGCTCTCCGAAATTCAAGGACGTAAATTTTGGGATGGCTGATTTATAGAATTCCCCTGGGCTCTGAGTGCTGAGCTCCTCGTTAAGGAGTAGAGAGGGAAGTGGGATAATTAAGCCCGAGCAGATGTGGCTCAGGAGCTGCTCCTAATTCCAGCAGATCCAAACTCACCCCTCTGTCCTGTTTTCCCTCTCCAAGTGGATTTGGTGTTTCTGTGTAGGGAACTTTAGGTCTAGGAGCTTCCAGCAGTGGGAGCACCTTCCAAATTCTCCCAGGGAAATGATCCCAATCTTCCTGCAGCCCTCCCACCTCTACACCTCGGAGCTTGTGCCGTGTTTTACCAACACCCTCTGCTCTTCTGCTGCTCCTGTTACTAAAAAAAAAAAAATAATAATTCCCTTTTCCCTTTCCTCTGGTTGTGGTGGTGTCACCTGTGCCAGAGTGGCTTTAATAAACCCGGATTTAGGTGGGATCTTAGGAAGGAATTCCTGCCTGGGCTGGAATTCCCAGAGAAGCTGAGGCTGCCCCTGGATCCCTGGAAATGTCCAAGGCCAGGCTGGACAGCGCTTGGAGCACCCTGGGACGGTGGAAGGTGTCAGGAGGTGGATGTGGATGATCTTTTAGGTCCCTTCCCACCCAAAACCATTCCATGATTTTAATCCCTGCCTTGCTGGGAAATGCTGACATCAGGGGCTTCCCACAATCGGAGAAATTCGCAGTGCTTGAGACCAGCCTGGACCTCTTCCTTCTGCTTCTGAGCTAAGGAAGATCTCCAAAGCCTGGAAACCGTAAAAAAATACTTTAAAAGTAGGTGTTTTCCACGCCTGCCTTCAGCACGACAGCTCTCCTGGGATTTAGGCACCCTTCCCTCCTGGCTCTGGTGTTGCCCCAGCTCTTCCTGGCCGTGGTTTTTGTCGGTGCTGGCGAGCTCAGGGCTTCCCAGACATTCCCAAATCCAAAGCAAGCTCCGGAGGCTTCGCTGGCTCCTTGCTTGGCCGCAGCCCCGCACACGCGGCTCCCGAGGGGATCCTTGTTCATTCTGAGCCCGCCTCTCTCATCTCCCTCCGGAACACAATGTATCTTTAAACCTTCAGCTTGCAGGAAAATCCTGTGGAATTAATCCCTCGGAAAAGACCGGAACCCCTCGGAAGCGCTCGAGGCTTCGAATCTCTTTATTTTATTTTATTTTTCTTTGCCTGCGAGTGTTGTTCTCGGTGCAAAAGGTGATGGTGGGAGCTGGATGCAGGAGGAATTGCTGGGGTTAAAGGAAGCACCAGCCTGATTTCCTGAACTTCCAAGGCTGATAAATGAACTTTTTGCGGGTGGTTTGCTGCCGAAATGAACTTTTTGCGGGTTGTTTGGTGATAAAATGATGTTCTTGGAGGCAGTTCGGTGATTAACTGCCCTCCTCCGTGTCAGTCTTTTTAATTTGTTGGCCAGGCTGGGTTGAACTTGGAGCAACCTGGAGCAGCGCAAGGTGTCCCTGCAGGTGGGACTGGATGGTTTGGAGGTCCATTCCAACCCAAAGCAGGCTGTGATTCCGCTTTTCCGGAGTTAAGACTCCTTTTCCAGAATCTTGATGGGTGGGAATTACCGACCCGACCTTGGAAATTGCGTATTTGTATTTCCTCAGGACTGACCCGTGCAGTAGAATCCCGCCTGACTCGGCAGAAACTCAGATTTCTTAATGAACCCTCTTGAACAGAAACGAGCACGCGCCCTGGACAAAAAACCGGGGACAAACCCGCTCGTGCAGCTTGGCTGTGGGATGTTGGACGTGTTTTTATGGGGCAGCCACAGCGCCTCATTGCCCTCGTTCCGTCGGCAGGATGAAGGGGATAATTGATTTAATAGCTGTGACAGAGGCACGCTGGATTGCCGGAGGAATTTCTGTCCAAAAACCCTGGCGTGCAGGAAGCTCCCCGCACCTTTTCCCCTAGCAACACCTGGCTGCAGTTTGCTGCTGTGTGGGTTTGTGGTGGGGGTTTTTTTTATTATTTTTTAATGCTGCAGGTGACCTGGAAAGAAGGAGAATTTTATGAACTTTAGCTGTGTGTAACTGGGGTGCTCGTTCCTAAATCACTTGGGGTTTTTCTGCTTTGGTGCGAGAGAAAACGGGGAAGTCGTGGTGGTTGTAACTTCACCAGGCCTGTGAATCAGGGTTGGAATTTGTGCTAAAAACCCAAGGAAATTGTGCGTAAATCCTGCCTGAGCTGCTCCTTTAAAACCCTTTGAACAAAGCCAAGGAGAGGGGGGGAAGCAAATCTGATCCCTCTGGAAATTCTGGCAGGGAGATGAGGGAACAAATCCCATCCTCCGGGGTTTGGAAGGGATCTGGGAAAGGCACAACACCCTCAGGTCCTCAAATTTGAAATATTTCCGTGTAGGATTGGAAGAACTTCTGCAAAACGACCCCAGTGTGGAGATAACTCCGTTTTTCTTGGTGTTGGAGGTGCTTGGGAAGCAGGAAAGGAAAAATCCCCCTGGATTCTGTTCCTGGTAGACCAAGGAGAGCTGTTGTAAACATCACCCCGATGCCAAAGGAGCAGGATCCTGACCAGGACAGCAAATGGGTTTCAAATGAGCCTTTCCAAAGTTTGGGTGTTGCCTCAGCACTTAGGGAAGAATTTCGAGTGCCTCTTCCACAGGCTTGATGTTCATCCCGATTTTCCACTGCTCTGTGCCTCCTCTGCTGCACCTGAGCAGAATTTTACTTGTTCTTGAAAAAAGCTGTATTTTTAATAGCGTTTTGAAAGGAACAACAACAACAAAAAATTCCCAGGTGCCGCAGGAATGCTCCACCCTGAGAAAAAACCCCACCTGTAGCTGCTGGAGCTTTGTGTGTTCCTTCAGATTTGGGCGGTGGGAATTCTGTGCCGAAGCCAAACCAGGATTTTCCTCTGCATTATTTTAAGTTGAAGGAGTTGCACTAATCTCAAGCCTAACTTCCACATTCAGTTGGCTTTTTATTCCCTCCGCCCATGCTGGAGAAATCCCAGTGGGTTTGGAGATTTTGTTTTAAAGCTCTTTTCTTCGAGGATTGGCAGATGAGAACCAGGAAGGCTCCGAACTGCTGGAGCTTCTGGCTCGAGTAGCAAAGAATTCTGGAGTAAACAACTGGGGGAACGGCCTAAAACTGGAGAGGGTAAGTTTAGATTAAACCTTAGGGAGAAATTCTTCCCTGTGAGGGCGGTGAGACCTTGGCACAGCTTGGCTGGGGCTGCCCCTGGATCCCTGGAATTGTTCAAGATTGGGGCTTGGAGCACCCTTGGGACAGTGGAAAGTGCCCCTGGATGGATTTGAGATCCCTTCCCACCCAAATTTTATGATTTTATGAGATAACCAGTGGTTCTCTTTTCTTCAGGGGGACAAATCACCCCTGAAATATCTTTGGGAAACCTGACTGCTGTTGTTCTTGGAGCAGAAAACACCTGGGTGGGAGGCAGTTCCCTGCTGGGAGTTTGGATTTGGAGCACAAAAGCCAGTTATTGAGGAATTAAAGTGGAAGCAGCTTTGTGAGCACAGAGCTGCCTCCTTTCCACTGGCACTGTCCGTTTCTGTGGGCTCTGGGTCTGCTTTAGAGTTCAAGCCCAGCTTGCCCAGGCTGGAATTTCAAACACTTGGTGCTGCCTCAGCTCTGAAAACCGTGAGTTAAAAACCCTGGTGCAAGTGGGATCGGGAATTGCATCCCTGAGTGTTTCTCGTGGGCTTGGAAGGAACTCTGCCAACCGACCCCACGCTGGAGGGAACTCTCTTTTCCTTGGTGTTGGAAAGGCTTGGGGAGCAGGACAGCAAAAACCCCGCTGGATTCTGCTCCTGGTGGGATCCTGAGCAGGACTTGGGAAGCGTTTCCTCCCCCTTGTGATGTTTCAGCGGTTCAAAGTTCAGTTTGTTTGTGGGGAGCCTCTCCCAGACCTGATTTTTCTTGATGCATCCCAGCTTGGGGTGTTGATTACAGCGGTTCTCGGGATTCCCTGGGTTCACACTTCCTTAAGTCAGGCTTAGGCTGGAGTTTGAGCTGAGGAGCAGCATCTTCTCCCTCAGTCTCTGTGGCCCGATTCAGCATCTTCTGCGGGCAAGGAAAGATCCTGGCAGCAGAGAGGATGTGGAATCTGCCTCCAGAATTTAAGCTTCATTTATTTTAACCTTAAAATATTTCCTTTGACATTTTCTCCTTCCTGCCACGAAACCCTTTTTATCTTGTTTAAAATCAAGACCTTGACATAATCCTAGATTTTTTATTATTATTATTTTTTTCCCCTAAATAAGCCCTTGCCAAAGCTCAGCTCTTGGCCTCCCCTGCATCTGCTTGGAGTGCAAACATCTCATCGCACGGGTTTTCCAGCAGCAGGAGATGGCTGTTTGTCCCTCTGGGGCTTCGTGTCACCGTTGCTGAGGTGCTTTGAGGCAGTTTCGGAATGACTGTGGAGGTTTCTGCGAGTGAGAAAGAACCTCAATAAAACCTACCAAAAAACCAAACTCCCCTTGAGGGAAAAGGCCACATCTTAAAATAATTTTTTTTTCTTCCCCTCGAAGACTAAATTGGAGAAATATTTGAATATGTCAAAGCAATCTGCTTTTTAACAGACCTGCAGCATTCTTGTAAATCACGTGATGGGGCCCAGCCCCAAAATAAACTTACATCTTGGGCTTGGTGTCAGGTCTAGCGCGGGTTTGGGCTCACGCTCGCTCCTGCGGTTTCACGACCACGGTTTCTCTTTCACAAGGGTTTGCAGCACTTCTTGAATCCTCCCAAAGAGGAAATGAACCCTTGCCAGCACACCTGGGGGGGAAAAAAAAAAAAAGCAAAGACTGTGTTTTCCCCTTCTGCTGTTTCTCTGCAAACACACTTGAAATTTCTGGCTGCTTGGAGAAGTTGATTGTTTGGTACACAATTCCACCAGTGTGTTCCATCCCCATGAAAACCAACATCTCTGAGAGTTTAGAGCGAGGCAAATACTAAATCTGGAGCTTCAGCTCAGATGTGTGGCCACCAAAACTGCTCCAGTTCCATCCTCGGTGCTCCTGGATCCAGCTCTGGCTTTCCCCGGAGCTGAAACTCAGAGTGGTGAGTTCTGGTTCCTGATTGTTTCCAGCTCTCGGAATTCTCCTGGGAAGCTCAGGCATCGGGTCAGAGTCCAATCTTGGGGATGTTTTTTGCCTCTCCAGTTATCCCAGAGAAATTCTCAGTTCCTTCCCTGTAGGATCCGTGTTTTAGGAGTTTGCTCGTTGACAGTTGCTTCTAATTAGGTGTTAATTGCACCTCTTGGATGCCTGCTTGACTTTTCCCGAGATTTAAGGAGATCTTGTGCTTGTGGAGGTGGCTCTGTCACTGTGCTCACACGCAGGGACATCACTTGAGCTTTATTGATCCCAACTTCACTCCAGCTCCCTTCCATCAGCTCCAAAGCCCCTTTTAAATCCCCTGTGCCAACTTCTTCTCACCTTGGCTAACGCATCTCCCTGCCAGGAGCTCACGGTTCAGGTGGATTGATGGGATGGAGGGAATTCCTGGAGCCATCCCTGCAGTTCAGTATTGGCCCATCCCCTGGAAGCTGGACGCAGTCCTGGACAAGTCTGTTCCAATCTCTTCTTTCTAATGCAAAAATAAAACACCAGATCATGGAATCGTTTTAGTTGGGAAAGTCCTCTCAGATGTGGAGTCCAACGATTCCCAGCACTGCACTCGTATCCCCAAGTGCCACATCCACAGGGCTTTGAAATCCCTGCAGGGATGGGCACTCCAAACCTCCCTGGGCAGCTCGTTCCAATGCTTGACAACCTTTTTTCCATGGAGGAATTTTCCCTAAAATCCACCCTGAGGCCGTTCCCTGGGAGCAGAGCCCGACCCCCCTGGCTGTCCCCTCCTGTCAGGGACTTGTGCAGAGCCACCAGCTCCCCCCTGATCCCCCTTTTCTCCAGGCTCAGCCCCTTCCCAGCTCCCCCTGATCTCCCTTTTCTCCAGGCTCAGTCCCTTCCCAGCTCCCCCTGATCCCCCTTTTCTCCAGGCTCAGCCCCTTCCCAGCTCCCCCCTGATCCCCCTTTTCTCCAGGCTCAGCCCCTTCCCAGCTCCCCCTGATCCCCCTTTTCTCCAGGCTCAGCCCCTTCCCAGCTCCCCCTGATCCCCCTTTTCTCCAGGCTCCAGCTCCCTCAGCTTTTCCTGGGGCTCCAGCCCCGTTCCCCAGCTCCTTTCCCTTCCACGGATAAAAGATCCAATATCTCCCCGCCGTCTGTTTTTTTTTTTTTCTCAAAGCTGAAACTTTTGAAGGGAGCAGCAGAGAGCTGGGGAGGGCAGTGGATGAATTTATTTCCCTAAGGAAAGGGCAGTGCTGCTCCATCCGGCGTGGAATGGGATGCACCTCGTCTTGCTGCGGTGCTTCTGCTGAAGGAAAAGCAGGTTTGGAGCCTGGAGTGGAGGAAAAGGCTGACTTAATTCGTGCTGGCTTCAGGGCAGCCAGCTCGTCTGCAGAGCGTCTCCAGGGAAAAAGCTGCCTTCTCCTTCTACCTTTTCCTCGTTACCCCGCTCTCTCGGCACAAAGATTCACAGATGTGAATCACCAGGAGCTCCAGAGAAAGCAAGGCAGGCTGGAGGCTTTGCTGGAGCAGCGTTTCCTGCTCCCCAAATCCCTGTTTTCATCCCGCAGGTGTGTTTTTGGTTCCCTGGGAAGCGCCTCTTGGTAGGGTCAGTGGTGACCAAGGGCTTGGCGTGGAGGAAATTTGCCTTATGTGAAATTGGGGGAGGAGTGCCTGTGGAATAATTGAAGAATTTTTTCGTGTGTGTGTGTGTGATTTCTTCCCTCAGGCAGGTAAAACCTGGTAGAGAAGTGCCCAGGAAGGGTTTTTTTGCTTGGTTTTTTTTTTGTTGTTTTTTTTTTCCCCGAAATGAAGCTGCGTTTCCAACAAGGAAACTCTTAGGTGCAGTAAAATGAAAACTCAGCAGGCAGGCACAGGTTCAGTTATTAATTCACAATTCCTGTCCTTCCAGGGCGTTTTTGGCAGCAGACAGAGCTGGTGTTGTCTTTCAAGGAGTGAAACCCCCTCTGTGCTCAGCTGTCCCAGGAGCCCTGTTTGTCCTCTGAGCTTTCCAGGAGTGCTCTGCTGTCCTTTTTTTTTTATTATTTTATTGTATTCCGTAGGATTAAAATCAGTTTTGTGGCTTTCAGAGCTGTGGGGTTCCTGGAAAAGTCCAGCTTTAAGAGTCATGGAATCCCACAATGGTTTGGATTGGAAGGGACCTTAAAGACCACGGGCAGTGACACCTCCCACTGTCCCAGGGTGTTCCAAGCCCCACTGTCCAACCTGGCCTTGGACATTCCAGGGATCTCTGGGAACTGCAGCCCAGGCAGGAATTCCTTCCCAAGATCCCACCCAAATCTCCTCTTTTCCAATCCCAACCCATTCCCTGTGTCCTGTCCCTCCAGGCCTTGTCCCCAGCCCCTCTGCAGCTCTCCTGGAGCCTCTTCAGGCCCTGGAATGTTCTGGAAGCTCTCCCTGGATCCAGGAGAACATTCCCAGCTCCTCCAGCCTGGCTCCAGAGCAGAGAGGAGCCTTTGGAGCAGCTCTGTGGTCTCCTCCAGCAGCTCCAGGTTCTTCTGCTGGTGACTCCAGCTCTGCACGTGGGGCCTCATGAGGGCAGAGGGAAAATCCAGAGGAAGGGAAGTTGGGATTTGCCCCAGGAATGTGAGGATAAAACCCCAGGTCGCCTCAGAAATTGTTCAGCAGAACCTCTTTGGCAAATAACAAACCCGGGGTTGATGCTAGAAAACCCCATTTGGCATAAAAAGGGAGAAAATTCGAGGCTGCCCTGTGGCAGGGAGAATTCCTAGCCTGAGGAAAACCCGTGGGTTTGAATATTGGAATAATTTTAGCCTGGAGTTCTCGAGAAGTTTGCAACAAATCAGGTGCTAAAAATCCACCTCTTTGTGGCCTTCATAACCTTTTTAACTTCCAAAAGTCCTTTTTTTTGGAGGCGATTGGTGTCGAAAAACCCCCCGGCTCGAGAATATTCCAGAGGAATTCGCCCCTCTGCCACCTCGAGGTTCCACAGGACAGGTGGTGTGAAGCTCTGGACAATGGGGGGAAAAAATAATCAGCTGGCTGAGCGTTAATCTCGTTTTTAAATTGCCTTTTTTATCACAAAATACCGTGATTGATGTGCTCAAAGGCAGGTTGTCTGCTTAGATGGCATGGCTGGATGATTTATTATTATTATTATTATTATTATTAGTTTTTTAAATCTATTCAGGTGCGGTGTTTGGTTTTCCTGCAGATTCAGGGTGATTTCTCTGGTGACGTTCTTCACCTGCAGACAGGTATCTAAATAAATCCTTTAAATCCTTAAAAAGGATTTAATTCCTCTTCACGACCCGTCTCCCACTTGCGTGGATCGAAATCCACAACTTTATTTTTCCTCTTTCTGCTCCTCTTCGGCTCAGGGCTGCTCGTGGCCTTCACTGGATATTTTTAGCTGGAAAACTCATTTTCCCAAGCTTGTAACTAACGTTAATTTTAAAGGAACTTAATGAAAGGATTGTGTTTTTCTTTTTCTTTTTTTTTTTTTTTGAGGAGTTAAATGTTTGCCAGGAAAAAAAGCCACTCAAGCCTGTGAACAGACAGAGACCATCTGTAGGCCGTGATGTTCATCTGGGATTTGGGGAGATCTTGGTCTGAAGTCAAATCCTAACAATTTTTATTTTTTTGGGGGGGGGGTTTGTTGGTTTTTTTTTGATTGCTGCAGGGGAAATCCAGCCCTGCAGCGGTGGGTGGCCTTGCGTGAGGATAAGGAAATGGGAATTTCACCCTGGAACAGGCAAATCCCCGGTGGTCACTTTTTCCTGACTGACGCTCCGTTCTTCACGCTCCGCATTCAAAAGGTTTTTGTGGGCGTTTTGTCCCGATGTAGAAGAACTAAAATGCTTTAAATCGCTTTTTTATTTGGGACCAAGGAAATCATTTCCTCCGAGTTCAGGCCCGAAGGCAGAGCCTTGATCCCGACACAGAGCTGAGGCTCCTGCTCAAATCCATCGGCTTTGGAGCTCCTGGCACTGGATCGGGAGCCTGAAAAATTCCCTTGGCTCTGATATTTAAAAATAAGCTTCCATAGCATCCTCTCAATATTCCCAACATTTCCTGGTGTTAAAATCCTCTTCATAATCTAAGATAACTTACCTTCAGGTCCTCAGGACTCGCCTCTCATTTCTGTGGATTTTGAACTTAGAAATCTGGACTCGTATCCAGATTTTTCTCTTTTTCCCTTGACTTTTCCGCTGGCGGTTTTTTTGGGGTTTTTTTTGGCACCAGGTCCAATTGGCATCCTGAGGTGATGAGGAGGAGTTAAAAGCAGCAAGGCCAAAAGCCTTGGGAGGGATTTGGGTGATGCTTTTTAAACGTTTGAGGGCGTGGGATTGTAGCTGTGAGCTTGGCTCTGTGTCCTGCTGTGGGGACGAGGGTTCCTTCCAGGATAAACCCCTGGAATCAGGGAAGTTAAAAGTCTTTAGCCATTAATTGCTTGGATTTTTTTGTGAATTTGACTGATGAGAAGAGCACTGAAGAGAGAATGCGGGCGCAGAGAGATTGGCCTGGACAAGGGTGGACTGGAAGCTCCATAAAATGGTTTTCCCAAAAAAAAGCTGGATGAATTCCTGAGAGCTTTCTGCACGGATTTACAGCAGTATCCAATGAAAAGGGGATGGCTGGGAATTCTGGACGCAGACATCCCAGGAGAAACGTGTGGAGAGCACCTTCAACTGTGAGAATCTCCAGGTTCTTGGTGCTCCTTTCCTGGGGTTTCCCGAAGCTGCTTTGCTGAAGAAGACCTGGAGCGTTTGTCCTTCCTGGGATTTCCTTGGAATCGCTGCGGGATCCGTCAGGCCGGAACCTGGATGCAGGAGAGGACATTCCGTGTTTCTTCAGCGCCTGGATTGCTCCTGGATCCGAGCCTGCTGATTAATTCCTGGCCTGTTCGGGATGGAATTTTTCTGGGATTCGCTTGCGAGGCTTTGGCTTCACGGGAAAAAAACTCAGCGTGAGCTGAGAGAAGAGTTGGATCAGGGCCTGTGTTCTTCACCCCAGTTATGGTGGAGATTTCTCTGGGAACGTGGCCTGGACACTGCTCCAAACGTGTCCAATCCCTCCTGCTGCTCCCCCGTGCTTATTCCTTGTGCTGCTGCCACAGTTTGCGGGATGCCTCGGATTCCTGGATTTCCCAGAGCCCCAAACTTCTGCGATGACGGTTTCCTTCCCTGAAGAATTTCTGGAGATGGAAAAAAGCTGGTAGGGTGGAAATGTTCTCTCTGTAACAGCTCCATGCAGCTCTCCCAGGAGTGCTCTCAGCTGTTTCCTTAGCGGATTTCCAAGATTTCGTGTTCCTGGGCGTCTTTTCCTTGCTGGAGAAGGGAGAGGGCAGATGTTCCACCCCAGCTGTGCTGGTGGCGGTTGGCTCAGCTGGGATTCACCCCACTGCAAGGGAAGAGGCTTTTCCCAGCTTCATTCCTGCTGATGCACTCCTGGAGATTCCCCCTGTGTTGGTGCAAGGGGGCTGCGTTGCTGAAATCCACTTTATTTTCAGTCTGTCCTCAGTTACAGAGGCAGGGAATGGTTTGGGTGGGAAAGGACCTTAAGGATTTCCCAGTTCCAACCCAAAACAGGGACAGGGACACTTTCTGCTGGCCTTGGACACTTCCAGGGATCCAGGGATCAGCCACAGCTTCTCTGGGAATTTATGCCAGGGTCTCAGTGCCTTCACAGGGAAGAATTTCTGGTCACCGTGTCAATTAAACAACCTTTTGTTCCCAAGGTTTTGTTCCCAAACCTTTCATCCCAATGTTTCTCCCTTTCACAAACCTAATTCACTGACTGATTTTTTTTTTTTTTTTGGTAGGAATTTTTGCTCTTTGCCACAACAAGGACAGTGTTCAGATGTGACCCTGTGTGGCTCATAAATATTTTTTGGAATTTGGCAACACCAGGGTTGAGCCCGAGCGTGGAGAACTCAGCTTTCATTTTCAGCTGGCGTTAACTCAGGGAGCTGAGGAGCATCCAGGCTGGAGCTGCTCAGGATCAGGCTGGGAGAACTGGTTTTTATTAAGCAGGACTCGGTTTAGTCCAAAGTAGAACCATTTGTGTTCAGTCTGATCCGTGAAGTGTGAAAATCCTCCAGTACTGAGCATTTTCCAGGCCGTCGCTGCACGCAGCGCCGTGCAAGAGTTTGGGAACCTGGAATAGTTATCCAGGGATACATTTCCTAAGGAATTAAACTTCAAAAAAAACTCCCTGCCGTGGTGACATGAGAAGATCTGGTGCCAAACATCCCTCGGCGTCAGGACTGGACGCAGCCGTGGCGCTTCCTTGGGAGGCTCCTCACCCCAAACCCGGAGCGATTTCCAGGAGATCCCCCTTGGATTTTAGCAGGAAAATCGCTGGCACTGAGGGCGTTTCTGTTTCCAGCTCTCCTTTGTGAGCTGCTCCTGGATGTGGAATTTTAGGGCAGAGCAGCTCGGGGTGAGCCGAGAAAACCCCGCAGCCAAAAGAAACTTTTCCCTCTCCCCTTGAGGAACGAGGTTGTTGTGTCCAAACTTTTTTTGGAGCTGACGCTGTGGGAAAAGTCTGTCCAGTCTGGGAATTATTGTGCTTGAGGGATTGAAATAAATCCCCCCGCGGATGGGACTTGGGTCTCCCCACAAGAACTGCTGCTGCGGGGTGCAGGAGCCTCACGCGGCCCTTTGTGAAATCCAGTGGATTTCACAGCTTGTCCTTTAAGATCTAGGGTCTGAGATGGGAATTCTTCGTTCCTGCTGGGTTGGGAATATTTCGGCGTCATCGAGGTGCGAGGGGGATCTGTGGAATTCCTGCAATCCCGGGCAAACTCGGTGCCGTGGAAGCAGGAAAACTTTTCCATCCAAGGAGGGGGGAAAAAAGGGAAATCTGCCTTTAATTCCCTGGGGCTGGAACATTCCTACCCAGCTCCTGCTGGGATGTGAAGGATCTCGTATGAAACATCCCATGCTCAGATGGGAGCAGCCTCGATGCTGCAGAGCCCAAGTTCAGGTGGGATCAAACCTTTGATTTTCTCCCTCTTCCCTCGTGATTCTTACCCAGACCGTTGATGAAAAGTAATTGCTGTAGGATATTATTCCCAATCCATTAACAGTGATTTGCAGGCGAATTCCTCATCAAGCTCCAGCACTGAAACACCACCGCTAAATGTTTTAATGGAGCCTTGCTCAGAACAAAGATTTCCTGCCTTTCCCTTTGTATTCCCTTCTTCCCACCTGCCTTTCCCTTTGTATTCCCTGCTTCCCGAAGCGCTTTGATTCTTCCAGTTGTTCTTTCCACGCTGTCTCTCCCAAGATTCGAGAGGTTTTTTTTTGGGTCTTGCAAGTCAAATTAACGTGAGATTGCCACGATCTGCGTGGCAGCAGTGGGAGGGGAGAATGGAATTCATCGGAGCAGCCTCAGCAGATTTATTTCAAATGCGTCCCAGTGCTCTCCCAAATCGGAGTTTAGGCTGTGTAGGAGGGGATGGAAGAGTCGGAGGATTCATCCCAAGGTTCCTCAGGGCAGGGGAGGGTGGGGAATTGGCTTTTGCCGACGTCATTGTGGTGCTGTGGTCGCTTAGATGTGTCAGGACGCTGCAATTCCGCGTGGGGCTCGGGATATTTGGGATATTTGGGTCAGCAGGCTTTGAGTGAATTCCTCGGGTGTGAGCAGATGGGGTTTTGTTTCCCGGATTCGAATGTTTTCCCTTGACTTGCTGCCATCAGGATCGAGAGCAAACACGAGGTCACGATCTTAGGAGGACTCAACGAGTTTGTCGTGAAGTTTTACGGACCACAAGGAAGTAAGTTCGTGACCCTGCCCTGCCGGAAAAACAAGGCGGTGGCTTGCGGTGGGAGTGAGGAGATGACATTCCAGAGGGGAAGAGATGAGCAAATCTCAGGGGGATTCGGAGAAATCCGGGGAAGCCACTTTCTGGAGGGAGGGGAAGATCCAGTTGTGAGCATGGAACAATCCCTTGGGGCCAGATGCTGCCTCTGGAAAACTCCTTCAGCATCCCTGAGCTTTCCTAAACCTGGCAAAACTTCCATGGCTCCTGGCGATTTCCGTTAAAATGGCTTTTCCACCTTAATTTAGCACCACCTCCAAAGGTGAGGAGACGATCCCAAAGTTCCTGGTTTTAATCAGGCTCCGGTGTCTTCGTGCCGAGATCTTTTCTGGGACCCCGGTGCAAATCGTGTCGGGCAGAGCAGGAAAAAAGCTTTTCCCATGGGAGCTTTGCTCTGAAATCTCAGCCCCAGTGGAGCTGTGGATCATTCCAGAGGGGGATTTCCCTTCGTGCTCTGGTTCTGTTTATCTCTGTGCAGTGTCTAATTCCCGCTTTTCCTCCCTTGCAGCACCGTATGAAGGTGGAGTATGGAAAGTTAGAGTCGACCTTCCTGACAAATACCCCTTCAAATCCCCATCCATAGGTAACAAACGCTCCTTTTCCATCAGAATCCTGTGCTTTGTGCCTAAGGTTCGCAGGTGGAGTGGGACCAGGACTTCTAAAGTCTGCAGAGTGTTTTTATCAGGTTGCAGAGAGGGATTTTGGGCTGTGGAAGGAGGAGGAGCTGGGGTTTGGGATGCATATTTGTGTGCTGATCAATTAAATCTCTATTCCATATGAGGGGTTTTTTTCAACAATAACTCCACTTACTGTGTGGAGCGAAGATCACAGTTCTTGGTGATCTTTTGGGATCTTCTGTCCAAAAGTTCTTCCACTGAAGCCTCCATCCTAATGGAGCAGGGAATATTTATATGGAGGAACTGAAAAAACAAGGATTTATCACCAAAAAGAAAATGCTGGCTTGGCCGGTCAGGCTTGTTTCACCGTGGAGAGCAGTAGGAGAATCGATTAGGAAATGATTTTTTAGCTCAGATCCATCCTTGGGGAGCAAAAAACCACCTCGGATCTCTTCAGGTGCCCGACTTTATTCCAGTTGCTGAAACCCTTTCCGACACCAGCATCCTCCTTCGGAGCTGACAGATCTTGGCTGCTTCCTTCAAATCACCCCTTCGGCTCAGGTTTTACTTGGGAGCTCTGTGGGATGAGAAATCATCTGTTCCAAGTGGGAATTGTGTTTTTTGGGAGAGGGGGGTGCTGTTCATTCACCATCCTTGACCTTTTTGCTTTAATTCGGCCTTGAAACCTTCCGTGAACCCCAGAAACATGCAAACAGAGGAGGAACACAGGAATCTGCAGCTCTGAGGAGCTTCTTCTTCCTCCTCAACCAGCTCTGGCACTTCCTCTTGGAGAGGCGCATTCCAAGTGGGAATTCCAGTCCTTTGTCCTTCCCCACTTTAAACCAGTGCAGGTTTAAATCTTGGAATGGTTTGGGTTGGAAAGGGATCTAAAACCTCATCCAGTTCCTATCCCGGGGTGCCCCAACCCCAGTCCAGGCCTTGGAGCAGGGCGATGTGCAGGGAGCTGTTTCCTGCTCAAACCACTGACTCCTTTTGGCCCTTCTGACGTGGATTTTGCTGCTTTGCTCTCA
This sequence comes from Progne subis subis, assembly GCA_022316685.1. Lineage (NCBI taxonomy): Eukaryota > Metazoa > Chordata > Aves > Passeriformes > Hirundinidae > Progne > Progne subis. The sequence continues at coordinate 87,955 of JAKJHU010000269.1, read as the reverse complement.
GTTTTCCGTCCCGCGCTCGTTTGAATCCGTTCTGTTTCCGCTGGTTCATCCCAGACCTCATGAGGAGCTTCCCTTCACCCTAAGGGTGTCTGTTCAAGTGGCTGGAAAATCTCTTTTTTTCCTTCCCACAATCTTCCTGTTGCTGAAAAAAACCCCTTTTTTCTCCTAAAGATCTTGCTGAAACCTCCTTTTCTTCCCCAAAAAACTGCCTCTTGCTGAAAAACCCTTTTTTCCTTCCCCAAAATCTTTGTCTTGCTGAAAATCCCTTTTTTCCTTCCCAAAATCTTCCTCTTCCTGAAAACTCCCTTTTTTCCCCTCAAGCTCTTGCTGAAAATCCCTTTTTTTCCCCTCAAGCTCTTGCTGAAAATCCCTTTTTTTCCTTCCCAAAATCATCTTCTTCGAAAACCCATTTTTTCCCCTTAAGCTCTTGCTGAAAATCCCTTTTTCTCCTTCCTGAAATCTTCCTGTTGCTGAAAACTCCCTTTTTCCCCCTCAAGCTCTTGCTGAAAATCCCTTTTTTCCCTTCCCCAAAATCTTCCTCTTGCTGAAATCTCCCTTTTTTCCTTCCCAAAAATCTTCCTCTTCCTGAAAACTCCCTTTTTTCCCCTCAAGCTCTTGCTGAAAATCCCTTTTTTTTCTTCCCAAAAATCTTCTTCTTGCTGAAAACCCCCATTTTTCCTTCCCAAAATCTTCTTCTTCCTGAAAACCCATTTTTCCCCTCGAGCTCTTGCTGAAAACCCATTTTTCTCCCTAAAAATCTGCCTTTTGCTGGAAACAAGAGTTGGGTTGGATAAAATCCTTGCTACACCTGAGCTGGCTGTGGAAAACCTGGGAATCTCCAAGGAGAAGTGCTGAAGCTCAGGAAAAGCTGCTCCCAAGAGGCTGTAGGGAAGTTTATTTTTTGTTGGGTTTTTTTGTTTTGGTTGGTTTTTTTCCCCTTTTTTTCCCCATTTTTGCTGTCCCAGCCCAGCCTGGCTGAAACCTCCTGGGCCATCCTGATCTAATCTGTGCTTTGGACATTTTCCTGATCAAAACTTCATCCCAGCTGAACTGGGAGCACTGGAAATGATGGAAAGGAGCCAATTCCTAACCCAGCCTGAGCTCGGCAGGAATCCCCCAGGGAAGAAATTCCCAGCGGAAATCTCTGATTTTTTATTTTTTTACATTAAAAAAAGCGAAATATTTCAGGGATCGTGGAGCTCATCAACGGACAGAGGAGGTCCTGGACTTGTTTCTGCTCTCGGCAGAGTTCCAATTATCCGTGTGAGTCTTTCCTTGGAGAAAAGTTGGGATCCAGCAGCTTTTCCTTGAGTTTTTTCCACCTTTATCCCAAAAGCTTATACAAAACCACCATCCCTGCAGCTTCCTTTGTTATTCCGGGGCTGGAGGCTGAAATATTCCTTCCATCCTAAAAAAAAAAAAAAACAAACTTGATTATTTTGAGCATTTTTGCCTTTCTTGTTTGTTTGACCGTGGAATTTATTTTTGGGAATTCCCAAACCTTTTTTTTTTTATTTTTGGAGCATGTCCAACATTTTTTTTTTGTGAAAAAAACCAGGAAAAAAATGATGGCTGAGAGTTCCCTTCTAAGCTGCTCCGGTTGCTTTTATCCCAGCCTTGCCTCCAAGGATGAGATCCAGGGAATCCTGGTGTTCTCTCCCAAATTAACTTGGGCAGAAGAAGGTTTTCCAGTGGGTTCCTTGGGAAAGCTCTGGAAGTTTTGGGAATCCCTAGAGGAGCAGGGATCTCTCGAGCTCCAGGAGAAGCTTTTTTGGGATTTTTTTTTTCGCTCCCTTCTCCCACCCACAGCTCCTTCCTCAAATATCCACGGCATGGGAAATATCCCCCACGTCCCAGGAAAAGCAGGAATTTGAGCAGAGCCTGCTGCAGGGCTCCAGCTTGGCTCTGGGTTTGAGTGCTGCCACCAGGAGAAATAAATCCCTAAATATCCCAGTTTTCGGGGTTGAACTGGAGCAGTTGCTCCGAACAAAAGCAACTCCTGATGCTGCTGCTCCTGCTGCTTCAGCAAATTATTGGCTCTTTTTCATTTTTCTCCTCCTTTTCCTCTTCCTTTTCCTCCTCCTTTTCTCCTCCTTTTCCTCCTTTTTCTCCTCCTTTTTCTCCTCCTTTTCCTCCTCCTTTTCTCCTCCTTTTCCTCCTTTTTCTCCTCCTTTTTCTCCTCCTTTTTCTCCTCCTTTTCCTCCCCCTTTCCTCCCCTTTCCTCCCCCCTTTCCTCCCCTTTCCTCCCCCTTTCCTCCCCCTTTCCTCCCCCTTTCCTCCCCCTTTCCTCCCCCTTTCCTCCCCCTTTCCTCCCCCCTTTTCCCCCCTTTTTCCCCCCTTTTTCCCCCCTTTTTCCCCCTTTTTTCCCCCTTTTTCCCCCCTTTTTCCCCCCTTTTCCCCCCCTTTTTCCCCCCCTTTCCCCCCCCTTTTTTCCCCCCTTTTCCCCCCCTTTTTCCCCCCTTTTCCTCCCCCTTTTTCCCCCCTTTTTCCCCCTTTTTCCCCCTTTTTTCCCCCTTTTTCCCCCTTTTTCCCCTTTTTCCCCTTTTTCCCCTTTTTTCCTCTTCCTTTTTCCTTTTTCTTTTTTCCTTTTCCTCTTTCCTCTTTCCTCTTTCCTCTTTCCTCTTTCCTCTTTCCTTTCCTTTTCCTATGATACTACATAACATTTATACTATAAAATATTTAAAATAAACATGCTATTGTATTACCAATATATTATCAATTCCCTGCTCCGTGTCCAATCCCAATTCCCGAGCGTCCAGAGCTGTTTTCTATTTCCCTGGCTCTGCTCCTCTCCTTTTCCATGAGGATTTAAAATCTTCAGGGGAGCTTCCCTGCTTTTCCGGAGTGGAATTGTCCTCGGAGCTCCTAGATCAGGAGAAAACTCGATGTGAATTTGGTGTTTTTAATCGCTCCCTGCTCCTGCCAGGAGCTGGGGATTAATTCCCTTTAATGCCACAAACAGGAGGAAATTCAGATATCCTGCCTTGCTTTTGGATACAGGAGCAGCAGAAACGACCTGGGAGCCTGGAATTAATTGATTATTTCATTCCTATTCCTTTAAAAATCTGCAGGAATATTAGGCCAGCGTGGGGTTTGTTAATAATAAATGCCACAGCTGGAAAATTAACACTCAAAACTCCCAGAGCCTCACTTTCTCAAATAAATTCTGTATATGCTACGTATTTTTTAATAGAATTTCTCTCTATAAAAATTATATTTATAAAAATTTTATAAATTCTCTCTACATTTATAAATTCTCTCTATAAATTCTTCCTCCATTTATAAATTCTCTCTATAAATTCTCACTAGATTTATAAAGTCTGTCTATATTTATAAATTCCCTCTAGATTTATAAATCTATCTCTACATTTATAAATCTATATCTACCTATAAATTCTCTCTCTTTAATTTCTGTATTACCTGCATTATTATATTTTCTGTATCTTCATACCCAGCTCTCATTTTCCTCCATCTCTGTCCCGGTTACCTGCAGGTGCAGATGTTTCTATTTTCCCTTGCATTTCTAGTTTTCCCTTTATTTTTCCAATTGTTTTCCCAAACAAAATACCCGGTGTGTGCACAGAACATATGGAATATATGTAAATATGTATATATATATAAAATATCAGGCATTGTGGCAACTGGTACAGGAATGCAGCTGAATTTAATTTAATTTTTTTTTTCAATCTCATTGAATTCCAGCCAGGATTCCACAGATTTCTCCTGGCTCGTCGTTGGTTTCTTGTTTTGGGATTCGAGGGATTAAAAACTCCTCGTGTTAGCGAGGGCTCCTCACTTCTAAATTCCATCAAAAATCAATTTGTGCCTTTGCCAAGGAGGGCTCCTTTGCCCTGACAGGGAGTGAAGCTCCGAGCTGGGAACACCCCTGGAAAAATGGGAACATCCACGGGCTGGGACTGGGACAGAGGATTTATTCCCGTGTCCTCTCCTACCCCAGCTCCTCAATCTTCCCCTGGCAGTTCCACAGCAAGGGAATCCCTGAAATTGGTGTGAAACGCGTGTAAAAATGAAAAATTTAAAGATTAAACCCCAATTCCCTTGCGGGTCCTTTGGGTGTTTTGGGAGGGGGAAGCGTCCAGCCGGCCTCAATCCGTGAGCAAATCCATGTGTGGGGAGTTTGGAATGATGGAGTTTGGCGGGATAGGAACCTGCTCCATCCCTGCAATCCTCTGGAATTTATCATCCCCGGCTGCAACTGGGATTTCATTTCTCGGGGATGTTTATGGGCGGTTTGTCATTTTTATTTGTCGAGCGTCGGCGTTGCCGGGCTCCCCCTGGGCGAGGCTGGATTCTTCCAAGGCTCTTCCCTCTTCCCTCTCATCTCCCAGGCTTTCAGTTCTGCCTGGATGGTGCAGAAACAACCAGGAAAACGTGGAAAATGTTCCTGGGGCCGGGGGTGGAACTGGAGGAGCTTTAGGATCCCTTCCAACCCAGAACATTCTGGAATTCTGTGGGAATCTTCCACATTTCCTAAGTTACCCAGATATTAGGATGGGAATCTTCCGTATTTCTATCTAGGTATTAGAGTAGGATCTTCCACATTTCCTAAGTTACCCAGATATTGGGGTGGAATCTTCCACATTCCCAGGTTTTCCAGGTATTAGGGTGGGAATCTTGCACATTCCCAAGTTCTCCAGGTATTAGGATGGGAGTGTTCCACATTCCCAAGTAAGCCAGGTATTAGGGTGGGAATCTTCCACATTCCCAAATCATCCAGGTATTAGAGTGGGAATCTTCCAGATTCCCAGGTTTTCCAGGTATTAGGGTGAGAATCTTCCTCATTCCCAAATCATGCAAGTATTAGAGTGGGAATCTTCCACATTCCCAAATTATCCAGGTATTAGAGTGGGAATCTTCCATTGTTCCCAAGTTACCCAGATACCAGGGTGGGAATCTTCCACATTCCCACATTTTCTAGGTATTAGGATGGGAATCTTCCACCTTTCCTAAGTTATCCAGATATTGGGGTGGAATCTTCCACATTCCCAAGTTTTCCAGGTATTAGAGTGAGAATCTTCCACATTCCCAAGTTCTCCAGGTATTAGGGTGGGAATCTTCCACATTCCCGAGTTTTCCAGGTATTAGAGTGAGAATCTTCCACATTCCCAGGTTTTCCAGGTATTAGAGTGGGAATCTTCCATTGTTCCCAAGTTATCCAGATACCAGGGTGGGAATCTTCCACATGCCCACATTTTCTAGGTATTAGGATGGGAATCTTCCACACTTCCTAAGTTATCCAGATATTGGAGTGGAATCTTCCACATTCCCGAGTTTTCCAGGTATTAGGGTGAGAATCTTCTACATTCCCATATTATCGAAGTATTAGAGTGGGAATCTTCCTCATTCCCAAATCATCCAAGTATTAGAGTGGGAATCTTCCACATTCCCACATTTTCTAGGTATTAGGATGGGAATCTTCCACACTTCCTAAGTTATCCAGATATTGGGGTGGAATCCTCCACATTCCCAAGTTTTCTAGGTATTAGAGTGGGAATCTTCTACATTCCCATATTATCCAGATATTAGAGTGGGAATCTTCCACATTCCCGAGTTCTCCAGGTATTGGGGTGGAATCTTCCACATTCCCAAGTTTTCCAGGTATTAGGGTGGGAATCTTCCACATTTCCCAAGTTCTCCAGGTATTAGAGTGGGAATCTTCCACGTTCTTGAGTTTTCCAGGTATTAGAGTGGGAATATTCCACATTTCCTAAGTTAGCCAGGTATTAGAGTGGGAATCTTGCACATTTCCCAAGTTTTCCAGATATTAGGGTGGAATCTTCCATATTCCCAGGTTTTCCAGGTATTAGGGTGGGAATCTTCCACATTCCCAAATTATCCAGGTATTAGAGTGGCAATCTTCCACATTCCCGAGTTTTCCAGGTATTAGGGTGAGAATCTTTTACATTCCCATGTTATCCAGATATTAGGGTGGGAATCTTCCTCATTCCCAAATCATCCAAGTTTTAGAGTGGGATTCTTCCATTGTTCCCAAGTTATCCAGATACCAGGGTGGGAATCTTCCACATTCCCACATTTTCTAGGTATTAGGATGGGAATCTTCCACACTTCCTAAGTTACCCAGATATTGGGGTGGAATCTTCCACATTCCCGAGTTTTCCAGGTATTAGGGTGAGAATCTTCTACATTCCCATATTATCGAAGTATTAGAGTGGGAATCTTCCATTGTTCCCAAGTTATCCAGATACTAGGATGGGAATCTTCCATATTCCCAAGTTCTCCAGGTATTAGAGTGGGAATCTTCCACCTTTCCTAAGTTATCCAGATATTGGTGTGGAATCCTCCACATTCCCAAGTTCTCCAGGTATTAGGGTGGGAATCTTCCACATTCCCAAGTTCTCCAGGTATTAGGGTGGGAATATTCCACATTCCCAAGTTCTCCGGGTGTTTGGGATCTGCCTTTTGGAGGACCTCCTGGCAGAGCAGCTCACGGCAGCGGCTCCTTGGTTCTTGTCATTCCTCGTGGCCGTTTCCCGGGAGATCCGGTTGCTCTGGATCTTAGGGCTGGATGGGATCTTGGGAAGGAATTCCTGCCTGGGCTGGAATTCCCAGAGAATCCCTGGGATGTGCAAGGCCAGGCTGGAAGTGCTTGGATCACCCTGGCACAGCGGGAGGTGTCGCTGGCACTGGATGGGATTTAAGGTCCCTTGTCACCCAAACTCTCCTGGAATTCTGGGATCTTCCAACCCATCCGCAACGAGAGGACCTCATTCCATGCTGGAATACATCCAGCTGCTGGAGCATTCCCGTGTTCCCGGCACCGAGGAGCCGACAGCCTTGGGGTGGGCCGAGATGGAAATTTAACAGCGCCCTTCTCCACGAGGAATTTCGGCAATCCAAGGAATTCTCCCTCCTGTTGATGGAACACCGGCGGTTTCCAGGGTGGGAGCAGCTGCATCCCTTCCTGGTGTGGAATTCCTTCGGGATGTCCACGAGGTTTTCTGCTCTCACCCAAAGGTTTTTTTTATCCACGTGGATTTTATGATTTTATTCCAAAGGCAATCCCGGACTTCAGTGTCTCCATATGGAAAAAGGGTTGTGCTGCTCGCATTCTTCCCAAGCATTGGCTTTTCCAGGAGTTCAGTGGGAATTTTGGTTTAAAAACATGAAATTAAATGTTCACCACCAGTCCAGCACCTGGAATCACAGGCTGTGACCTCGGCTTCACGCCCTGTGGCACGGAAAGAACGCCGAAATCCCAATCGTGTCCCGATGGAATTCTGCAGAGTGCAGGAATTGGGATGTGCTGTGTGCCAATAAACCCGCCCCCGTGCAGGGAATTGTTTTCTTCCTCCCTCCTGGCTTCCTGCTGAACTTGGAATTTCAGTTTTTACCTGGATGTTCCCGGGCGCTGTGTCCTTTTTATCCCCAAAAATAAATACGGAGCCGGTCGGGTTTATCAGAGGAGAATTCACATTTCAAATAAAGGAGGAGAGAATTGTGCTTCTTCCTGGATCAGCAACAAAAGAAGAAGAAGGAATTCGATGAAGCTGCTCTTGGCCTTGGGCAGTTGGTGCCCGTGGAATGAGGCAGGAGGAGAACGAATTTGGGGAACAAATGCAAGGAGAGGATGAGGTTGTTGCTGTTCTTCCCTGGAGAGCAGCTCTTCCATCTGGGAATGTGGAAGATTCCAAGCGCAATGTGAAGGAAGGGATCATTTTTTTCCCCCCCAAAAGAACCAAGCACTGGATTTAGGCTCAGCTCCGGCAGAATGGATCCGTGACCCGATTTCACAGAATCACAGAATCACAGAATAATGAGGTTGGAAGAGACCTCTAAGATCATCAAGTCCAACCTATGCCTTAACACCTCAACTAGACCATAGCACTAAGTGCCATGTCCAGTCTTTTTTTAAACACATCCAGAGATGGTGACTCCACCACCTCCCTGGGAAGACAATTCCAGTGCTTTATCATTCTTTCAGTGAAAATTTTTTTCCTAATATCTAACCTGTACTTTCCCTGACGTAGCTTGAGACTGTGTCCCCTTGTTCTGTCAGTTGCTGCCCGGTGGAAGAGACCGACCCCCACCTGTCCACAACCTCCCTTCAGGAAGTTGTAGAGAGTGATAAGGTCACCTCTAAGCCTCCTCTTCTCCAGGCTGAACAACCCCAGCTCCTTCAAACGTTCCTCACAGGGCTTGTGTTCCAAGCCCCTCACCAGCCTCGTTGCCCTCCTCTGGATTTAAACTCCTGGGAGCCGCAGGACGTAAATATCTGATGGAGCTACGGCTTCCCTTCTTAAATCTGCTTCGCTTCTTCCAGCTGAACCCTTCCAGGCCCTTCCTGAAATTCTCTCGGTAGCGTGGAGATGTTCATGGAGCTCTCCCTTCTCCTCGCCGAGATTGTCCCGGCCCCGCGTTGGATTTGTGCCAAACCCCTCGGCCCGAGCGAAGCTGGAGTTGTGTTTGTGTCAGAATTGGTGGGAAGGGAGGGATTTCAATCCCAGATCCGTCGCTCGCAGCGGGATTGCTCCTCCTTGGGCGGGGATGGAATTCCAGTGCCTCACCCGAAGCGCTTGGGAGCTTTTAAAAACGCTAAATACGGATTTTTTTAAAAAAATTCTTTTTTGGATTTTTTGGTGCTGCTCTGGAAAGAAAACTCCCGTGGGTTTTTTTTGAATCCTGGAAGGAGGTGGTTTGGGTTTTTTTTTGGCCATGGATTGAGTCAGCATCCCAGACCTGAATTTTCTCCCTGCTTTTATCCTTGTCAGGAGCAATAGCTGCTGCTGGTTTGAAAGGATTCCTGCAGAATTCCCACCTGGGCCCTCTTTGGCGGCATTTTTGGGCTGGAGGATGGTGACACAACAGGAAAAAAGGAGGATTTACTTCAAATTCTCAATTCAAAAATGTGGCACGACCGGAAAAAGGAGGATTTATTTCAAATTCTCAATTCAAAAATGTGGCACAACAGGGAAAAGGAGGATTTATTTCAAATTCTCACCAAAAAAAGGTGGCACAACAGGGAAAAGGAGGATTTATTTCAAATTTGTCACAACAGGGAAAAAGGAGGATTTATTTCAAATTCTCACTAAAAAAGGTGGCAAAACAGGGAAAAGGAAGATTTATTTCAAATTCTCAATTCAAAAATGTGACACAACACGTAAAAAGGAGGATTTACTTCAAATTCTTCCTAAAAAAGGTGCCACAACAGGGAAAAAGGAGGATTTATTTCAAATTCTCACTAAAAAAGGTGGCAAAACAGGGAAAAGGAAGATTTATTTCGAATTCTCAATTCAAAAATGTGACACAACACGTAAAAAGGAGGATTTACTTCAAATTCTTCCTAAAAAAGGTGCCACAACAGGGAAAAAGGAGGATTTGTTTCAAATAATCACTAAAAAAAAGGTGGCACAACAGGGAAAAGTAGGATTTATTTCAAATTCTCAATTCAAAAATGTGGCACGACCAGGAAAAGGAGGACTTATTTCAAATTCTCACTAAAAAAAGGTGGCAAAACAGGGAAAAGGAAGATTTATTTCAAATTCTCAATTCAAAAAAGGCGCCACAACAGGAAGAAAGGAGGATTTACTTCAAATCTCAATTCAAAAATGTGGCAGAAACGGGAAAAGGAGGATTTATTTCAAATAATGACTAAAAAAAAGGTGCCACGACAGGGAAAAGGAGGATTTATTTCAAATTCTCAATTCAAAAATGTGATGCAACAGGGAAAAGGAGGATTTATTTCAAATTCTTCCTAAAAAAAGGTGCCAGGACAGGCAAAAGGAGGATTTATTTCAATTTCGCAATTCACAAATGTGGCACAACAGGAAAAAGGAAGATTTGTTCCAAATTCTCACCAAAAAAAGGTGCCACAACAGGAAAAAAGGAGGATTTATTTCAAATTCTCAATTCACAAATGTGGCACAACAGGAAGAAGGAGGATTTATTTCAAATTCTCAATCCAAAAACATGGCACAACAGGAAAAAGGAGGATTTTTTCCAAATCCTCAATTGAAAAAAGCAACTCCAAAGGATTTCTCCAAGCCAGAAATGCAGGAATTAACCCCATCCCCGTTCCACGGTGAATTTGTGCCCACATCCCCATATTTGTGAAGAGTTTGGGATTCTGGATTCTGCATCCGCTCTCAGCCATCACTGGAAAAGTTTTTTTGGATTTGCTTTGCTCCCACGCAGGCTGAGGGTGCTGCGTAAATTCCATTAATGTACTTTATTTTATCATTATTTATGGGATTAAAAAAAAAAAGTGTTTGGAGCTCCCCAGCTGTCTTGAAGTTGGCAGCTGGAAAAGAAAATTTACCTTTTGATTCAAGTGTGGGGCTTGGAACCGCGGGGGTTTAAATTCTCCTGAATTTCAATTTAAATCCTCCTGAACCTCACCTGAGCTGCTTATTTCGGAGACCAGAGGCGCCAGCAGGAGAATTAATCGCTGGAAAATGGATGGAAAATTGATGGAGGATTTCAATTAGGACCTCCCCCGGCTCGCAATTGTAAGATTAATGTCGAGCTGGTAGAAAATCTCTGTTAGGAAAAAACCAGATTTAAAAAAAAAAATAATAATAAAAAAGAAATCAAACGTTGAGCGGCAGAATTTTTCCCGGCTTTCCTGGGTTTTGAGGGAACGCACCCCGGGGTGAGAATGCTGCCTGGTTCTTTTATAGGTTGCCCAGATATTTACGGCTCGGAGTCCTCATTCCATAAAATCCAAATTTCTCATGTTAAAAACCCCCCAAAAAACCCCATTTATTTATATTTTTTTTTTCCCCCCTGCTAATTTCTCTCCGTGTGTCCCCTTGCAGGATTCATGAATAAAATCTTCCATCCCAACATCGACGAAGCGTAAGTAAAATCCTTTCCTCGTTTCCCTCCTCGCTCCTCCACGAGCTCAGATGTTTTCCCGCGGTTCCATTTCGGTTTCGGCTGCGTGGAGCTCGGCGGTAAAACCCCCGATTGATTTTTCTCTTGGAAAGTTGATTAAATTTATTCCTGTTTATTTCTCCGGAAATAGGAATAAATAGGGGTTTATTCCAAACCCTTAGAGAATGGGTTGGGGAGGATTTTTTTTTTTTTTTTTTTTAAATTTTTTTTTTCCTCAATTCCCAGAGTGTTTTCCAGAGTTAATTCCATTTTTTCCCCTGTGTTCCAGGTCAGGAACTGTATGTCTAGATGTAATCAATCAGACTTGGACAGCTCTCTACGGTGAGTTGGGGATTTATTTTCCTCTGTGCTGGGTTGACAAAATTATTTCAGGCCACTTTATTTTTTTTTATTTTTTTTTTTTCCTTTGATTTTGGGGTTTTTACTGAATTTGAAACTCCTCCCTGAGCCAAGATCTCGAGGAAAAAAACCAGATTTTTTTGCAGGTTTGGAGGTGGGGTTGCCTCTGATGCTGCAGAGTGGTTTCCACGAGGTCATTTCTGGTTAAAAATCCACTTTTTGGGGATAAACGGATCAATTGAAACCAGAATTTAGGGAAAGCTGGAGCTGTTGGAAGGAGCACAGCCGAGCCTCTGTTTAAAAATGGGAATTTCAGATATTCCAGTTACGCTTTGTGGAACAACCTCAGGGGAACGTGGACCTCAAATCCTTCAGGTTCTTCCCTGGAGAACTGAATTTAGCTGAAATCCCGCGTTGGAATTCGGGAATTCCCAGCGTGGCGGAGGGGAGGAGGATCACGGCGTGGATTTGTTGGGGGAGATCAGCTTTTCCACTTCCCTCGTAAAAAGGACAAAAAGAAATAATTCCAGTGGTTTGGGCGTTCCGGGTCCTGCCTTGGAGCTGCGAGGGGACGCCGGGACGGCTGAAAAATTCCCTCTGAATTCACCAATCCGAGGTTCCAGCAGCTCCTCCTCCTTTCCAGGGCTTTGCTCCCCTCCCTGGCGCAAGGAAATGGGAAAAAGGGGAAATAATTCCTGGTTTTTTTGGAGTGTCGCCCCTTCCGGAGCAGAGCTGGCAGAAGGATCTGGGTCGGATCGTTCCGGCGAGTGATCCGGGTGGGAGAAACCTGGAATATCCACCAAAAAAAAAAAATATATCCCGAGGATCTCGTGGTTGAGTTCCTGCTCATTCCTTAGGGAAGCAGCGGCTCCTCGGTGCCGTGCTTGGAATTCCTGAACGTGTCCCAGCTCTTCTGTAGATCTGGGGGGGTTGGGAGAAGGTTCCTTCAAGAAAAAAATCACTGGGTGATTCCAGGAGGGAATTCCAGGGCTCTGCTCCGTCATCCTCTCCAAGACCCAGCCTAAATTTGCGCAGCTTAAAATCGACTTCTTGCTGCCACTGCCCGAATCCAATCCTGGGGAGTTCCAGCTTCCAGGAGCAAGCCCCTGCTGTGAACCGCACAGAGCAGTCCTGCTGTTTGCTGGGATCTCCTTTTTGGGATTAAAATCCTTTTTTTCCAGTTGCGCTCCATCCCGGGGCCGCTCGGTGTTCCAGCCGGGCACCGCGTCCTCGGCGCTGGAATTCTCATCCTGCTGTCCCGGAGCTGGAGCAGGCTCTTTGCACAGGGAGAGCACCTGGACAGTCTCCTTCCCTTTCCTTGGTGAATTTATTTTTTGGGGGGGAAGTTGAGATGACTCAGGAATGGGATTCGGCTTTTTTTTTTCTGTGGTGGTGGATCCTGGGCAGCGACGGGATTCCCTGAGCCTGATCCGCGACGTTCATCCACAGGCGGGATTCCCCTGCCGCCGGGAAAAAAAAAAAAAGATAAAAAAAAATAAAATCTTTCATCTTTGGATAAAAAAGATTTCTTAGAACATTCCCCGGGAGGAATGATGGCACCCAGGGCTGGTTCCTGACCCTTCCCACCTCTGGAACAGGGAGTTTGGATCCACATGCTGCTGAGCACCACGAGGAGGTGTTGATGGGAGCTCTGCACATTCCATGAGTTGTTTGGAGTTGGAGGAGAAGCTCTGGAAGAGCTTTGTGCTGTCCACGTTGATGGGAGTTCTGCACATTCCATGAGTTGTTTGGAGCTGGAGGAGAAGCTCTGGAAGAGCTTTGTGCTGTCCACGTTGATGGGAGTTCTGCACATTCCATGAGTTGTTTGGAGCTGGAGGAGAAGCTCTGGAAGAGCTTTGTGCTGTCCACGTTGATGGGAGTTCTGCACATTCCATGAGTTGTTTGGAGCTGGAGGAGAAGCTCTGGAAGAGCTTTGTGCTGTCCACGGAGTCATGGAATGGTTGGGGTTGGAAGGATCTCAAAGGTTGAGCTCCAGCTCCGCTCCATGGATGGAGAAGCTTCCATTAAATTCGAGGTTGGAAGAGGTGGGGAATTGAGGCAAGGGCAAAGCGCAGCGCTGCTCGTTTGGAGGTTTTTTCCCTCATTTTCCAAGCCAGGATTTAAAAAAAAATAAAAACAGGAAAATTCCATCCCCTTCCTTGCTCAAGCCGTGGATATCAGCGTTTGTGTGTGGGGATGAGGAGTCTGTGAGGAGCTGCAGCAGCTCTTCCATCCACTTTTATTATTTATTATGTATTATGTATTATGTATTTATTATTTATTATTTATTTCTTTTTTTATTTTTAATTTTTATTTTTATTTTTTATTATTTTTATTTATTTTATTATTATTTTCATTTTATTTTATTTTTTGACGTTTTATGTATTATTTTAACTTTAATTTTCTTTCTCATTCTCGTTCTCGTTCTCACTTATTTTTTTTTTAATTTATATTTACATTTTCGATTTTCCGTTTACGATTTCCGCCGTTTCGCTCCCTCGTCTCCGCCTCCTTCCCGGATTCTCGGCGCCGTTCCCCCCGGAGTTCGAGCCGCTCCGGGGTGGATTTTTGGGGGTGGCTCACGGACCCCCCAAAAGCTTTTTTTTTTTGCCTTTGCAGATCTCACCAATATATTTGAGTCGTTCCTGCCGCAGCTGCTGGCTTATCCCAACCCTATAGATCCTCTAAATGGTGACGCTGCAGCCATGTACCTCCACCGACCAGAAGAGTACAAACAGAAAATTAAAGGTGAGGCCTAATTAACCCAATTACTGTTCCATCCCGAAGGAACGAGGGATTTTTTTCGCTGCAGACCTCGGGAGTCACTTCCTGGTTTTTTTCCCCCCTTTTCAGATGGGATGATGGCAAGGAAGGAAGGGTGAAGCGCTGCTGGGGTTGGAAATCATCAGCAGAGCTTAAATTAAATTAAACGGGGGAGGATTCAGTGGGATTTGGGGAGATGGGAGGAATTATTTGGAGGGGGAAGAAAAAACAAAAAAAAAAATCGCTGGAATGCCTGAATTCCTCATGTAACACAGGATCGCGGCGTGGATTTATTCCTTTGGTGGATTTTTTGTCGTGGGAGATCAGCTTTGCCACCTTTCCACCAAGGTGACCTAAGGAAATTATTCCTAATTATTCCTTGGTGGATTTTTTGTTGTGGGAGATCAGCTTTGCCACCTTTCCACCAAAGGTGACCTAAGGAAATTATTTGGTGGATTTTTTGTCGTGGGAGATCAGCTTTGCCACCTTTCCACCAAGGTGACCTAAGGAAATTATTCCTGATTATTCCTTTGGTGGATTTTTTGTCGTGGGAGATCAGCTTTGCCACCTTTCCGCCAAGGTGACCTAAGGAAATTATTCCTTTGGTGGATTTTTTGTCGTGGGAGATCAGCTTTGCCACCTTTCTGCCAAGGTGACCTAAGGAAATTATTCCTTTGGTGGATTTTTTGTCGTGGGAGATCAGCTTTGCCACCTTTCCACCAAGGTGACCTAAGGAAATTATTCCTAATTATTCCTTTGGTGGATTTTTTGTCGTGGGAGATCAGCTTTGCCACCTTTCCACCAAGGTGACCTAAGGAAATTATTCCTAATTATTCCTTTGGTGGATTTTTTGTCGTGGGAGATCAGCTTTGCCACCTTTCCACCAAGGTGACCTAAGGAAATTATTTATTTGGTGGATTTTTTGTCGTGGGAGATCAGCTTTGCCGCCTTTCCACCAAGGTGACCTAAGGAAATTATTTATTTGGTGGATTTTTTGTCGTGGGAGATCAGCTTTGCCACCTTTCCACCAAGGTGACCTAAGGAAATTATTCCTTTGGTGGATTTTTTGTCGTGGGAGATCAGCTTTGCCACCTTTCCACCAAGGTGACCTAAGGAAATTATTTGGTGGATTTTTTTTAGGATTTTTTTTTTTTTTAGGATGTTGAGGCTAAAGATGTGTGACCAAAAAACAAAAAAAAAAAAGCAGGAAAAGTTTTAATCTTAAACACCCAACGGGTTAAAATGATAAATGATGGATAAAAAACGGTTTGTTGGAAAGCTCTTGAGAGCAGCAGTCGAGGAGTCGCTGATGAGGTGGTGCCAGAGCAGGAATTTGTGGAAAATTCCAAGTAATCCCTACTTCCTAGCCCAGCCAAGGCTTCCTAGATCCATGCCTGGAAGCTGCCATCAGAAAATGCAGAGAAATTAATAAAGGCTGGAAAGAAATTTCAACTAAAGGGATTTAGGAGCTTTGGCAGGTCAAAAATGCCTTCAGAAAGAAAGGGAAAGGTTTTCCCTGGAAGCAGAGGTCAGAACCTCCTTGGGATCAGGGAGGGCTCCCAGTAAGGACTCCCAAAATACTTTGGATAAATACTTTGGATAAATACTTTGGGTAAATACTTTGGATAAATACTTTGGATAAATAAGGACTGTCCAAGCAATCTGGTGAGTGAGACACGAACCCACTTGGTCTTGCAATCGTAAGAAATGAGATAAAAATGAGGAATTTGTGCCGTAGATTTCCCTCCCCTAAAATCAGCAGGGCTCCCTTTTCCTGCTGTGCCAAGCCTCTGGCAAAGCCCTGGGATTTATTTCTCCTCCGACCCAGCGAACACGACCGAGGTTTCGTCTCCCGGTGGGAAATTTCCATTTGAACGGAGTTTTTGTTACTGGATAACCAGGAGATTGTTTGTCCCTGGGGAAAATCTGCAGTTTTGGGGTGGGATGGGATTAGATCCTCCAGGAGCAGCAGGGATTGGGAAAGCTCAGATCCCAAAAGGTGGGATCGGCTCTGCCTGCACCACCCACGAGTGGAGTCACTCTCCTGGTGTGAAATGCCCGATTTTTTGAGGGCGGAACTCTCGAGAATTCGATTGGAGCCGTGAATTATTCGGCCTCCCTTGGCCGATTCCTCTTGACAGGATTGTGGGAACTTCCCTGCAGATCCCGAAAATCCGTTCCCTGCTTTTTCATAACCAGGGGAGCTTCCAGGCAAAAAACAAACAAAGAAAAAGATTTGTCAGATAAAATCTCCAGTGCCAGCACTGAGCCTCCTCTGGGCTTTCATGAAAACAGCCTAAAACCCAAAAATATCCTTGGGAAAAAAGCCAGAAAAACCCGATTTCAGCCCGAAGGAAGCTCTGAGGACATCCCTTGGGATAAAGGGACGCTCCTCGTTCCCACCCTTCCAGCCAGCTGCAGATGATCTGGAAGGAGCTGGAAGCGCTCGGAACGCGTTCCATAAAATCCCCAGGACTGCGTGACGAGGATTCGGGAATAAAATCTTCCGTCCCAACAAAACTCTGTCGTCCCCCGGGTTTCAAAAAGAACCTTGGACGCCTTAAAATCGCCGCAGAGGATCCTGGCAGCCCTGGGAAACTCGGGAATGCCGATCCAGGGTTTATTCCTCGCCGCTGCTCCTGGCGTTTTTGTCATCGGGAGCGCGGGGAAGGTGGAAGAGGAATTTGTGATTCCCGTTCTTCTCCGCTTCCTCTGTGGGAGATTTCCGGTGGAATCTTGCTTTGGGAAGGTGAGGAACTATCCAGGAGGATCTCCAGGCTGAGTTTTTGCTGCTCAGGACGTCTCTGGGATCACTTCTCCCCACCCCAGGTGTCTGAAATTCCAGAGGAATCCCTCGGAACACCAAAGGTGCAACCACAGCTCGTTCCTCTTGCTCCGGGCTCTGCGAACAGATGATTCCAGTGGTGTTTTCCTGGCAGGAATTGGTGCCGTGGAAGGTTCCCCTTCCTGAACACCCTTCTGTGGGAGATGCTTTGTCAGTTTTTAAATATTCTGGGTTTTTTTTTTGTTGGTTTTTTTCCCTCGATGGACTGAAAATCCCAATGCGAATCCCAATCGACGCGACATCCGCCATGGAAACTCCTTGGAAATTTCACTTTCCCTGGGTTAAACCTTCCCCCCCAAAAAACAAACCCCCAGAAAACCAAACAGCCCAGGAGCACGGAGCTTTCCCGGATAAAAAGTGGCGTTTGAAGCTTGAAGGACGCTTCAGATTCTAGCTTAAGACTCGAGGAGGCTTTTTCCAGCAGCAGCTTCCATGTGGGAATGTCCCCTGGAAGCAGCCAGTGAGGAGGTGCTGGTGGCTGGAAATTCCCAAGTTCCCAGAGTTTAGGTGGATTTGGAATAATCCCTGAAGTTTTGCCGTCCAAAGTCCTGCAGCAAACGGCGCCGACGTTGCCTTTGGCGGAATGTGCGAGGAGCGTCGCAGCTCCCTTGGGTTCTTCCCGTTTTTCCAGAGGGAGATGGGTTCTTGGAGAGCTCTGGGAAGGGAGCAGCCGCCTCAAGGATGTGTCACGGAACTTTGGGCTGCTTTGGGTCGGAAGGGACCTTTAAAGACCGATTCCAACCGCTGCTGCGGGCAGGGAATCTTCCGCTCTCCCAGGGAACGTGCAGGCAGTTCCGGAACATTCCCGAGGATGAGGCAGCCAGCAGCTTCTCCGGGCAAATGAGATAACCTATCATTTCTATATTTATATTAATTTTCGTGGTAATTTATAACACGACGCTTTCAATTCTCTTTTACTCCTAATTACGTTTTACGAGCCGATTTATCAAACGCGCTGTGACCCAGCCTCTCCCCACCTAAATATCCTAATTTTTTAATATATCTATATATATAAATATAAATTTATTTTTTTTTCTCTCTCTCCCATCCAGAATACATCCAGAAATATGCAACAGAAGAAGCACTAAAAGAACAGGAAGAAGGCACCGGGGACAGCTCATCCGAGAGCTCCATGTCCGACTTCTCGGAAGATGAGGCTCAGGACATGGAATTGTAGTAGAGGAGGCCACCTGCTTTTCAGAGAGACTCTAATTTCCTAACCACGAGAAGCAGACTATAATATTCATATTTAAACAAAGCAATTTTTTTTATTACTAAACAAGGTTTTTATGAATTATAGCATTGATATATATATATAGATATATATATATCTCTCTTTCTCTCTCTCTCTCTCTCTCTTTCTCTCTCTCTCTCTTCTCACCCTTTAGATCTTGATTTTTCTCGGTCGTTTTCCCGATTCCCGAGGTGCCGTTAGCGTTTTCATTCCCGACATTCCACTCTGGTAGCGATATGCAGCCCGGATGCATGCGTTGAGATTTTGATTATTTTTTTTTTTCTTTATTTTATTTTTTTTTTTTTTTTTCTTTTCTTTTCTTTCCCCCCCCCCCCCCCCCCCCATTTGGCCAAGGTCAACTTCGGTGTGCTACCAAACAGCTGCCCTGGGAGGGAGGGAATTAGCCCCCAAAAAAACCCCAAAACAAAACAAAAAAACCCCCAAACAACAAAAATAAATCCGAACAACTACAAAAAGAAAAAAAAAGAAGGGATTTGCTGTCGGATCGAGTTTTTCCACCTGGGACCTTGGCGTTTCCTCTGAGTCTTAAAAACCTTGGGGGCGGTAGAGCTGCGGAGGCGCGGAAGGAGCTCCTCCAGGTCGTGTTTCAAAACAGAAAAAATAGGGATTTCATAAAAAAAAAAAAACCCAAAAACCCAAGACAAGCCACGATCCGAACGCGTCGGAGCTCCTCGGAGTGCCGAGGCCGGAAAACGACTCGGAATTTCAGTCCCTTCCTGCCGTGGGCTCCTCCCGGACTTCAGGGGCCGACAGCCGCCGGCCGATTCCCTTTGGAGAAGACTTTGGAGGAGCTCTGGAAGTCGTTCCTGGCTCGGTCTGGATCAGGAGCCTCCTTCTCGCGCCCGGCTGCGACGGGAAGAAGCCCCCGGAACCCCCCACGGACGATTCTCTTGGGCCTGGGATCGACCCCGGAGCGCGTGGAAATTCCAACTCTTCCTTCTGGCCCGCTTTGGAGAACCTGCTGCCCTTGAAGGGCTTGGAGTTAGCTTCTTTATTATTGTTATAATTATAATTATTATTATTGCGATGGTGGGTTTTTTTCTTTCTTTTCTTTCCCGCTCCCCCTTTTGTCGGAAATCTGGTGCCGAACGCTCGCTCGTGCGCGGGGAATTCCCCCGAGCGGATGGATTGACCTTGCCAGAGCTTCAGATCCACGGAATTTTCCCGTCGGCCCAAGTCCACGGATCCCTCGGCGCCGATTCTGATTTTCCTTTTTTGTTTTTAAATTTTATTTTTTTTAAATCTTTCTTTCCTCCCCCTTCTTGCACCACCTCGGTTCCCAGCTGCTTTGTGCGCGTGCAACGGGATAAAAATTAAAGAGTTGACAAAGAAAATTACCTAGGGGGGAAAAAAAAAAACCCACCAAAACCACAAAATTTGAGCTGAATAATAATTAAAAAAAAAAAAAAAAAGCCTAAAAAAGCACCAATTGAGGAAGCAAACGGATTCACTCTTTGGGGTTTTTTTTTTTTTGGTTGCTGTTGTTGGTTGGTTTGGTTTTTTTGGTTTGTTTGGTTTTTTTAAATTTAATCTTTATTTCCAGGATGTTTGGGAATTGGAATGTTGGATTTCTCCTGGCGTCTTGCAGCGAGCTGAGAGATTGTTTTGTTTTGTTTTGTTTTGTTTTTTGGGGGTTTTTTGGGGATTTTTTTTTTTTTTTTTCTTTTTGCTGTTGTTCCTAGAATTCTGCTAAATAAACGTCTCCTTGGGATGCCGGGATACTTGAATTGGGATAATTGTGCATCGGAGATTCAAGCCGAGATGGATTTTTTTTGTTTGTTTTCTTTAAAAAGCCGAACGTTCCCCGCCGTTTTCTTTCGGGGATTGGTTGTTTTTTTTTTTTGCTTTCCGGAGGGGATTTGGACGAGATCTTTTCGGTTTGTGACGCGACCTGCAAGGAATAAAAAAGCAAAAAAAAGAAAAAAAAAAAAAAAAAAGAAAAAAAAAAAAATCAACCCACCCTGAGCGACTCTGGAGCAGAGTTTTGAATGTCGGACTGGCACGTTTGTCGTTTTCCCAGAATTATTGGGGTTCGTTTCCTTTTCCTTCCCAGACGCCGCCGAGTTGGGGCTGGGAGCTCCCCGACCCCGGCTCTGATCTCATGAAGCACAATCAGTTCTTTTCTCTTTCTGTTGCTTTTTGGGTTTTTTTTTTTGGGGGGGGGGGTTTGGTTTGGTTTTTTTTTTCGGGTCGGGGGGAGGAGGGGAGGGGAGTGGGGAGAAAACAAAAACTCCATCGAGTCCCACTTGGCTTTGGCATGAATTTCCTTAATAAAAAAAAAACCTGCCGTGAATTTCCTTTCCGTTAATTTCCTTTCCGTTCCTTGATTTCCCCGGCAGCGGTGTAAGTGCTGTGCTCGAGTTTCTCTATCTAGCGTTTGTGGAGGGTAATATTAATTATTGAACGCGCTGACGATGTAATTAATCTTTATCTAGCACGCTGATTAATTTGGGGAGGGAGGGGCCACGTTTAACTCTGCTTTTTCCCCCCCCTCGCTGCCCCGTGGCGCTTTTGCTTGTTGCTATAAAATTTTAACTCGTGGGCGCTGCTTAGGAGTAGAATCGAGTGCTGGGTGGTGATTTCAGTTTAAAAAGCTTCGAGAAAAACAAAAACTAAACGAAACGAAACGAAACCACCAAAAAAAAAAAACCCGCAACCCCAAAAAAATCACAATAAAAATTTGTATTTTTTCAATATTGTATAAAAACGGTGTTCTGATTCCCTCGCCCCCTTTCCCTCGGAGGGGTTTTTGGGTTTTTTTTTTTCATCTCCCGTCATTTCCCCTCGCGTGGGTTTAAGGCGTCCAACTGCTGGATGGGAAACGGCTTAAGCTGGGATTCCCAAAAAACAAAAAAACCCCAAAAATTAAAAATTTGGGAGAGCGCGGCCGCAATGGGACAGATTCACGGGGTTTGTCCGAGCTGGAGGCGAAAAATTCCCGCTCCCAGAACTTCCCGAGCCGTGAAAAATCCCGGGACTCTGCTTGGAGAAGGGTCCTGGGTGAAGGTGCTCCAGGAGTGGGGTCTGCTCCTGTCCCACCCTCTCAGAGCCCGCGGCTTCTTCTCCTCCTGCGGTTCCCACCGCTCGATTTTCACCCCAAATCTCCCAATTTTTCTCCCAAAATAATCCTTCCCCCACCTCCAAAAAATGTGTCAGTAAAACCTCACCAACCTCATCCGGGTGCAAAGGTGGAGCCGTGTCGGAAGCAAGAGAGATTTTGGTGACCATCTCCAGCTTTTGGTGATCACCTTCAGCTTTTGGTGATACCTTCAGCTTTTGGTGACACCTTCAGCTTTTGGTGATACCTTCAGCTTTTGGTGATACCTTCAGCTTTTGGTGATACCTTCAGCTTTTGGTGATCATCTCCAGCTTTTGGTGATCACCTTCAGCTTTTGGTGATACCTTCAGCTTTTGGTGACACCTTCAGCTTTTGGTGATCATCTCCAGCTTTTGGTGATCACCTTCAGCTTTTGGTGATACCTTCAGCTTTTGGTGACACCTTCAGCTTTTGGTGATCACCTTCAGCTTTTGGTGATCATCTCCAGCTTTTGGTGATCACCTTCAGCTTTTGGTGATACCTTCAGCTTTTGGTGACACCTTCAGCTTTTGGTGATACCTTCAGCTTTTGGTGACACCTTCAGCTTTTGGTGATCATCTCCAGCTTTTGGTGACCATCTCCAGCTTTTGGTGACCATCTCCAGCTCCTGGTGACCATCTCCAGCTTTTGGTGACCACCTTCAGCTTTTGGTGACCATCTCCAGCTTTTGGTGACCATCTCCAGCTTTTGGTGACCATCTCCAGCTCCTGGTGACCATCTCCAGCTTTTGGTGATCACCTTCAGCTTCTGGTGACCATCTCCAGCTTTTGGTGATCACCTTCAGCTTTTGGTGATCACCTTCAGCTTTTGGTGATCATCTCTAGCTTCTGGTGACCATCTCCAGCTTTTGGTGACCATCTCCAGCTTTTGGTGACCATCTCCAGCTTTTTTTGGTCATCTTCAGAGTGGTTTTGACCATCTTTGTGGTGTTTTTGGTCATCTTCAGGGTGGTTTTGACCATCTTCAGGGTGGTTTTGACCATCTTTGTGGTGTTTTTGGTCATCTTCAGGGTGGTTTTGACCATCTTCAGGGTGGTTTTGTTGATCAGCTCTTTTTTTATCATTTTCATCTTTTTTTTTTTATCATGTTCAGGTTGTTTTTGGTCACCTTCAGGGTGTTTCTGGTCATCTTCAGGGTGTTTTTGACCATCTTCAGGGTGTTTTTGACCATCTTCAGGCTGTTTTTTGTCACCTTCAGGGTGTTTTTTTCATCTTCAGGGTGGTTTTGACCATCTTCACGGTGTTTCTGGTCACCTTCAGGGTGTTTCTGGTCACCCTCAGGCTGTTTCTGGTCTCCTTCAGGCTGGTTTTGGTCACCTTCAGGCTGTTTTTGTCACCTTCAGGCTGTTTTTGTCACCTTCAGGCTGTTTTTGTTCATCTTCAGGGTGTTTTTGGTCACCTTGAGGCTGTTTTATTCATCTTCAGGCTGCTTTTGGTCACCTTCAGGCTGGTTTTGTCACCCTCAGGCTGTTTTTGGTCACCTTCAGGCTGGTTTTGGTCACCCTCAGGCTGGTTTTGTCACCTTCAGGCTGGTTTTGGTCACCCTCAGGCTGGTTTTTGTCACCTTCAGGCTGGTTTTGGTCACTCTCAGGCTGGTTTTGGTCACCTTCAGGCTGGTTTTGGTCACCCTCAGGCTGGTTTTGGTCACTCTCAGGCTGGTTTTGTCACCTTCAGGCTGCTTTTTGTCACCTTCAGGCTGGTTTTTGTCACCTTCAGGCTGCTTTTGGTCACTCTCAGGCTGGTTTTGGTCACTCTCAGGCTGTTTTTGTCACCCTCAGGCTGGTTTTGGTCACCTTCAGGCTGGTTTTGGTCACTCTCAGGCTGGTTTTGGTCACCTTCAGGCTGGTTTTGTCACCTTCAGGCTGGTTTTGGTCACCTTCAGGCTGGTTTTGGTCACCCTCAGGCTGGTTTTGGTCACCTTCAGGCTGGTTTTTGTCACCTTCAGGCTGGTTTTGGTCACCTTCAGGCTGGTTTTTGTCACCTTCAGGCTGGTTTTGTCACCTTCAGGCTGGTTTTGGTCACCTTCAGGCTGGTTTTGGTCACTCTCAGGCTGGTTTTGGTCACCTTCAGGCTGGTTTTGGTCACTCTCAGGCTGTTTTTGGTCACTCTCAGGCTGGTTTTGTCACCTTCAGGGTGTTTTTGTTCATCTTCAGGCTGGTTTTGGTCACCTTGAGGCTGTTTTATTCATCTTCAGGCTGGTTTTGGTCACTCTCAGGCTGGTTTTGGTCACCTTCAGGCTGGTTTTGGTCACCTTCAGGCTGGTTTTGGTCACCCTCAGGCTGGTTTTGGTCACCTTCAGGCTGGTTTTTGTCACCTTCAGGCTGGTTTTGGTCACCTTCAGGCTGGTTTTTGTCACCTTCAGGCTGGTTTTGTCACCTTCAGGCTGGTTTTGGTCACCTTCAGGCTGGTTTTGGTCACTCTCAGGCTGGTTTTGGTCACCTTCAGGCTGGTTTTGGTCACTCTCAGGCTGTTTTTGGTCACTCTCAGGCTGGTTTTGTCACCTTCAGGGTGTTTTTGTTCATCTTCAGGCTGGTTTTGGTCACCTTGAGGCTGTTTTATTCATCTTCAGGCTGGTTTTGGTCACTCTCAGGCTGGTTTTGGTCACCTTCAGGCTGGTTTTGGTCACCTTCAGGCTGGTTTTGGTCACTCTCAGGCTGGTTTTTGTCACCCTCAGGCTGTTTTTGGTCACTCTCAGGCTGGTTTTGGTCACCTTCAGGCTGTTTTTGGTCACCCTCAGGCTGTTTTTGGTCACTCTCAGGCTGGTTTTGGTCACTCTCAGGCTGGTTTTGGTCACCCTCAGGCTGGTTTTGGTCACCTTCAGGCTGGTTTTGGTCACCTTCAGGGTGTTTTTGTTCATCTTCAGGCTGGTTTTGGTCACCTTGAGGCTGTTTTATTCATCTTCAGGCTGGTTTTGGTCACCTTCAGGCTGGTTTTGGTCACCCTCAGGCTGGTTTTGGTCACTCTCAGGCTGGTTTTGGTCACCTTCAGGCTGGTTTTGGTCACCCTCAGGCTGTTTTTGGTCACCTTCAGGCTGGTTTTGGTCACCTTCAGGCTGGTTTTGGTCACTCTCAGGCTGGTTTTGGTCACCTTCAGGCTGGTTTTGGTCACCTTCAGGCTGGTTTTCCCCAGCGCTGGTGTCACCTCGGCAGTCCCCGGGACGAAGCCTCCAGCTGCCGAACTTCTCCACGGCCCTCGGAGCTGCTTTGGGAGCAACTTTTGCCTTCCGCCCTGTCCCTGCTCCTTTTTCCCTCCGGCTTTCCCACAGAAGGAGCAGCGGCCGCCTCCCCTCCTCCCTCCGCGGGAAGGCTGAAAAAAATGTGACAATTTTAATTTTTTTCTCATTTTTTTTCCTTTTCTCCCGTTTTTTTTTTTTTGTGTTTTTGTGGTTTTTTCCCCCCACCTCCACATCCCACAGCCACGATTCCCCCAGGTGGGGTGAGACCTGAGGAGATCTCGAGGTGGTTTCGCCCTTTTTGGTTGAGGTTTTTGTTGTTTTTCCTCTTGTTATTTTTCCTTTTTTTTGGTCATTTTTAGTTTTCCTTTTGTTATTTTTTTTTCCTTTTCCTTTTCTCCTTAGTTATTTTTCCCTTTTTCCCTTTCAGCTCCCTCTCCTCTGGGTATAACCTCAATCAACAACTGTAAACTTTTTTTCTTTTTTTTTTTTTCTTTTTTTTCCCTTCTTTTTTTTCCCCTTTCTTTTTCTTTTTATCTTTTTTCTTTTTCCCCCTTTTTTTCTTTTTTTCCTTTTTCTTTTTTCCCCTTTTCTATTTTTTTTTTCTTTCTTTTTTCCCCCCTCTTTTTTTCCTTTTTTTTTTTTTTTTTCTTTTAAAATAAAATCTGTACACCCCTTGAAACCTGGCTGGTGTTTGGGCTCTCAGGGAAGATCCTGGGCCGTTCTCCATCCCACCAGGACCGGCCGAGCTCCGCGGGGATCAGCTCCCAAACCCATCTCCGGGCGTTTCTCCACCCGGGAGTCACCAGCTGGAGCTGCTGGTGGAAGGTTGATGATCCTCGAGGTCTTCTCCGACCTCCACAGTTCTTTTTCCAGCTCTTTGGGTGATGTCCGTGACCACAACCACAGACCCCTGAGCTGATTTTTAGGATTTTGGGGCTGGCAGCGAAGGACCAGGAGGAATCCACCGCTCCCTTCCCGGATCCTGTGGATCCCAAGAGCTGGAGAAGTCCCAGGTGAAGCTGCCCGGGGTTCCACGAGGGTTGTGTAATTAACGGATGGTAATTAGGCAGCGTGGCTGTCTTCTGGATAATCACTCCCGACCGGAGCTCGGAGCTGGGAGAACGGGAGCAGCTCAGGGACCCCCGGGGTGGCCCTGGGTGGGACAGAGGAGGTGACAGCGTGGCTTTGTCCCCTCTCCTCCTGCTTTCACCTCTCGGCAGCTGCTCAGCCCCAAAGCTGAGCCTGACCTTCCTCTCCATCCTCCTCCTCCTCCTCCTCCTCCAGCTCGGGGCTGTTGGTCACCGCCTCGGGGACGCGCTGGCGGCTCCGTGTGGCTCCGGTGCCGCCGCCCGGAGCACCCCCGGGTGGGGGGATCCCTGTCCCCGGGCCACCTCCGGGGTCCCCGGCGCTGCCGCACGCCCCCCCGGGCCGTGTCCCCTCGGCGGGGGTGGCACTGTCCCCTCTGCCCAGCAGATGTCCCCCGAGCCCCGCCAGTGGCCTCCCAGTCCGCGGGAGCTGGGCGCGCTCCCTGAGCCCCGGCGGCGCTGTCCCCAGGGTCCCCTGGGTGCCACCCGCTGCCCGCCCTCGGGGGCTGGCTGTGGTTTGGGGGGGTCGCTGTTAGGGTGACGTGAGGGGTGGGGTGGGGACACAGAGCTGGAGTGCCCGGAGGTGTCACCCTGTCCTGGGGGCACCCGGAGGTGTCACCCTGTGCTGGGAGCACCTGGAGGTGTCACCCTGTGCTGGGAGCACCCGGAGGTGTCACCCTGTCCTGGGAGCACCCGGAGGTGTCACCCTGTCCTGGGAGCACCTAGGGGTGTCACCCTGTCCTAGGGGCACCCAGAGGTGTCACCCTGTCCTAGGGGCACCCAGAGGTGTCACCCTGTCCTAGGGGCACCCGGAGGTGTCACCCTGTCCTGGGGGCACCCGGAGGTGTCACCCTGGCCCGGTGTGTGACGGTATCAAAGGGCAGAGCCCTCAGGCTCCCTGGGATGGTGACACCTCAGGGGGCTGTGGGTGACGTTGCCATGGGGCTCAGGGTGACATTCCCGTGGGGCTGTGGGTGACATTCCTGTGGCACTCAGGGTGACATTCCTGTGGCACTCTGGGTGACATTCCCATGGCTCTCTGGTTTTACCACCGCAGGGCTTTGGCTGTTGTCCCCGAGGATCTCCCGGTGCCGTTCCCACAGGACTTTTGGTGTCACCCCCATCGGGCTCTGGGTGCCATTTCCCTTGGGTGCCATCCCGAAGGGTGCCAAGCCCCATGGGGTTCTGGGTGCCATCCCAAAACATCCCCGTGGGTCTCTGGGTCCTGTCTGCACCAGGCTTTGGGTGACCTCCCCATGGAATTCTGAGTGCTCTCTGGAGATCTGGGTGCTCTCCCTGCGCTGTTTTGGGTGTCACCCCTAAGGGGTTTGGGTGCCATTTCCACTGGGCTCCGGCTCTGCTTGGTGCCATCCCTGTGGGGACTTGGGTGCCACCCCCGTGAAGATCTGGGTGCCACCCCCGTGAAGATCTGGGTGCCACCCCCATGAAGATCTGGGTGCCATCACCATCAGGCTTTGGTTGGTCCCACTTTCAAGGGTCCCTGGGTGCCACCCCTGTCAGATTCTGCTTGGTGCCATCCCCGGGGATCTCTGGGTGCCACCCCTGTCAGATTCTGCTTGGTGCCACCCCCGGGGGTCTCTGGGTGTCACCCTAAAGGATCTCTGGGTGCCACCCCTGCCAGGCCCAGCTTGGTGCCACCCCCCAGGGGTCCCTGGGTGCCACCTCTGTCAGATTCTGGTTCATGTCACCCCCAAAGGATCTCTGGGTGCCACCCCTGCCAGGCCCAGCTTGGTGCCACCCCCGGGCCCCACAGCCGCGTGACACGTGGGGACAATCAGCCTCTCAGGGCTCTGGGGTCGCTCCTGGCGGGAGCGGGGCCATTCCCAGATCCCGAGGATCTCCTCGGATCCTGCACCCACCCGAACGCACCCCGAACCCCGAGAGGGCACCGAGACCGGCCGAGCCCCTTGCGGTGACCCCGATGTCCCTTGTGGGGGACACCTGAGCCTCTCCTCCTGCCCCGCTCCGGCTCCGGTTACGGCGCGGATTGTTCCTCGCCGCTGGAAGAAATGCCGTCAGCGCTGGCGCATCGGATCGGATCGGTGGCCATTACTAATGCATGACATTCCCGAGGGACACGGCCCCGTCCGACCCCCCGCAGCGGCACCGGGACCCCCCCGAGCCCGCTGCACCCCTGGGAAGGGCAGGAGGGGCAGGGAAGGTTCTGGGGAAAGGTTTGGTTCCATCTTCCCTCTTCCAAACCCCGAATTCCGGCTCAGGATGTCCAAGGCCAAGGAGCACGTGGAGTTCCCGGCTGGAATGGTTGGGATGGCTGGAATGGACCTTTCCAGAAGGATCCCACCGCCCCTGTCCCATCCCAGGAGAGCAGGAGTGCTCGTGCAGAGCGCACTCCCAGCTCAGGGCGCCTTTGGTGACGAATATCCCAGTTTTCCCCGTAACTGGTGACTCTGAGCCTATTGGAGCTGGGGGTTTCTCCCTCGCTGCTTTGCTCCTTCCCAATTTTCAGCTCCTCGATTTTCAGCTCTTTTTCTCCAACCCCTCCCTTCATCCACGATTTTCCTCTCCCCACCGGAGCGCGGCGACGCCAAACCCAAGAGCTTCAGACCCCAAACCCCCAACCCATTGGAAGGGGAAGCTCATCCCCACACAACCCAGCTCGGGGTGACCCTGGAATGACCACGAGGCGCCCCATCCCTGATCTTCCACGCCGTTTTTGGGCTGGGATCTCACGGAACGGGGAGGATTTCGCCGCAGAACGTGCCGGGAGGGCTCCTTCGGCTGCGCTCCTTCGGCTGCGCTCCCTCACCCCCGCACGTCGACACTGCATCATCATTCCGTCCCCCTCGGAGCCCGACCCCCTCCACCTTTCCAGAGCCTCTTCCAGGTCCCTCTGCGTTCAATATTCGGCGCAGGAACAAAAGGCGGCGCCGTAAATTTTTAACCGGGGCCGTCGGCTCCGCTCGGGTTACGCGGGACAAGGCCGCCGCGGGAAATTTCGGCCGCGCCTCGGCGGAGCCGAAATGTCGATGGATGACGCCGGGAGAGGGACGGGGCTGGAGCTTGGGTTGGCACCATGCAGGACACGAGGATTTCCCAGCTTTGGGATCATCCCTTGGCACGGGCACTCCCTGCTTTGGGGACCGTCCCACGCTCTTGGGGACAGTCCAAGGTCCCTCCTTGGCTGGGGCCGTCCTGGGATCTCAGGGATCATCCCATGCTCTTGGGGATCATTCCAGGATCTTGGGGAGGATTTATCCTGGTTTGGGGATCATTCCAGGATCCTGGGGAGGGATCATCCTTGTTTGGGGATCATTCCAGGATCCTGGGGAGGGATCATCCTGGTTTCTGGGGACGGTCTGGGATGTTTTTCACCTTGGGGACAATTTTGGAGTGTCAGGAACCATCCTGGGGTCTCAGGGACCATCCCAGGCTCTTGGGGATCATTCCAGGATCCTGGGGAGGGAATCATCCTGGTTTGGGGATCATTCCAGGAACTTGAGGAGGATTTATCCTGGTTTGGGGATCATTCCAGGATCCTGGGGAGGGATCATCCTCGTTTCTGGGGATGGTCTGGGATGTTTTCCACCTTGGGGACGGCTCTGGAATCTCAGGAATCATCCTGAGGTCTCAGGGACCATCCCATGCTCTTGGGGATCATTCCAGGATCCTGGGGAGAGATCATCCTTGTTTGGGGATCATTCCAGGTTTTTGGGGAGGGATCATCCTGGTTTCTGGGGATCATCTGGGATGTTTTCCACCTTGGGGTCAATTTTGGAGTGTCAGGAACCATCCTGGGGTCTCAGGGACCATCCCAGGCTCTTGGGGATCATTCCAGGTTTTTGGGGAGGGATCATCTGGGATGTTTTCCACCTTGGGGACAGTTCTGGAACCATCCTGGGCTCTCAGGGACCATCCCAGGCTCTCGGACACCATCCTGGAGACTTGAGGATCATCCTGACTCCCAGGGACCATCCGGGGTTCTTCTTTTCTTGGGGATAACCTTGGAGGCTCCAGAAGTGTCTCGAGGACCCTCTTGGGGACCATCCCAGCCGCCTCCCTACTTGAGGACCCTCCTGGAATCCCGGGAAGTATCCGATGGGATGCGGGCGCCATCCCAGGCAATTCCCTGCTTGGCGACCATCCTTGGGGACCACCCCAGGCTCGTGGGGACCTGGGGACCCCCAGAGGAGCCCCCCCACTCTTCAGGAGCACCCCAGGACCCTCCTTTCTCCAGCACCACCCTGGGGTCCCACCCCCGGAGCAGCATCCCGACCCCAGGACCCATCCTCCTCCTCCTCCCTTCGTCCTTCCCTCCCCTCTCCCCTCGTCTCTTTTTGGGGGAGCTGCCCCTACCCCAGGGGGTTTAACCCCCACCAAAAAAAACCCAAAAAACCCACCCCAAAACCCCCGGGAAGCATCGATGGCTTCTCCCACCCTCCATCCCGGCCCGCGGCAACCCGATCCCGGTCCCAGCGGGCAGCCTGGCCCCAAACTGGTCGGGCTGGTTTGAGGCTGGAGCCCAGCTCTGCTCACGCACCTTGGGGGCGCGGCACTGACCCCCCCTCCCCAGCCCGAGACACTTCCATTCTTGTATATTTCTAATTTTTTATGTGTATTTTAAAATATTTTAAAACATTTTAGTGGTTTTTGAATATTTCAATATTTTTAGGATTTTAAATTTTTCAATATTTTGATATTTTTAATATTTTAAAACGTTTTTTTAGTATTTTTATTATTTTTAATAGAGTTAATAGTTTTAGTTTTTAAATATTTTTGTATGTTTCTAATTTTCGCACGTTCATATTTTCATACACACGCGGTTATTGCGCTGGGGGCAGTTTGTGTGCGATTTGGGAGAAGGCGGGGGGGGTTTAATCTGGGGACAAACCCTGGAATTTTGGGGGGGGGGGTGGGAGCGGGATTTAATTTTATCAGGGTGGAGGGGGCTGGGGGGAGGGTTCTGACCATCCCTGTAGCTGCAGAGACTCTGGGACAAGAAAGAGACCCCCCCAGGAACCCCGGGAACCCCGGGAAGCGATCCCCCCCCCCGATCTCCATCACAGCAGCCGCTCCCCCCGCCGCAGCCATCCCCGGGGGTCTCGGCCCCCGCTCGCCCCCCGCCCATCCCCGTCCCCTCGGCAGCTGCGGCTCTCGAGTTGCGGTGCGAGGGGTGCGGGAGGGGGGGCTCGGGATCGTTTTCCTTCCATCCCCCCCCCGCCCCCGGCCCCGAGCGGGGGGAGTTTAGGGAACGGGAAACCGGATCGGCGGCGGCGGGGCGGCTCAGGTGCGCGGCTCCGGTGTCCGACAGCCGGTGAGCGGCCCCGACGGCGGCTCCGGGGCGGGACGGCACCGCTTATAAAAATGCCCCCCCCGAGGGGAAGGGAAGGACGCGCCGCTCCCGGGGCTCAGCCATCCCCGGGCCCTGCCCGCCGCTCCCGGGGCCGCGGGGATGGGCGAGCGCCGCCTCCCGCCCCACGGAGCGCCGCCAGGGATGGAGCCGGGGTTTTTTTTTTTTCTCCGCTCGTTCAGGAGCACCCCCCCGCTCCGTCCTCAGCTTTCGGGGTGCGGGGGTGGGGGGGGTCCCGCCGTCACTCCCTCGGGCCGGCCGGAGCGGGAGCGGGGGGCTCGGAGCGCGGCGCTGGACCCGGCGGGGCGGCCCCGGGGGTGGGTGCGTGGGAGGGGGGGGTGGCCCAAGGTGAGCCCGTCCCCCCCCCCCCCCCCTTCCCCGGCCGATCCCCGCCCCGGGCCGGGCTCCACCTTCCGGGGCACCTGGGCCAATTGGGAGCCGCAGGGGGGGTCCCCCGGCCGGGCTAAGGCCGCCGCCGCCGCCGCTCCTCGCCACTTGGGCGAGCGCCGGGGCGGCGGGCGGCGGCGGGGACCCCCCCCGGGGGATGCGGGGTGACGGGGAGGGGGGTCCCGTGTCCGTCCGTCCCCCCCTTCCCAGCCCCACGGTGACCCCCACGTCGGGTGCCGGTGTGGCCGCCCGGAGCCGAGGCAGCGCCCGGAGCTGAGGTAAGTGCGGCCCTCGGCCCCGGGAGGGGGGGGTCGGATCCTGCCGGGACCCCCCCGGGGCTCGGGGGCCCCCTTTGAACCCTCCCTTCCCCCCGCGCCCGCTCCCGCCAGGACCCGACCCCGGCGCGCTGCGTTCTCCCCTCTCCTGGCTTTTCCCCGACGTTCAGGGTCCCCCAAACCCCTTCGGGCTGAGCCGCCCCCATGCCAAGCCCCCCTCCCCGAGCCCCCCCCGTGCTGCCCGGGGGTCCCCCCAAAGCTCTGCCGTCGGGGCGGTGTCGCGGCGCCGGCGTCCCCGCCGGGGCGATGCGAGCGACAACGAAACCGCGGCGCTGCCCCATCGCCCGCAGCCGCCGCTGCCCCCCCGGCCCTGGGGGGCTCTTTGGGGGTCCGGGGGTGCCTCCCATGCCCCCCCCGGCCGCGGTCCGCGGCCGCTCTGCAGCCCCGATGGCACCGAAGAGCGCCGCTAACGAAAGCCCGGCTGGCGGGGACCCCGTAAGGCGTGGGGGCAGCTCTGGGGGGCTGCCCGAACCCCCCAAGCCCCGGGGTGCGCACCTCTTGCCCCGCCCGGCGCTGCGGGGGCTCGGGCGTGTCCCCAGCCCTGCTCGGGGACACCGAACCTCGGTCGGGGGTGGCAGGGTGGAGTCCTGCCCGGGGGCACGGCCGGTGTCCGGGGCACTGCGGCACAAATCTGCCCGGCTTAAGCCCGAAATGGAGCCCCCGGCTGCACACGGCAGCTCCGTCCGCGTCCCTGTCCTCGTGTCTGTCCCCGTCCCATGACACATCCTCATCATCGTCTCTGTCCCTGACCAAATTTCTGTCTCTGTCTCTCTCCCGTTTCCATCCCCATCTTTATCCCTGTCCCCATCCCCATCGCTGGCCTTCTCCCTCTCCTTCTCCCTCTCCTTCTCCCTCTCCTTCTCCCTCTCCTTCTCCTTCTCCTTCTCCTTCTCCTTCTCCTTCTCCTTCTCCTTCTCCTTCTCCTTCTCCTTCTCCTTCTCCTTCTCCTTCTCCTTCTCCTTCTCCTTCTCCTTCTCCTTCTCCTTCTCCTTCTCCTTCTCCTTCTCCTCATCCCCGTTTCCATCCCAGTCCCCATTCCCATCCCCGCCTCTGTCCCCATCCCCATCCCTTCCCCTCCTTGTCCTTGTCCTTGTCCTTGTCCTTGTCCTTGTCCTTGTCCCCATCCCCACCTGGCGGTTCCCATCGATGGCCACCTGCAGCCACACGTGTCAGGGCGTCGATGGCGGCCATGGCAGGGGTGACACCGGCCGTGGCCACCTCCAGGAGCCACCACGTCCCCATCCCTGGCCGTGGCAGCTCGTGGCACCATCTCGGCGCCGTTGCTGCCGCGAGCATCCGCAGGTGACTCCGGCGGCCTTTGGGGTTTGGGGACGACATTTTGCCTCGTTGGCCCCCAAAACGCAGCTCAGGGACTCGAGGACCCCGATGTCCCTACGCCGAAGGTCTCGGGCCTTGCGGCAGAACCCTCCGGAGCCCTGGGAGGGGGCTGCGGGAGCAGGGGCCGGGGGGGCCCCGGGGGGGCAACATCCGCAATGCGGCAGCTCCCAACGTCACGAGCTGGGGTGCGGCGGCTCCGCAGAGGGGCCGGCTCAGCCCCGGGCCCCGGCTGCCGCAGTGGCCTTGGGCGGAGGCGAGGGACGGGGGACAAAGGGGACACCCCAAATCTGCGCCCAGCCCGGGTCGGGGCGCGGCCGGGTCCCTCCTGGCACCGCGCCGGGGCCGCGCGAGCGACCACGGCGCGGATTAAGGCGAAGCCGTCGCCCTCAAAGTCACGCCAAGGATGGCGACGGGCTCGGCCTCGCCCGCGTCCCCCCGGGAGCGCCGTCCCCAAGCCGCTGCGGCACCGGGGCGGTGTCCCCCAGGTGAGGACGGTGCTGTGCTCACGGGGGGCTTCTCTTCCTTTCGGGGCTGCTTGGCTGAGCGCCATGGGGTTTTGAGGGCTCCTCCAGGATTTTTTGGGTGCTTCCCTGGGGTTGTTGCTGTTGGAGGCCCAGAGGTGGGTGCAGCTTGGGGATGGCTCTGTCCCTGCTGGCGCTGACCCCTTCATGAGCGACGCTCCCCGAAGCACGGCCATGGCCAAGCCCGGCGAGCGCCGCTGCTTGTCTTTGTCCCCAAATTCGAGGCCGGGCGGGGTGTGAGGGGTTGGAGGCTGTGTCCTCCACAGGGGTCAGCTCCCAGCGCCGCATCCGGAGCACCCCGAGCTCATCCCTGGCCCGCTCGGCTCGTTGGGGCCTCGGCTTCGCCCACACAAAGGAGACTTTGTGCCTTCCTCCTCCTCCTTCGCCGCCGCCGCGGCCGCTGGGGATGGCGACCCTGCCAGCCGGGGGTCCGCAGCCATCCGGGGGGGCTCTGCCACCATCCGAGGAGGTTGCAGGTTTTTGGGGTGGTCTGCGGCCATCCAGGGGGTCTCAACCGCTTGAGGGGATCCTCATCCTCTTGGGTGGGCTCATGTTTCTGGAGGATCTTCAGCAGCGAAGGGCGTTTGCAAGTTTTGGGGGGTCTGCAGCTATCTGGGGGGGTGGTTCAGCATTTCGGGGGGCTCGCAGCCATCTGGGGCTCTGCAGCCATCCAGGAGGTCAGCGTCCTTTTTGGGGTGTTGTAGTTTTGGAGGGTCAAGAACCTTCTCAAATGTTTTGGTGGGGTTCTGCCATTCGGGGTGGTTGTTACCTTTTAGGGGGGTTGTGGTGGGTTTGGGTTTTTTTGGGGGCGGGGAAATTAAAATTATTTGGATGCTTCAAAAGTATCCAGGAGAAGTTAAAATATTTTGGGGGTGCCTGTGACCACCCAGGGAGTTTTCAACCTTCTGGGGGTTTGCAACCGGCCAGAGGAGTTGCGAATTTTGGGGGGCTTTCAGTCATCCAAGGGCGTTGCAACCTTTTGGGGGTTTAATACATTTTAGGGGGGCTGCAGCTGTCTGGATAGTTGGGAATTAACTGGAGGGATTGCGGCGTTCTGGGGGGTGTGGAACCATCCAGAGGCTTTGCAACGTTTTGAGATCTGGGACTGTTTTTGGGGGGCTCGTGGCCGTCTGGGGGAGGTTGCAACATTTTGGGGGTCTGGGGCCGTTTTAGGGGGGGATTTGCAGCCACCCTTGGGGCTGGGATTCCTGGATAACCCCGCAAAGGCAGCGGCTGGGAAATGGCTTCCAGCATCCCCATCCCAAAAAAAATCCACCAGCTGAGCTGGGGACCGGATCCTCCCCACCCTCCCCGGAGAGGCGGCGCCGGGCTGAGCATCTCCCCTCGCTCAGCCGTTCCCGAATCACTATACCGATCGATAATAATCCATTCCCATTTTTTCCTCCAGTCGCCGTTCCACGGCCGGGCCGGGCGCGCGTTGGGCTCCTGGTGGCGGAGGATTTGGGTGGAAATCCATGGGGGGGGGATAAAAAAAAAGGGCAGGAGCGAGCTCGCTACTCCTGTTCTGTGTATGGCACTGGTAGAATTCACTGTGCAACCCCGCGGTCAGTGAATTACCATAGGGCCATAAACAGAGCAGAGAAAGACCCGCGAGCCCCGCGGGGCCGTCGCCGACGCCGCCCTGGCCCCTTTTGGCACTAGCACATTTTTGCTTTGATTTGTAGCTTTTGAGCAATTATGTGTAGTGCCAATATGGGAGAGGGCGGAGAGAGCAGCGCCGGGGCGGGCACGGAGCGGCAGCGGGGTTTGGGATGTTGGGGTGGGGTGGTGGAAACCCCTCTGGGATTGCTGGGGTTGGGGTGGCGGGGGATGGCCACCACACCCAAGCCGTGGTGACACTGAGGTTGTGTCCATCCCAACACGGTGTCCGGGCTGGGGACACCTCGGCCAGGCCGTGTCCATCACACCCAAGCCGTGGTGACATTCGAGGTGGTGTCCCAGCCCACGGGATGACCTCAGCCAGGCTGTGTCCATCACACCCAAGCTGTGGTGACATTGAGCTTCTGTCCATCCCCATGTGGTGTCCCAGCCCATGGGGACACCTCGGCCAGGTTGTGTCCATCACACCCAAGCCACTGGTGACATTGAGCTGCTGTCCATCCCAATGTGGTGTCCCAGCCCATGGGGACACCTCGGCCAGGTCATACCCAAGCTGTGGTGACACTGAGTTGGTGTCCCAGCCCCTGGGGACACCTCAGCCAGGCCATGTCCTCACGGTGGCCGTCACCAGCAGGATGGACCCCACACTTCTTGTCCCCTGCCGGACACGGTGGTGGCGACTCCCTGGTCTTGAGCCGAGCGTCCCCACGGGGGATCTGGAGCCGCCTGTGGGGTTTTCTCTCTGGATGGGCGAAATCATGTATTTTTCCTATTTTTTTTGCAGCTTTCCAGGCCCGGCACCGCGTGTCCCTCGTTGTCCCCAGGCTGGGCCTGGCTGCCGAGATGCTGCCGGCGGTGCCCGGCCCCGGGGCCGCCTTTGGCAATGGTAGAACTCACACTGGTGCGGTAGCAGGATCCGGTGGTTCTAGACTTGCCAACTACGGCCCCGGGGCACCGCTGCGGACGCGACCCCCGGCACCCCCTGGCACCCCCCGGCACCCCCCGGCACTCTCCGGCACCCCCTGGCACCCCCCAGGGCTCCGCTGCCAGGCTGCGAGGGTCCTGTGGGGTCCAGGGAGGGTCCCATGGGGTCTGGGGGGG
Organism: Progne subis subis; assembly: GCA_022316685.1. Lineage (NCBI taxonomy): Eukaryota > Metazoa > Chordata > Aves > Passeriformes > Hirundinidae > Progne > Progne subis. Next base: position 51,891 of record JAKJHU010000269.1, on the reverse strand, counting down.
TCCCGCTCCATCTGGTGTGGATTTGGGGAGTCCTGCAGCTGTGATGTGGGGGGATGGCGATGCTGAGCCGCCCCCAGCACGAGAAGGGGGGTCTGGCATCCCAGCCCGTCTCCATTGGCACGGGGGAAAACGGGGATCTGCGGGATACCGGTCATCAGAGCAGCGTGGCCGCGTGTCCCCGCGTGACTCCGGGCGTCAAGGGCTGATCCGGCCCCGCGGTCCGGGCAGGGCCCCGCGGGGATGGGATCAGGCCTCAAGCCCTGGATCCAGCCCCAGATCCAACCCCCACTCCCGGATCTGAGCCCTGCCCCTGGATCCCCGTGCAGGGAGGAAACTGAGGCACGTGGGAAGCAGCTGGCGGTGGCAGCTGCCGCGTGTCCCCTGCCTGTCCCCAGGAGCAGGGGCAGGGGTGGTGCTGGCTTTTAGGGGACAGGGATCGTCCCCGGAGGGGCAGCCCGGGGCTGGGGGGCCGCACACGCCCCCTTCCCCCCACAGCAGGCCCGGAGGTGGCCGGGATGTGCTGGGATATGTAGGGCAGCGCTGGGTGATTACGGAGCTTTCGGCATAAGCCCGCGGAGATTGGATTCACGCTGGATTAGGCTGCACGCTCCAATCATCCTCCCTGCGCCCGGGGGGGCGGGGAGGGACAGACAGACGGACGGATGGGGGGTCCCCATCGCCCTCCTGGGACAGGCGGGGGCTGCGGGCTGTCCGTGCGTCTGTCCGGTCGTTCGTCCGTCTGCTCGTCCAGGTAACAAACACCCAACGTCTGTGCATTCCTGCAGCTGCGGCCATTGGCTGTACGGACGCCCGTCCCCTGTCTGTCTGTCTGTGCAGCCGTGGAATCATTCATCCATCCATCTATCCTCCATCCATCCATCATCCATCCATCCATCATCCATCCATCCATGGATCCATCGTCCATCCGTCTGTCCATCCATCATCCATGGATCCGTCCATCCATGGATCCATCATCCATCCGTCTGTCCATCCATCCATCCTCCATCCATCCATTCATCCTCCATCCGTCCATCCACCCATCCATCCATCCATCCATCCTCCATCCATCCATCCATCCATCATCCGCCCATCCATGGATCCATCATCCATCCACCCATCCATCCTCCTGTCCATCCATCCATCCATTTTCCATCTGTCCATCCATCCATTTGTCCGTCCGTCCGTCCCCCGACCCCTCCCCCAGTGCTGGATTTAGCCCCACCCCCACTCTGCAGTGGGGGGATGGGGTGTCAGGGGTGGAGCATCCCCAGCCCCACCCACCCCTGACCACACCCCCAGGAGCTCCACCCCTCCCCACAGGCTCCACCCCTCCCCAAGCGACATTCCCGGGATCCGACCCCAGGACCCCGCCCTCCATCCAGGCCTTTCCCAGCTGCACCCCCGGGCTCACCCTCAGCCTCCCCCTGCATTTTTTGGGGTCAAATGCTGCAATTTGGGGCCCTTGGTGGGGACAGCAGGGCCGGGATGGGGAGGAGGGAGAAAATCCACACAGAGAGACCCCCGGTGCTGGGAGACCCCCAGACTCAGGGAGAGAATCCAGCACTCCCAGTCTGGCCCAGTATGAAATGGGAGTTACTGGTGCAGTGTCCATTCTCTCCCAGTCTGGCCCAGTATGAAATGGGAGTTACTGGTGCAGTGTCCAGTCTCTCCCAGTCTCTCCCAGTACAAGTTGGAGGTTACTGGTGCAGTGTCCAGTCTCTCCCAGTATGAAATGGGAGTTACTGGTGCAGTGTCCAGTCCCTCCCAATCTCTCCCAGTATGAAATGGGAGTTACTGGTGCAGTGTCCATTCCCTCCCAGTCTCTCCCAGTATGAAATGGGAGTTACTGGTGCAGTGTCCAGTCCCTCCCAATCTCTCCCAGTATGAAATGGGAGTTACTGGTGCAGTGTCCAGTCCCTCCCAGTCTCTCCCAGTATGAAATGGGAGTTACTGGTGCAGTGTCCAGTCGCTCCCAGTCTCTCCCAGTACAAGCTGGAAGTTACCGGTGCAGTGTCCACTCCCTCCCAGTCTCTCCCAGTACAAGCTGGAGGTTACTGGTGCAGTGTCCAGTCCCTCCCAGTCTCTCCCAGTACAAGCTGCAGGTTACTGGTGCAGTGTCCATTCTCTCCCAGTCTCTCCCAGTATGAGATGGGAGTTACTGGTGCAGTGTCCATTCCCTCCCAGTCTCTCCCAGTATGAAATGGGAGTTACTGGTGCAGTGTCCAGTCCCTCCCAGTCTCTCCCAGTACAAGCTGGAGGTTACTGGTGCAGTGTCCATTCCCTCCCAGTCTCTCCCAGTATGAGATGGGAGTTACTGGTGCAGTGTCCAGTCCCTCCCAGTCTCTCCCAGTACAAGCTGGAGGTTACTGGTGCAGTGTCCATTCCCTCCCAGTCTCTCCCAGTATGAAATGGGAGTTACTGGTGCAGTGTCCAGTCCCTCCCAGTCTCTCCCAGTACAAGCTGGACGTTGTTGGCGCTCGGGGGCTGCAGGAGCTGCCCCAGCAGGAGGCCCCGACCTGCTTATTAAAGGCCGATTAACGAAGATTAAAACCTCGCAGCAGCGTCTGCCAGGCCCAGCCGCCTCCCCCGGCCCTGCTGCCGCTCCAGGGCCCCTTTGGGAGCCCCAGCCCGGCCGTGGGGGTCCCCAAAGCCCCCACACCCCCAGCTCGCCCTCCCGGCACCTTGGAGGGCCGAGGGATGCGCTCCAGCTCGCGGGAATACCCCGCGTGCCCCCATTCCTCCTCTCCCTCCTCTTTGTCCTTCCAGCTTTTTCCTCTTCCTCTCATCCCAGGGATTCCCTGGATCCGGCAAACCGTGGTTCCAATAAAGCTGCTGAAACACAATCCCTGCGTCTCTCGGCTCCTCCTTGGGCTCGCGCTCCCCCCCAAAAAAATCCCATCATCCGTGAGGTAGGAAGGGGCTGAAAATGGAGGAATTCACCCCAAAAACCAGCTCGGCCCCCGGGGGGGGATGATCCAGCACTCCCAGGGTCGATGCTGGAAGATGAAAATGAGATAAATTGCACCAAAATCAAAAGGATTAAACACCAAAAACCATCCCGGTGATGCTCAGCTCCTCCTCTCTGACTCCAACGTGAGAGGGACCAAACCCCAAAACACCAACCGGGGATGGCAAATATTCCCAAAAGTGCCCTGAAACAGGAGAGGTGGACACTGGGTAGACACATTTGTAACAATTTATTGAATGAGGCAATAATAGACACTGGGAAAACAAAGTGGGGAGAGGGGGGGTCCATGCTCTGCTATTTGCCTGGTTTTTGTCCTTTTTTTGGGAGGGGTGGGGGGGACTAAAAAAACCTCATTTCATCGCCAAAGAAACACTGACTTGGAAAGCCACCGACATCTTCACAACGACGATAAAAAATAAAATGCTCATTAGGAAAAATAAAATTAAAAAAACCCCCCAAAAATTCATAAATCAGAGAACCAGGACTGTTTCTATAGAACGATCTCCCTCCCCTCGGAAAAAGAACTGCATACAAAGAACATTTGATAGATTTTTTGTGGGTTTTTTGTTTGTTTGTTTGTTTGTTTTCCATTCCCCCCCCCCCCAATATAAAACAAGTAAATACAAGAATCTGAAAACTCCCTCGAAGGCGGAGCCAAGACGTGGAGGACTTGAACAGCCCACTTGGAAATCGTCGTATTTTTTTAAAAAAAACCCCACCGAAATAACCCCAAAAACGAAATCCCGTGGGAAGTGCTCGGGCTGGGGCGGGGTCTGGATGGGCACCAAGGGTTTGGCCCAGGGGGGACGCTGAGTAAAAATCTGCCCCCCTCCCCCAAAAAAACCCCACCCCACTGCAAAGGGGTTTTTTTTTTAACCCTCCTGGGAAGGATTTTTGGGGTTAAAACCGCGCTGGGAGAGGCACAGGGCAGGACCAGGATGGGGCAGAGGCTTGGGGTGAAGAGGGGACCCCCAAAGGGAAGGGTCTCGCTGGCATCCCCCCGCTTCCAGGAGAAGTGGGAATTGCAGGAGGAGAGGTCGGGGGTGGCAGCAGGGAATGGGATGAGCCCGAGGCGGCTCCTCGCTGAGGGAAATCCCAGGAAATGCGGTGGGGGGAAAAAAAATTGGGAGTCGGGGAGAGGGGGGGGGACACGCAGCCAGAGCCCCTTCAGAGGCGCTTCAGCTCCGGTCTAGAGCCACGAAATAATAATAATAACGACAACGACGACGACAATAATAATAATAATAAAGGAAAAAAAACCAAAAAAATCCAACCAAAAAAAAAAAAAAAAAAAAAAAAAAGAAAAAGAGGAACAACCCCGAGGATGTGAAACGGCAGGTAGGAGAGCAGAGGAGTAGGAACAGGTCTCCAGTGTGCACCAAGGGGAGCCGAGCGGGGCGCGGATCCTCCGGCTGGCTCCTGGAAGAGAAGAGCATCATCCCTCGGGGAGGTCTCCATCCACCCCCCTGCAGTCACACATGCATTTTATTTTTATTTATTTTTTTTTCCTTTTTTTTTTTTTTTTTTTCCTTTTCTTCTTCTTCTTCCCAGGAGAGGAGTCTTTTTTTTTTTCCCAAACTTTTTTTTTTTTTTCCTCTTTTGTGGTTTGTTGGGGGTTTTTTTGTTGTTTTGTTGGTTTTTTTTTTCCGGGGCGGGGGTTTTTTTTTTGTTTTTTTGGAATATAAAAGTCCATTTAAAATCTTTCGATACCTAATTTGCTGTCGAGGTCGGTGCTGGCCGAGGGTGTCCGTGCTGCCCCACCCCATCCTCGTCCTGCTCCATCCCACACGGGGGGGGAAAACGGGGCACAAAATGTGGCTTTTTTTTTTCTTTTTTTTTTTTTTTTTTTTTTAAATATAATTATTTTCTTTTCCACCTCCTCGGAATCAAAAGTCCCGTCACAATTTGGCTTCTGGCTCCTCCGAGAGCAGGGCGGCGCTCGAAAAAATGCACTTCACACGCATCCTCCGCCAGGATTTCTTCCGTTTCGCGTTTTGTTTCGTTTTCCATTTTCCTCGTTTCACCAAAAAAAAAAAAAAAAAAAATCCAAAGAAAAAAATAAAAAGAAAAAAAAAAACCCGACAAATCCTTTCCCGTTTCCAACGCCCGGGAGAAGACTCGAGTGCCACCTGATTGCATCTCTGGAGAGGCGTTTTTTTAAAAAAACAAAACGAACAATAATTAAAAAAGAAAATAACGAGGAGGAGGAGGAGGAGGAGGAGGAGGAGGAGGAGCGCCGGGACGCCGTCACTGATCCAAGGTGACCACCTCCACCGCCTGCCCGTCCATGGTGACGGCCGTGTCCGCTATCCTGGTGGTCACCGGCGCCATCGCCACCTGCACGGGGCCGTTGCCTTGGGCCAGGCTGGTCACCACCGTCTGGTACATGCTCACCGGGATCTGCACGAGGCCTGCGGGAACACCGGGGACACGGCGTGAGGGAGGGATGGGAATCGGGTCCTCAGCGGGGGGGGTTTCGTTTTTTTTTGGGGAGGGGGATGCGACTCCATGAGGAGCTGGAGGTGCTGGAGCAAATCCAGAGGAGGACCCGGAGCTGCTCCCTGCTCTGGAGGCAGGTTGGGAGAGCTGGGAGTGTTCCCCTGGAGAAGGGAAGGATCCAGGGAGAGCTTCCAGAACATTCCAGGGCCTGAAGGGGCTCCAGGAGAGCTGCAGAGGGGCTGGGGACAAGGCCTGGAGGGACAGCACACAGGGAATGCTCCCAGTGCCAGAGGGCAGCGCTGGATGGGATCTTGGGAATCAGGAATTGCTGCCTGGGCTGGAATTGCCAGAGAATCCCTGGAACGTCCAAGGCTGGACAGGGCTTGGAGCAATCTGGGACAGTGGGAGGTGTCCCTGCCCACGGCCTGGGTTAGAACTGGAAGATCTTTAAAGTTCCTTCCCGCCCAATCACCCTTCCAAGGATTCTCTCCATGAAAACCAGCGGTCAGGAAGGACGGTGGCTCCCACCCAGCTGTGATCGGTGCCTCGTGGCCTGGCTGGGCTGGATCTGCTCTCTGAGAGAGCCAACGGGATGGGAACGGGGATGGGATGGGAACTGGGGTGGGATGGGAACTGGAATGGGATGGGAACTGGGATGGGAACTGGGATGGGAACTGGGATGGGATGGGATGGGAACTGGGATGGGATGGGATGGGAACTGGGATGGGAACTGGGATGGGAACTGGGATGGGATGGGATGGGAACTGGGGTGGGATGGGAACTGGGGTGGGATGGGAACTGGAATGGGATGGGATGGGATGGGATGGGATGGGATGGGATGGGATGGGATGGGATGGGATGGCATGGCATGGGATGGGATGGGATGGGATGGGATGGGATGGGATGGGATGGGATGGGATGGGATGGGATGGGATGGGATGGGATGGGATGGGATGGGATGGGATGGGATGGGATGGGATGGGATGGGATGGGATGGGAACGGGGATGGGATGGGATGGGATGGGAACTGGGATGGGATGGGAACTGGGATGGGATGGGATGGGATGGATGGGATGGGAACTGGGATGGGATGGGAATGGGAATGGATGGGATGGGATGGGATGGGATGGGATGGGAACTGGAATGGATGGGATGGGATGGGATGGGATGGGATGGGATGGGATGGGATGGGATGGGATGGGATGGGATGGGATGGGATGGGATGGGGCGGGGCTGAGATGGGTGGCAGCACCTTGGGGCCCACACCTCCGGGGCTGTGCGGCTGCAGGGAGGGAATAAGGATGAGGAGGAAAGAAAGAACATCGTTTCTGGAGGAGGAACCCAACCCAGCCATGTTTTGGGATGGTCCAGCAGGGACCCGCTCAGCCAAAATCGAGTTTTCCTGGAGGCAGGGATTGTTCCCACCCATCCCAGAGCCCATCAGGGATCACCCACTGAGGAGGAACACGCTCCCTACAGGCCTTTTCCACCTGCTATGCCCAGAACTGGGAACTGTGGGGCCGAGGAAGGGATGAACTCGGCTTCTCCCATCCCCTGTAACTCCACAGGTCACTCGAACGCCTCCCCACCGGCAGCACGTGAGAGGATCCCATTGCTGTGCATCCCTTACAGCCCCCATCCAACACAATTCCCGTCCTCCTGCTCCCTCTCCAGCCCAGCCAGGTCCTTCTCCCCTCACAGGGAAAGGGCACCGTGGCACCTACAAAAAATTGGCCAAGCCAAACTCGCTCCAGGCACTGGCCCCAGGCTCTCCCAGGTAAAACAGAGAGAGGAAAGCAATCCCCCTTTCCCAGCCCTTCCCCAGTCATGGATGGGTCCAGCAAAGCAGAAAGAGCTTTTCCCAAGGCTGGCCCAGCTGCAGGGATGGATCGGACGCCTCCAGGCTGAGGATGGAGCTGGCAAAGCTTCGGGCCGGGAGGAAAACGCCGCAGTGCCAAAGGCAAGTCCTGGTGAGCCAGGAAACAGCGGCCAAGGTGACAACAAAACCAGGAGGCCCCTGAGCGTCACTGTGGTGTGGATGGCGCGAAGAGGTGGGAAAAAACCAGCGAGGAGCACTCGACAGAGCTGGGCAGGGGAGGGGAATGGCAAATCCTGCAGGCTGGGAGGAGAAACTCCATCGCTTACTCCGGTATTATTCCAGTGCCCACCTCCACCTTCGGCTTGGCCAAGTGGCATTCGGACAAGCGAGGTCATGTAGATGTTCCAGAAGCTACCCACACCTCTGCTAGGGGAAATAAACCAGTTTTTTGAGGTGAACAAATCTTCCCAGCAGCAGCACGGGATGGATGGCCAGCCCCACCACGGCACCAGGCCTCCCCCTTCCCAAAAAAGCAGCGCAATCCCTCGGGGTGGAGGAGCAGGGAGCGGAGCTCTGCCCCGCCAAGGGCGCTCGTTTGATAACGGAGGCGGCTCCGTGTCCTCGGATAACTCTGCCGTGCAGACAGGAAAGCTTAGGAGCTAATCGTGCCAACCAGGTGGGTGACCCCGGCGCTCCTCCAGCGTCCCATCCCCAAAGCGCTCCGCGGGCTGGGAAGTTTCCTGATCCATCCCCAGCCTGAGGGGTCACATTCCCCAAGCCCAGCCGAGGAAATCGGTTCCCTGATCGGTTGTTGGGCACGGGCTGCCAGGAAGGGAGTCAGCAGGAGGCTCCCAGCTCCCAGGGCGCTCTCTGGTCAGTGGGAATTTCAGCGCACAGAATAAACGAGGAAGGAGAGCTCAGGCTCAGCCCCGCTGTAGAAAATCTCCGAGCGGACCCCACGGGAGAGCACAGCACATCCTAGTTTAGGCCAGAGCTGGAGCTCTGGCCTGGGATGCACCTCAAATCCCTGCTCCAGACCAAGGAGACAACTAAAGCCCTTTGGGTTGTTAACCCAGAGGAGATCAAACGACACACGGACAGCCCGAGGAGCGGAGCCGCCACCACCACGCGACGCTCAAGCCGCAACCCAAACGTGCCAAAACCGGGGCGCTGGTGAGCCCTGGCCACCCAAAAAGGGGGGTAATTTGGGAAGGGCGAGTTAATTCAGACAAGGCTCGGCCGCCTCCGGGAGCGCGGGGAAGCGTCCGTGAGAGACGGCGCCGCGCGGATCCCGTTCCACGCGGGATTAAGGAAAATCGCCTCAGCAGATGACGTGGCGGCCCTTCCTGCCAGGGGTGGTAACAAACCAGAGGAGGAGAGGGCTGGAAAGCCTGCTGTGCATTAGAGCAGAGCGGATCGCCCTTGGGAGAGAGACGATTAAACCACTGAGAGATGCTGTAATCAGGTCTGGGATTGGCCCCGCGCTGCATCTGCTCAGACCTGCGCCCTGATTAGCCCTAATCTAGCTGGCATATGTTAATCTAAAGCATGGATTTCAGACCCTTTCAATTGTATTAAAAACAGGAAATCCATTAGACAAAAAAAAAAAAAAAAAAAAAAAAAAGAAACCGACCCAAGCCCAAACCGACTTCTTGAGTCTTTGGGATTTTTTTTTTTTTTTTTTTTACATTTCTGCAAAGAATGTGGAGCGGGGCCGGGGAGCACTGTGAGGAACGGGGACAGGCAGGGAAGTGGGATCCCACTGGAATCTGTGGCTGCTCAGACCAGCTCCTGCCGCACCCCAAAGAAAGATGTTTTTTGGTGGAGGATTGTTGGAATTCTGGAAACTTGGATTTTGGGGTTTTAGTACGTAGTAATACACGTGAGTTAAGATGGAGAACTCTGGGCGTTGTCTGAGTCCTCCTCCTTCCCCTTCTTCTTCTTTCTTCTTCCTTCTTCCCCTTCTTCTTCCTTCTTCACGGGTTTGGGTGGTTTTCTGTAACTGGTTGATGGAGTCCTGCATTGCAGACTTCAAGCAGTTATCGGGTTCAAAACAGAAATAATTCAGGTGGCGTTTCATAACTGGACAGATTGCCTTTGAAAAGACCTGGCAGAGATAGAGAAGTGCTCCGTTTTACCTCGTTTCAATAACTTGCTAGCTAGAGCTCACAGCTGGCGAGTCTGTAAATAGGTAAGAAACAATTAAACATCCAAGTCCGAACCCGAAACCGACGTTTCCCGTGTATTATTCATCCCGACCTTGGCAAGGGGAAAAAGAAGCCAGAACTGCTACAGAGGATCAGCTGGCTTTGGGAGGAAGGAGGGTCTGGCACGGCCGGTGATGCCACGGGGGGAATGGGCAGGACACGAGGGTGGCCGAGGAAGGAGAAGATCCATGGAAGGCTTTGGGGGTGGAATCAAAGGATCGGAGTTGATCGACTCTGAGGTTGGACTCCGATGCTGGGTCAGACGTTTGCAGCTGCATTTCAGGCTGCGATGGGCCAGAGGAGAGAATGAAATCCCTGGTGCTTCAGCAAAGAAGAGGTTTCAGCATAAGGAAGAGCAAGGATAAGTCAGGATCCACCTGAGAGCAGAGAGACGCAGGACTCAGAGGTGAAAATTCACGGGATGTCTGATAAAGAAATCTCACCTGGCACGGAGCACAAGAGCGTAAGAACACCTGATTTGATCCTACATTGCAGGTGATTCCATAAACCACCCCAAAAGGCTTTAGGGGAGAAGTTTGGGTCTCAGGGGGAGACAGAGGAGCAGAAGACATCTCTCAACATGGATACTTGGTTAAAGATAAGATGAACTGAAGGCTCAGCCCTCCGTCTTTTGCCACCTCAACTGCAAGAGCATCAGTGATTAACATTGTCCATTAGCATTAATTGACGGCTTTCAGGATGATAATTGGAAGGATTTTTCCCATCAGAAATGGCTCAGTGCCCCATCCCTGGAGGTGTTCAAGGCCAGGTTGGATGGGGCTTGGAGCAACCTGGGATGGTGGAAGGTGTGGCTGGAACAGGATGATCTTTGGTCCCTTCCAGCCCCAGCTGGTCTGGATTCTGTGCTATTGACAAATCATAAAACCCCCAGGAAGTGATTTAAGCTCTGAGAACTTTCCAGGCTCACAAGTCACAGCTCTTCCCTACAGAACCTCAGTGCCAGTCAGGTCAGAACATGAAGGTTTTCCCACTAAATTATCTGCAAAAAGCTGCGGTCCTCATTGAAGATCCTCCAACATCTGTCTTTCCAGGAGCTACTCAAGTCAAAACCCCAATAAAGAACAATTTAATGAGGCACCTGAAGCTTTGATATCAAAGTTGAGCCAATTAAGTTACATCATAGCCCTGACTTTTCCTGAGAAGGGAAGATGAGATCCAACATTCCCATCCACAGCTGCACGGGATGCAACCCTGCCTCCTTCCCTGCATCCACCACACCTCCGTGGTCACATCTCATCTCTCAGGCTTGTCCCTAGGGGTCACCTGCCTGCTTAACCTCATCATTGACTCGTCTTTCCCGAGCTTTTCAAGGAATGCCTGGACGTGGCACTCGGGGCTCTGGGACAAAGCGGGGATGGGGCACAGCTTGGACTCGATGACCTTGGAGATCTTCTCCAGCCTAACTGATCCAGCGTGGGGTTCTTTGGTTCCTCTGCATCTGCTGCAAGGACGTTTTCCTTCTCTGCTCATTCAGGGCACCAGGAGCTGCTGTCTCAGTGACCCATGAAGCCGCTGGTTGATCCGGAACCTCCCGTCGGAGCCGACTGGTCAGGAAGCAACTCCACACTTACACGGCTCCTTCTTCCTCCCACTCGCTCAGCCCCGGCACAATGTTGGCAATTTGTGACAAGGTGTTGTTTTAAATAAAATCTGAACATCCAAACCTGAGGTTTATCTCCAAATCTTGGTCGGGGACCAACCCTCCTTCCCTAGCTGGGAGCACCAACACCTTTGGGACATTCCTCCCTAAATTTCTTCCTCCCTGTGAGGAGGGAAGGGCCATGGCCTGGCCAAGACCTGAAACATCTTTGGCTTAATCCCCCTTATTGCTTCCAGATCTTTTGTGGGGGCTTTGAGGTTCGTTTTTAGGGAGTTTTCGGACTTCTTCTAAGGTTGCAGCACTTTGAGACAAAACCCACAGGGCTGCAACTCCTGATTTACAGGAATGATCTCCTCTGGAGCCTCAGCACTTCCATGGAAAGAGGAAGATCCCAGTGAGCCAACCTGATGCCCAGATTCTTCACTGGCACAGCAAAGACCCACAGTCTGCAGAAGAGGTGACAAACGTGTCCTTCATTGCCATGGACCTCTGTCTTTGCAGCTAGGGCAATCCCAGAAGGAAAAAAAAAAGCAAAACCTTGCAATGATGTTTAACATTGGAAACAATCTGAAATCCCAGGTTTTTCGTTTCTTTGATGGAAAAACTCCCAAGAAAAGGGCGCTTGGGAAAAGCAGAACGGCAGTTTGGCCTCCTGGGGGTGGATTGGCTGCGCACCTTTTGCTTTGGGTTACCTGAGCTCCCCACCTTTCCCCTCCATGGGGCAAATTCAGAGCTGGAGAACAGGCCCTGGGCACCACCCGAGGCAGAATTAAGCTGTCTCCGCTTAAGCTCAGTCCTCACCTAGACCTGCCCCTCTAGCGCTGGGTCTCCAGGGCGTGGCACCTTAAACCGGAGTCGATTTGTCATTCAGGAGAGGTGACAGAGCACAGGGAATGTGTCCGCCTGTGGGAAGGAAGGTTTTTTCCTTCCCAGCTTAGAGAATAACCTGTTTAAGCCTCCGTGATGAGCTGGCTTTGGCGTGGACACACCTGAGAAGATTAGGAGTCTATCGTGGTCAATCATCTCCACAGGAAACGCAGATAAAAATAGAGAAAAACCCTGAAGGCGTGCCCCAGCTGGGCTCTGCTTTCCCCGGGGTCTGCTGGGCGTTGGCACAAAACGTGGGGCAGGCAGGGGTTATCTGTGCCAAGCTCCTCAGGAAGCAGGGAGAGGAAACACCTCAGGATAAATCAGCCTCGTTCCTCTTCTCAGGAGTCAGGTGTCAAACCCAGGAACGAGGTTCTGGACAATCACCAAAAAGGGATCCCCGCTGGGTTTTGCCATAAATGTTTTGCTAACATCCCCAGGGGCTCTCCCAGAGGAAGAACTGAGACTGATTCTTATCCTGCTTTTTTTTAAAACAGCTTTTAAGTGTCCTGTATTTTCCCCAGGTTTTAATTAATGGCTACTGCATGAAGCGTGGCGGGGCACCACCTAAAATTTACAAGAACGTTTTGTTACCTGAGTGATATCCCCGCATCCCAAAGGCATTTCAACCCCAAACCGTGTCCAGACACAGAAAACCAGACAGACACAGCCCCTTTAACCCCGGGAAACACCAAGAGGGACCTAAAGGCCCAAAAACCGGCTAAACCCCAGCATTCCAAACTGCCACCACAAAAATCCACTCACCTGAGGAACCCTCTGCCAAGCTCCACTTGCAATAGTCTGCTGCTAGGACGCCTGACAATGAAATGCAAGTGTAAAAGGCTGAGAAAAGGGGAAACACTGCAGCTGAGAGGGGGATTTAGTGGGGTGATTAATGTATTCACAGGAAATGCATCCTTTGGTTAACAGGGTGAGTGCAAAGATTCAGTGCCCACACAGGAGTAGCACACCAGTATTAGGCAGAGCAACTAAAATATTTCTAATTCCGTACAGAACGCCGTGTGTGCAAGTGGGAGCTAAAGCAGGAGGTAAGGAAGAGGCACTGCCGGATACTTTACAAAGATGGATGGTTTAATTGGCCCAGAGAGGCCCAAGGAGGAAAGTCTGCACCGAAGCAGTGAAATCCATCACCGAGAAGCTCAGGCCACCTCCGAAAAAGCTCTCCGCGATCCCCAGCGAAGAGGGATGAGGAGCAGAAACGGCTGCCAAGGCGGAATTTCTACATATCCCACGAGCACGAGGCTGGGAAGTTCACAGAATCCTGGCGCTCTTCATGAAATCCAGGCGCTCCTTGGGGCCTGGGAAGAACTTTGTGCGATTTTAAGGCTCTGAGGGCCCGGCCGGTTTCAGCAGGGACGGTGCCGACGGGTCCCACGCGAGCACGGACACGGGCACATCCTACCGAGCGCTGAGCACATGGAGACATAAAGCAGCCATTGTGCTGGCAGAAAGGCAGGCTGTAACCAGATAGGCCCTGGCTCCATCTAAAAGCCGTTTTCCCAGCATTTTTGCCGGTTTTCTCCCCAGGAACCTTCCCTGCCACAACAGGGTGCGCATTCACGGCCAAGCGGCGGGTCCAACGCCACGGGCTCTCTCCCCCCCGTGCCCCATCAGTGCCTCTGTGCCAGGGAATCCTGTGCTCTTAACCCAATAGAGGTGGCAGGAGCCCCCCAGCAGAGCCTTTAGAGGAGGATAATTCCTTGGGAAGGCGTTTAAAGCTTTGCCTCGATGTGGGAAGCTGTGGCGACCTGCTGGAGCCTCACCTCGCACTAGGTCCTGCCCAGCTACCAGGAGGTAAGTTTGGCTTTTTTCCTCAGGGGAAAAGGGGCTGGAAATGCACCTGAAGGCTCCATTTTTTATTTTTTTTTTCCTCTCCTTTTCCTCAAAGCACAGCCTCCAAATGCAGCTAGAAAAGCATCCCTGCTCCAAACCAGCACAACCCCTCCTGCAGCAGCATCCGGGGCTTTGGTGTGCACAGCCTGTCCTCCACAGCACAAGGGACACGTTTGGCACAGCTTCCTCCCCCAGGTGGGACCCGGCCCATCCTCAGCCAGGTCAGCAATAAATCACAGCGAACGCACGACTCAGACGTGGGACTTTTCATGCAAAGAGCAAGTTCTTACAGTCCACATTCCTCCTTTTTTTTTTCCTCCGTACGCCGTCGTCTCCTGCTGCCCGGCAGGTGGGATGGGTTCCCACCTCGCTCTGCTCTCCCGAGAGTATTTATCCTTGGAATGCTGTTGCCTCTGGCAGATTCCTCCCTTTTAAACCCCGCACATCTGTTGCTCCAAACACAAAGTTTGGGCTCTGGCCTGGCGACTGAAGGAACAGAACTTTTGCGCCCCAACCATCCAGGCCTGGGGCTTGCAAGCGTTCTTTGCACACCAAGAGAAAGCAATGACGGGCGCAGGGAGAGGGGATGAGTTTGTTTTCCCAAAAAGGAGATCTCCAGCTGTTTTGTCCCTGTGGGTCTCACCCTGGGTGTGCAAAGTGGAGATTTGCGGCTCCTGGACCCGCACAGATAAAATTTGTGAGGAGAATTGAGCAGTGCAAGAGCCTGTCCTGTCCCTTCCCAGGCGGACAGAACAGGTTGGAAAACCTGAGAGCTGTGGTGGCGGTGGCTGGAGAATTCTTTCTGGATTTTATTTGCTGACTGCTCTGGCTGGGATGGGAGGCCCACAGATGAGGAAGCACATCTCTAACAGCAGAGAAACCCTAAAACCCAGCCCAAGTCTTCATTTTCTGCTGGACTTCAAACTTAATACGCAATTCCTCTTTGGAAGTGCAACTCAAGCTTCTCTCTTTTTTTTGGCACGGAAAACCTTGGAACCTCTGAGAAGGACATCCTAACTCATCCATGGGTCAGAGCAAGGGGAAACAACGGGGAACCAAACTCACTGCTGGCTCTGATCGAACAGAAACGCCCCTGGCTGCTGATCCCTGCGACTTCAAAGGAGCTGAACGTCCCCTATTTAGGCCGGCGATAAAATTCCACTTCCATTAGCTCCGTGTCCACCACTTAAACGCAGCAGTCCCAATTTACAGACCAATTAGAGCCCCCCTCTAATGCCTGGGAGTACAAAGCTTCGGGGTTTTTGTTTTTTTTTTTTTTTCCTTCCCCTGATGGGAAGAGGTGGAAGGGAAGAGATCAGGAGGCTCAGGGGAATAGCAGAGAGCCTTTCACTGCCAGGGCTCCTCCTCAAATCTGTCCTAGGCCAGAGGAACAGATGGTCCCTCCCGAGGGCTGGGCTGTGGCTTACACGAAATAAGGGATTGTCTCAGGCCACTGGTGGACAACTTATTGCAGCCTCAACTGTTCCTGCTGGAGAAACCCAGGGATTCCAGGGCTACGAAGCAAGTAGGCACCTCATTCCTGCAGAGAACCGAAGGGAATTGCTGCCTGTGAGGTGCAGGGACCTGGATCGGGGGCTAAAACCACCTGCTCTAGCTGTCACCAGCTCCAGAACACACTCCCTGGGAGGTCTGGAAGGTCAAAACCTTGGGGAAAAGGGAGATGGGGAAGTTCAGGGACCGGTGGCAACAAGGGGGCAAAGCCACAGGGAAAGGAAGTTTGGTACAGTCTGTAAGCCGGGGATGGGAATAATAAACCCATGATTAATTCTAACCCAGTGCCAAGGTAGTGCTCCCTCAGTCTGTGTCTTCTCCAGGGCAGAACTGAACTTCCCACGGGCAGAAAGTCCACTGAGCATCCCAGGAGCAGGAGAGGGTCCACGTGAGCCATCGGCAAGTGTCACCCAGAGAGAGGAGTTTGCACAACTGTGAGGGAATAAATGATGCCAAAAAGATTCAGAGGGTGGGAGACAGGAGTCAAATTCAGGCTCGAAAAACGCCACTCGTGGTTTTGGAAAAGATTCGGAGGGAACCACTAGAGGAGCGATGGCTTTTTGAAAAAAAATCCTTGGAAGCTGTTCTGCAGCTCCACGAGGAGTGCCAGGAGGAATCCTGGAAAGTGAGTGCTCCTGATCTGGTTTTTCAGGGATGGCTCCAGAGACACGCAGTGAGGAGGGACCTGTGCAGCCTCTCCTGTCCCGGTGTGCCGGCCGGGGAGCGCAGAGCAGGGAAAATAGGGCGATTCCCTGGAATCTTCCTGCACAGCTGTTTACCCGCTGCGGATTACTGCTGTCACATGAGCTGCTTTACAGCAAAGCCAAGCTGTCTCCACGAGCTGAGAAGGTCACTGGGACCTGCAGGGACAGACACATCCCCTTGCTCCGCCTGCCCCAAGGGACACCGGGGAAAAAGCGTTCCCGATGGTCAGAGGGCAAAGGGAAGGTGGTTTTACCTCCACAGCCTGGTGGAAGCCTGGGCACTGAGAATTCCAGGATTTCTCTGCTGACCCCCAAGCGAACGCTGCGTTGACCTGAGGCCGTGGAAAAGGCTCCAAAATGAAATCCCAGCGCTGGGATTGTGGCTGTGGAGTTCAATTGGAGTGTGTGACAGCACAGGGTGCAAAACTCAGAGCTGGAGGGTTTGGAACACGGCAATGGAGAGAAAGCAAGGTGGAGGATTTAGGGCAGGGGCTGAGTTCTTCTTTTTCACCTCCTTCTCCAGGGCTCTGGCTGGGATTTTGGAATTGGGCAGAAAAATCCTCATTGCGGGCCAGGGGTGGTTGGATATTGGGTTAAAATTAAAAATAATTCAGGTGTCACATCTTAATTAGAGACTTTATCCTTAAAAGGCCTTGTGGAGAGATAGACAGAGCTCGATTTCTAGTTTGTTAGCTAGAAGTGCTGTAGAACTCATGGCTTGTGAAACTGTAACATAGATAAAAATTAATAAACATCTGAGTCTGAACAAGAAAACCCTCTGGGGCACTTTAATCTTGACTTTGGCAAAAAAAGAAGATAAAACTTAACCCACGCTCTCTGCTCAGCCACCACATCACAGGAGGGAGATGCCAGTGCTGAGCCCACTGCTGGCCATTGACCAGGCTCCAATCGAAGTGCTGGAGGCTGGAAGAGTCCTTGGGGTGACAAATTCCCCTCCTCTTCCTCGGGCAAAGCCACCCAAGGGACACCGAGGTGCAGCTGCATCTCCTCAGGCTCCTGTGCAAGCTGCTGATGCCTCAAATAACACCCCAGAGCAAATAACAATCCCCGAGCAGGAAACGTGCTCCTCAACCCCAAATCTAACGGCTGAACGTCAAGGAAGAGGAAAGAGTTTCACCTGGGAAAACAGAAATCTCAAAGTTCAGCGCAGCCACTTGGGAGAATTCACTGAAACCTCTCACGCTCCTCACTCTGCCAGGGCTGGCTGGTGCACAAGGAAAACCTTTCTGCAGGACAGGGCTCTTCACTATGCCCCAGAGGCACAAGACAGATGGGGCTGTGCTTTTAGGCTTGAAAACCAGACCCTGCTCCCAAGATCCAGCGAGGAGATAAATCCAGGCACCCAGCGATCTTCTGGAACAAAGCGATGGGGGAACTCGGGAGGTCGGACCCTGCTGAGGAAGCAGCTGAGGCTCTCAGAGAAGAAGGGGCCCGAGCACTTATCAAGGCAAAGAAAACCAACAGCCACCTCGAGTTTGGAGAAGCGGGGAACGCGCATTCCAAAGAGGAGCAGGGAGTGAGGGAGAGTAGAAACCACAAACTGCCCGCAGGGAGGAAACTTTGGAGTAAAACAAGAGGCCAGGAGCTCGGTAAATGAAGAGCCAGCAAACCTCAGAGCAGGGAGGAAACTTTGGAGTAAAACAAGAGGCCAGGAGCTCGGTAAACAAAGAGCCAGCAAACCTCAGAGCAGGGAGGAAACTCTGGAGTAAAACAAGAGGCCGGGAGCTCGGTAAACGAAGAGCCAGCAAACCTCAGAGCAGGGAGCAGCCCCAAGTTGCAATGCAGGGCATTTCTCCTTCCCCAGGGCTCGCAAAGCCCATCTCATTTCCTGAAGATGCCTCCCGCAGCAACGACAGCTTGCTGGGATTTCAGCCAGCTTCCCATTTGGATCAGATTGCACCCTACACCCGCCGAGAGCCATTAAGGGCCCCGCGGCTCACAAAGCGCCCCCGGGGTCAGAGGAGCCTCCATCCCTCCCAAACGCAGCCACGTTTTCCTTCTGGGCTCTGCAGTGCAGAGGGTGGCCAGGGCACCTGCCAGGGACGGCAGGAGCTGTGCCCTGCTGTCATCTGCTGCAACCCTGGAGGCTGAGAACTTCTCAGCCTAAAAGGCACCAACCCTCAAGCGAGCACCACATTTGACCCGAGGATGTGGAATAGATTTCCAAAATTGAGTTGTGGGTGTGTGGTTTGAATGGAATTGTGTGATCTCACAGGGTGAAAAACTCAGAGTTTAAGGCTTTATGTAGTAATAAAATGGGGCAATGTGGAGGATTTGAGGCTGAGTCCTTCTTCTTCACCTTCTTCTTCACCTTCTTCTTGGTTTTGGGTGGTTTTTTTTCTTATTGTGTGAAGAGGTCTCCACTTCAGGACCTTGGGTGGCCAATTATTGGTTTAAAAGTATAAATAATATGTGTCACCTCGTTATTGGGTAATTATTGCTTAATTAACCTTGGAAAGAGTTAGAGACGTCTCCATTTTCTACCTTGCTAGTGAGAGCTCACGGCTGGTGAGGCTGTGATATAGATAAGAATTAATAATAAAAATAATAAGAACTGCGACTCCTGTGTGTTAATCCCGGCTCTAACACGAAGAAAAGAAGATAAGAAAGCCAGAGTCATCAACCAGCAGATTGCAGCTTGGTTCTGCCATGGAGGTGCAGGGGCATGAGGGAGCCCCTCTGCACCTGCTGCAGGGGATTAATCACAGGTAATTAATTCCTTGGGTGGCACAGGCAGAAAGAGCAGTGACATCCCCAGCTGTGCCGCCCTGTCCCTTCCCACCATGGATGGGGACGAGGCAGGAGGCCTTGTGAGCCAAAACCTGCCAAAAAATCTGCCAAAATCTGCCCTGGGAGATGCTCCAGCTGCTGCACAGCTGGGGGGATCACTGCCCACCCTGGGTCAGCTGGGATGAGCTGAAGGAACTCCAGGCACAAATTTAGGGAAGCAGCTCACAAGGAGGGAGAGCTGGGACCTCTCTTTGGGGTTTCCTGGAGGAGCAGGGTGAGCAGAGGTGGTGCCAGCAGCGTGAAACTGTCCTGGGACCTCTGCTGTCGAGCTGGAAGATCTGCCAGAGATGGGCTCCAAAAGCTGCCACCCCCTCCAGGTAGTTTGGAACGAGTTGTTCCTACAGGGAGAATCCACCACAAAGGAATTCTGTCCTGGGAGAAAGGAGCAGCAGAGCAGAGCTGGTTTTGATTTTTGGGCTCATCTGCGTGCACCCAGCTCCACTCCAGTGGGTTTGAACGCTCAGCTGCATACCCAGCACGGATGTGAACAGCAGATATGGCACGAAGCTGCTTTCCCTGGGCTGGTGGTGCCTCCCAGGAGCACCACAACCCCTGAAGAAGCTCTGCTGGTCAAGCTCTCCTGGCCAAGCTCTCCTGGTCAAGCTCTCCTGGTCACGGTCTCATGGCCAAGCTCTGCTGGTCAAGCTCTGCTGGCCAAGCTCTCCTGGCCAAGCTCTCCTGGTCAAGGTCTACTGGTCAAGTTCTCCCGGTCAAGCTCTGCTAGTAAAGATCTCCTGGCCAAGCTCTCCTGGCCAAGCTCTCCAGGGCTCTGATCTGGGTTAGGTTGAGTGTGGAGGAGGAGGAGGAAGAGGAGAAGACTGGGCAGAGGACAGAGCAGCATCTCTGATGGGTCAGGAGAGATGCAGGGCTGGATTTCTGACCCCACCCGCGCCCTTGTCCCTAAGCCAAGGTGTATCAGTAACACAGCACCAGGCTGGAGATGTGCAGCTTGTCAGGAGAGCAATTCCCAGCCCCAGCCCCGAGCCAAAGACCCCAGAGGGCGGCGCTGCCGAGATCTGCTCGCAGACACCTTCCAAAAACACCTCCATGCTTCCCATCCTGCTCCCGGACTGGATCGGGGCAAACAAGGGAATGTTTGTCTGTCCAGCTCTGTGTTTGCAGATGTGTTCAGCACAAGATGCCAACTCCCCCGGCTGCCGTTCCTTTCCTGCCTGGATTCATCCACATCTCTTTTAGACGGGAGCTTGTCCAAGGATTAAAATTCCCATCAAAGAATGGGAATTCTTTGATGCCCCGAAATTTGCTGTGACTGCAGATGAGATCCCTGAGATCCCCAGATGAGTGCCCTGAGATCCCCAGACACCAGAGAAAGGAAAGCTCAGGATTTGGTTCTCAAATCCAAGTTGTTGGGGATTTCATCTCCATAAAGTGAAAAAACCCTCCAGAAATTTAACGCGAATGTTGGTGGTGGTAAAGTCAAGTGAAAAGTCATTAAGAGATTTTTTTTTTTTCCCAACCTGGCTTTGGACATTCCAGGGATCCAGGGAATGATCCACAGCTGCTCTGGCAATCCCAGCCCAGGCAGCAATTCCTGATTCCCAAGATCCCATCCAGCACTGCCCTCTGGCACTGGGAGCCATTCCCTGTGTCCTGTCCCTCCAGGCCTTGTCCCCAGCCCCTCTGCAGCTCTCCTGGAGCCCCTTTGGGCCCTGGAATGTTCTGGAAGCTCTCCCTGGAGCTTTGGTTTCTTGAGGACAGAGAAAAGCAGGATGCAGGGAATACAAATACACCCCTTCACCTGCCAAGGCCTCTTTTCAGCACCCATCCTGCACTGAGCAGCTCCTTCTGGAGCCACCTGAATTCCTGAGGGGCTGTGAGGTGAACTGAGCAGAAGCCTGGACAAATATCACACAAAATCCACCAAAAACTGGGCTTCAAATACAACCTAAACCCACAACAAATCCCAGTCCAGCATCACAATCAGAGTGTTCCCAGCCAGACTGACTAATTCCTGATTTTGGGGCGAAAAATCGCCACGGAAATGATGAGATTTAACAAAAAAACAACTGGGGTCCATCAAACTGGAAACTTCCCAACACGACAGCGCCGGATCACCTGAATTTTCCAAGGGAAATTCAGGACCAGCCAAAAGGACTTCAGCTTCCTGTTAGCACGGCAAAGACGGGAACTGCTTCAGGTAGCCAGGCCCGCTTTAAATTCTTGCACCAGCCCAACAGGCAGCTCCTCTTTCAAAATTTATGGCCGAAGAGGAAATCCTGCCCAGCCTGGAGTGGCTCCCAGCCCTGCTCCCTTCCCTCTCGCAGCCCGGAACAAAAGGGAACATATTGCAACTGTGCTGAGAGAGGAGGGCTGCTGTCTATTCCTTTAGATGCAACGTTAATGCCCTGTAATCAGCTTTAATTTTTAAACAGACCCAGCCCTCCTGTCCATTTCCCCCTAATTCGGGACACGTGGAAGGTAAATGGGGCTGCGCTTAAACCGGGCCAGGCTGGGCTGTGACAGCTGGGGAGCCTGCAAGGCTCGAGTGCCTGATCACAGGAATGGACGGCAGAGCTCGCCAGGGGAGGGAGGGCAAACGGGGAGGGCAAGGGAGGTGCTGGAGATGCTGTGAGGTCAGGGAGAAGCAGGAGACTGATTGGAGTCTAGGGCATTCCTCTAGTTGCCCTGGAGGCTCAGAGACCTGGGCAGGGGGGTCTGGGACCACAGCCCAGAGCTCAGAGAGACACTGGATTTGATTTCAGTCCATGGGAGAGGCTTCTTGCACTGCAGGAAGCATTGCAGGCCACAAGAGTGTGAAAGATTGGAGTTTAGTTTATCACAGGGTGAGAAAAACAGTGGGTTTGGATTTATAGCATTGAAGTGAATGGGAACAAGATGGAGAATTTGGGGCGTTGTCTCCTTCTCCTTTCTTCTTCCCTCACTCCATTTCTGCAGCAACGTTGGCACAAAGCAGTTTGTGAGGATTGGGTCAGAGTAAAGATGACATTTTAGTAATAGTGATAGACATTGGTAATAAATAGTAAATATCGAATCCGTAGCAATTAGTATAAAAGATAAGGACAGCCCTGGGACGGGGGGAGTCACCAGATGTCCGAGCCACAGCAAACATCTTCTGGACACTGAGAAAATTGTAAGATAAGAACTAATAAACACGAAGCACTGCAACCTCGAAGACTCCGTCTTTTCCTGCGTTTGGCTCAGAGCTTTGCAGAGGGCAAAAAAGACTCTAAAGCCACCTGAATGTGGGGAATTTAAGCTCCAGCAAGCAGCCCCTCAACAACTGGCATCCCTGGGTGCAGAGAAACAACTGGCACCCCCAGATGGGACAGCGACAAGTGGCGTCCCTAAGTGGGCACAGCGACAGGAGACGAGGCCAGACGGGGCACAGCTCGTTTCTTTTTTGGGGGGGGAGGTGGTGGGAGCTCCCCAAGACCCGGCAGGGATTGGGAGAAATGATGGAATTTTTCGGAGGTGGCTCCCTGCCCCAGGGGAAGGGGTTTCCTTTTGGGATGTATTGGGAATTCTGTCGTGGGCACGCTGAGCAGGAACACGGTGGCTTTTAGGGAGAGCATCAGGAACTGAGTCACTGCTCGTGCCTCCTCCCTCTGAGCTCTCAAAGGCGGGTTTGGAGCTGTGGAGCAGCCTGGAGACTCCACGGGAGACCTGGATGCAGAGCAGGGGCACAAAACCACCCGGGAGGCTCCTCGTGCTCCTCAGGCAGCGCTGCCCTTGTGAAGAGGAGAGAGCCCTCGGAACATCCCGAGCGCTCATCACATCAAAGTATTTTTCCCTGAGAATCATGGAACAGGTTTGGGCTGGAAGGGATCTTAAAGATCCAGCTCCAATCCCTTGCCATGGGCAGGGAAACCTTCCACTGTCCCACAGCGCTCCAAAACCCCATCCAACTTGACCTTGGAGGCTTCCAGGGATGCAGGGGCAGCCCCAGCTTCTCTGGGCACCCTGTGCCAGGGCCTCCCCACCCTCCCAGCCAGGATTTTTCCCCAAAATCCCATCCATCGACAGTGGGAAGCCATTCCTGTAAGCCTCAATCCTGGAAGTCCCCATTCCACACCGGAAGGCTGCTCTGAGCTCTCCCTGGAGCCTTCTCTTCTCCAGGCTAAATAAAGACAATAAAATGAGGTTTTTCTACCCCAAAAAGCCAAACTGTCCCCAGAAATGACCGTTCTGTGTTCCTACCCAGGAAGCCCGAAGGAATCCACCTCCAGCCCGTGCTGGGCTGGTTCCACTCACACCGGGACCCAGGGAAGCTCCGGCCAGGCATGTGGGGACAGGAGGGATTATTTTTAACCCAGGTCGGTGGGAAGACAAATCCTGATCGTCAGCAGGGCCAGGATGTCAGAGCAAAGCCGTGAGGGCCCCGCGTCACCGGGACAGCGCGGGATTAGCGCTGGGAACGGCAAACGCCAGCGGCCGGCCCCGAAGGGCAGGGCAAGGTGTGCCAGGGCTCGCCGCAAGCA
This sequence comes from Progne subis subis, assembly GCA_022316685.1. Lineage (NCBI taxonomy): Eukaryota > Metazoa > Chordata > Aves > Passeriformes > Hirundinidae > Progne > Progne subis. The sequence continues at coordinate 28,629 of JAKJHU010000269.1, read as the reverse complement.
GCAGCTCCTCTGGCTCTGCTTCGTGCTGGGAAGGAGCTGGGAGCTGCGGTTGGTGTCCCAAAATCCCGACTGGGAATCGCTGGTCACGTCCAGCAGAGAGCCAGAGGCTGGCAGGGAATGGGGGCGGATGCAGTCAGGAACCTCCTCTGTACAGGAGTGAGTGTGCTTGGAATTGTGGAATTACTGAGGTTGGAGAACACTTCCCAGATCGAGTGCCCCAGCACTGCTGTCCTGTGTCCCCAAGTGCCACATCCACAGGGCTGTTAAATCCTCCCAGGGATGGGGACTCCAAATCTCCCTGGGCAGCTCTGCCAGGGCTGGACAAACCTTTCCAGGAAGGAATTTTCCCTAAAATCCAACCTAAACCTCCCCTGGGCCAGACTGAGGCTGTTCTCTCCGCTCCTGTCCGTGTTCCCCGGGAGCAGAGCCTGGTGTCCTCAGGTGCCACAGGCTCTGAAATCCCCCCGGGGATGGAAACTCCACCCCAGCCCTGTTCCAATGCCTGACAAGCGAGGAATTTCAGTGCTTTCCAGTGAGGAATTTTTTCCTAACATCCTCAACCTCCCCTGATGCAGTTTGAGGCCATTTCCCTGGTCCTGTCACCTTTTCCTTGGGAGAAGAGACCCCGACCCGACACAGATTCAGCTCCTTTTTACCCGAGGTTTATGCCAAGCTGTTTCACTCAGAGCCCAACAGCTCCGTTGCTGATAATTATTCATTGATACCCAGCAATTTGTCCTCTAGGAAACTCCTCTCCCTGTTCCTGGAGCTGCTCAGCAAACCCAGGAATTCACCCTTCTGCCCTCCTTGCTGGCTGCCACTGCCATCTCTTCTACCCTCTGTAAAAATGATTTTCCTCACCTTTCCTTCAGATTAAATCCTACCTGTTTCAGGGTAAACCTTCATAAAAAAATTCTGCTCCCACCAGGGAGGCCCTACAAAAAGCTTGACTCTTTCCTTCCTGTCCTCCTGGATGCAAACATGCTGATCTGCACTTTGCCAAGCTGCTAGCGACTCATTTGGCTCCACCTTCCCTAAAAAAGGAGATCCAACAGGAAAATCACAAAATACTGCTTTTTAGAAAGTGACATTTGCAGCCCCCCCCTAAGCCTTTCCCCTCCCCAGGAAATGGAGGAATATTTTTCTCATGTGAAAAAGCCACCAGCTCCCAGCGGCTTGGTGTTGCACCTCCTTATCCCGAGGAATCCCAAAGCGAGGGGATCCCAAACCTGCACCGCATTTTCCCAGCCTTTCCAGCCGTGTTTGTGCTCTCTAGGAGTCACACCCAGAGCCCAGGGAACAGGATCCCAATCCTGCCTTTCCCTCCTGGAGGTGTTTCCAGCTGCAAGCAGCCGGGTGGGACTGGCAGGCGCCTTCCCATTTCCCATCTGCACCGGCTCAGGGTGGGGACAGCTTCCCCACCTGTTCACTCGGTGTGGGGAAGCTCGCCCAGAACCGAAGCTTTGCCAGCATTTAAACCTCTTCCCACAGCGAAATCAGCAGCTGGAGCAGCAGTTCCGTGTGGCACCGTCACCCCAGACGCCGCTGGAGGTGCTGACGCCTCCTCCCCGGGGCTTGCGAAAGCAGGGAGCTCGTTAATCCCCCCCTGCCCACGTCAGACCCTAATGCTCTCCCCGGGCTCCCATCACGGATCCTGGCTCAGCCCAGCCCCGAGCACGGCCCCCTCTGCCTGGATGGAGAGCAGGGAGCGGATTTTTGGGATGCCTGGGGGAGATGGAGGAGGGCAGGGCTCGGTGTGGGCTCCTCTCAGGGTCCCGCTTTGTGCCCCCAGGAGCATCTCCAGCGGCACGGGGAGGAGATGCGGCGGGAAAATCTGCTCTGGGGCCAGGAAAAGAGGAGAAGAGCAGCCAAGGGGGACAAGCAGGATCCACTGGATCTCTGGCTGGGTCTGTGAAATCAATTCCCTGCTTACAGCTTGGTCCCACAAACTCTTCCTTCCCGACTCTTTCCACGGCCTGCTTTGAATCCCAGCTGGAAGCGGAGCGTTCTGCCGCTCTCACCTTCCCAAACAAGCCCGGATTCGTGGCTTTTGAGGCTTCTCTGGGCAGGGAGCTGCTCTGCCCCTCCCGGGCAGCCCTGCGCAGGCACGGCCCCGCCAGCAGCCTCATCAATATTTCAGGATGCAGCCGGGAAGCCCTGGCAGCTCTCAGGGCCCCCACGGATCAATGGCAAACAAAAAGCTGCAGGAGGAGGACGCTCCGAGCACCGGCACCGCTCCTTTCCATCGCTCACCGAGCTTCCCTCACCCCAAAAAGCAGCTCCGGGGCGCGGAGTTTCATCTTGGCAGAGCATTTCCCAGCATTTTCGGGGACTGGCGCTGCCACGCTCCGCTCCGCTCGCTCTCGGTATTCCTCTGTTCAATACCAAGCACTTAAGAATAAAAGCAGCTGAGCCTCCAAGTGTGGGGTCACCAGTTCCTGCATCCCCGCTCGGAGCAGATGCTCCGGGGCAGCAGGAAAACCATAAATGCACTTAGGTGGTTTGACGCTGCATGAGATCTTGTTTCCTTTCAGCTGGGAAGGGAACAGATCACAAGATTATCCTCAGCCTTTTTCAAGGTGCAGCCACGTTCCCGGGCTCCCTGCAAGATGTCCAGCCCTAGATTCCCACATATCCATGAGTTTACAGAGGTTTCCTCTTTTTTACCCATCTTGGCCGTCTTGTAGTGTTGTTATTATTCAGGTAATTCCAGAGAACGGATTGGGGAAAGTGCCGTAGTGAGAGAGAAACAAAGAAACCAACTGAAAAAAAAATAAAAAAGAGAGAGTAATTGCACTTAATGGCTAAAATCAGGACTGGAACACCTTGCCTGGCCTCCAGGAATTTGCAGAGAAACCATGGAATGGTTTGGGTTGGAAGTGAGTTAAAGATCATCTCATTCCTGCCACGGGGACACCTTCCACTATCCCAGCTTGTTCCAAACCTGTCCAACCTGGCCTTGGACGCTCCCAGGGATGGGGAGGTGTCCAGCGATCTCCTTTACCTTATCAATAAGATGGAGATGAATTTCTATCCTACCCTTCCAGATGGATTTTTCCCCCTCGGAAAAGTCCTGCAGAAGTGTAAGAGCGTTCCCAGAGAGAAGCGTTTATTGGGAATATCAGCAAATTAAGACTTTGCAAGCAACAGCAAGAAGGGGGAATTTACTGGTGAGGACCATTCCAGCTCTGGCAGTCGTTTTCCCTAAATCACTCCCAATTCCACCTCCTCTGGACAGAAAGGGCACAGAGCAGATTTTTTTTCCCCCCCCCTGCTTTTTTTTTTTTCCCCCATCCATCAGTGTCCAGGAGGACACTCCCGACTCACGCCCCGGCTACGGAGATAAATCCTTGCCGGCAGCGAAATCCATCTGCTCTCCCTCCCCAGACAGAGCCAGCAGCAATGGATACCAACATCTCCTGCATCCCTGAGGGAGATATATTAGCTGGTTACGTAAGGAACCGACAGCATGGAGCTTCCAAGGGCTCCAAAGCCCTTCCCCTTAATACCACCGGACATTAGAGCAAATCGAAGGAGAGTGGAAGCCAGGCGAGGGGCTGTGGGTGAGCTTTTGCTCACAGGAAGATGCTGCAGTCTCTCCCCTTAATGCACTTTAAATCCCATCTGATTTCCAACTCGGCTGCTAGGGAAAAAAAATTTTAAAAGAAAAAAAAAAAGGGGGAAAAAAAAAGAGCCCAGACTGTTTTTCAAATGATGTCAATTTGGAGAGTGAGGTGGAGTGACTCAGGGAGGGCGTGGAGAAAGGGGAGTTCTATGGGAAGCATCCAGAGGAATCCAGACCGTGAAAGCACTTGGGAAGCAGAGCAAAAGGAGCCAGAGGTGCGGATCTGCTTTTCCAAATCTGCTTAGTCTGCTGGTTTTGAGCATCCAGGGTCAGATCCCGCCTCTGACAAACACGGAGCACTTATGGCCCTCACGCCAAGCACGACGAACGCGATCCTGCTCTTCCCCGCTGCCAGATGCACGCCCAGCTCCGGGGACAGGGATTTCCTTTCCTTTCTGCTCCCTCTTCAGGCTGGCTGACTCCACAGCAAGGGAACCAAAGCAGCTCCGAGTCAAATTCCTCTTCCCTCCGCCGCGAACTAAACATCGGCGTTGCGCGCTCCCGGCGGGACGAGGATTCTGATGGAAACCTGAGCGGGTTTCTGCTTCCATGCAAAGTTCCTGGCAGTTCTGCCACTCAGCCACACATGCTCGGCCACTCCTTGACAATTTGCGTCCAAACAGCCCTGCTCTCGAGGGTTCTTTACAACTTCACCCTTCTGCGCCCTTTTCCGGATGATTTTGACGGGCCTCCTTCCACCTAACCCAAAAAACCGGCGGGGTTCTGGGGTAATTCCACAATAACCAGCCTGAGCTTGGGAATTATCCCGGAGTCAGGGCTGGGAAAGACCTCTGGGATCACTGAATCCAACCTACAACCCAACAGCAAGGCCTTCAGGTGTTCCTTAAACACCACAGGGTCAGGCAGGAGCACAGAGCGACCGCGGAGGAACGTTTGGACATCCCATCCACCCCTTGAGCTGATACCCGTGGATTCCGAGTTTCGTTTCCAGTTTGAAGAGCTGCAAAAGCCACCAGGCTCGGACAGGTGAGAAATGCTGCGGAGGATCCCCCGGAATCGAGAGATCCACCGCGGCGGGAAGACGGAAAACGGAGCGGGAGGAAAACGACGCGAGGCTGACTCAGGAGCAGCCACACCAAGCACGGGGGGAAAGAAAAAAAAAAGCCTTGAGAAGGGCAGGAAATAAGAGATAAAACGATGGTTTAAGAGCTCTGGAGATGACTTTAGCACGGCACCAACTAATTGTGTTAATTGATCGAGGCTGACCCTTCCTGTGCTGGGCACAGACACGCACCACGGAGCAGTTTTCCCCCCAAAAAATTAAGGATACAGAGCCAGCTGGCAGAGGAGGGAAAGAGCAGAGCGAACAAGGAGTTAAAAACCTCTACATGCTCCCATTCCACCCTGAGATTATAAACTCACGACCAGTCAGTGAAGTGAGGGAGGAGGATTTTACCACCCAAACCGCGACATTTCGATAAAAAGAGAGGAAAAGGCCGTTTTTAAGAGCCTAAAAAAAAAAGAAAAGTAAAAAAAATATATATATATAAAACCTTTGCAGAGGCCTTACCATTGGCATCCTGGACTCCAGTGAGTGCCCCAACTGCTGCTGCAGTTTCCCCAGACAGGACAATCTGTCCCCCTCCTTGAAGGGTGGCCTCGGCCAGCGTGGCTACGGCGTGGGCAGCGGCTTCACTGCAGAGGGGAGAGAAGGGGTCAGGAACACCAGAGAAACAAATAAAGCAGCAAACACAGGCCAAGAGAACGAGCCAGAGCAGGGGGATTCGTGCCTGGCCTGGATAAAGCGATGCAGAGCAGGAAATCCACGCTGGAGCAGGAAGGGATGGGGAGAAGCTGCTTCTGGTGGGGTTTTTTTAACCCCAGGTCTCTCAGAGCACCCCTGTGTTCTCCCTTTCACCTGGCGCTTCGAGAAAACTTTGGGGCCAATCCAAGCAGTTATTCCACGTGGCTCCTTCCTGCCTCTGGGTTCAGATTTCTGGCACCGGCGCGTCTCTGCAGGTTTCAGGGTTCTCCCTTCACCTCTGCCCTGCTGCCCTGAACCAGCACCGCCAGCTCTGGCTTCAGCTCCTCCCCAGCCTGGTGGTTTAAAAATCCCTTTTAACCAGCACTGTTCTCAGCAGAGTGCTGTTAGGTTTCTTCACACGAATGAGGCCAGGCCCAAAAGCCCTGCCAAGGTGCCCCAAGGAGATCCAGAACGGGGATGGAGCGAGGAAAGAAGGAAAAAGAAGCTGGGACTGTCCCCACAAAGGTGGGAAGGTGTAAAAGGACCTCAAACCCACCCAGATCCAGGGCAGGGACGCCTCTCACTAACCCAGGTGCCTTTGAAAGATTCCCTGCGGCTCTCAGGAGGTAAAACTGGCTCCTGAAAACCCTCAGAGCAGCTGCAAAGCGCTTCAGGGGCAGCCCAGGCTGCTGCAGTCAGGGTCTGAGACGGGAGCGGGGTTTGCGGCCAGCAAAGCTGCGTCTGGCAGCAGCGAGATTTTGGAGATTTTTAGGGAGGGATGTGCAGGGTTCTTCCCTTCCTGCAGCCTCCCAGGTGCCCAGAGGTTGCACCTGGACCATCAGCTCTGATCTGCCTCTAATCCCCTTTGCTTCCCCAGCATCCCGGAGCACAGTTCCACCTTCAATCAGAAGGGAAATTTGCATTTCGGCGCTTCAAAAACTCCTGGCTGGGCAAAACAGAACACAGAACTTTTCCTCCTTTGTTTTCCCCGTGATTTCACACATTTCCAGCGATCTCCTTCCCACAGCCCACTGGGGTCCATGGATCACTCCTGGGGTCTGATCACTCTTGTCCTCTCCAGACTTTTTCTATTTTGAGCGGTGAAATACACCATCAATTATTCCAGAGGCCAGATCCCGGCTTGCCCTTTCCTTATAATTCCTAATACTGGACTTTTTTTTGAAAAATATCTGCTCAGCACTGGTAAAACATTCCCAAAGTCAAATTTCCAACCAATTCCCACCTCAATTAAGCAAAAATAAGCGGGGATTTCCTTTAGCTCCCCCATGGACGCTCTCCCTCTGCTCACTCTCTGCTCGAGCAATCGACTCGAATATTTTCCAGCTATTTTCCCATCTTTTCCTTCCCTTCCCACATCTCCTGCTGAGATGCCAAACACTTTCCTGCTGCATCCACTCAGGGTGGATTTTCAGCTCTAAACAGCCCCTCTGTGTCTCAGAGCAGCTCTTCAACGCTCATAGAAAAACTGGAATATTTTCTTGCCCGGCTTCTCCACTGCCCTTGGCACATCCTCCTGCTGAGCCTGGAGCTCTGGGAATGCATTTTTTGTCTGCAGGAAGGTCAAGGGCAGCTCAGCAAACCTGGCATCAGGTGTAACCCCACGCCCAGCCTTCCCACTTCTAAAAAAAATATAAAAAATCCACGTGGGAAATGTGGAATCCTGGAAATGCGCAGGATAAAATCCTGCAAAGTTGGATTTGGGGAGGTGGGGTTTTTTTTTATCCTGTAACTCCAGTGTCCTGAAAAGATCATTGGCTTTTAAAAGTGAATTTTACAGGGAAATTATTAGTTAAAAAAACCCCTATTTGACCAACCTCACGTAGCAGAGGAGAAATATCTCCAGGACCCGTATCTGGACCACAGAGAGCAGAAACAGTTCTAGCTGCGTTTGGGATTCAATCCCAACAGAGATTTGGGAGCAAAATGGGATCAGAACCATTCCTTCAGCAGTTTTTGGATGGAACAAGGTCTTGGAGCTTTATTCCAACCACCGGCACTGTGGTCTTGTGCCCTGCCCCATCCCCTGGCTGCTGAGCCAGGAGCCTCTCACCAGGATCCTGCTGTGGATGAGGGAAATTCCTGCCCACACCTCAGCAGTGGGGAACCTCCTTCACTGCTGTGCTGAGGTTTCCTGTCCCTCAGGGAGCGCCACAGCCATTGCCAGGTTGTAGGAACGTTGGAGTCCAGGGCATTCTTTGGCTGCCCTGGAGGGTCAGAGACCTGGGCAGGGGGGTCTGGGACCCTGGCACAGAGCTCAGAGAGACACTGGATTTGATTTCAGTCCATGGGAGAGGCTTCTTGCACTGCAGGAAGCATTGCAGGCCACAAGAGTGTGAAAGATTGGAGTTTAGTTTATCACAGGGTGAAAAAACAGTGGTTTTGGATTTATAGCATTGAAGTGAATGGGGACAAGATGGAGAATTTGGGGCGTTGTCTCCTTCTCCTTCTTTCTCCTTCCCTCACTCCATTTCTGCAGCGACGTTGGCACAAAGCAGTTTGTGAGGATTGGGTCAGAGTAAAGATGACATTTTAGTAATAGTGATAGACATTGGTAATAAATAGTAAATATCGAATCCGTAGCAATTAGTATAAAAGATAAGGACAGCCCTGGGACGGGGGGAGTCACCAGATGTCCGAGCCGCGGCAAACATCTTCTGGACACTGAGAAAATTGTAAGATAAGAACTAATAAACACGAAGCATGTAACCTCGAAGACTCCGTCTTTTCCTGTGTTTGGTCAGAGCTTTGCAGAGGGCAAAAAAGACTCTAAAACCACCTGAATGCGGGGAATTTAAGCTCCAGCAAGCAGCCCCCCAACACAGGAACAGCAGGACGAGTTCAAGCAGTCCAGCATAGCCCAGCAAAGTTATTATCTCCTGCCGGATGGAACCTGTGGAGCTGCACCTCAGACCTGAGCGCCTCCAACAAACCCCCGCAGCTCCTTCGGCTTCTGCTTCAGAAAAAAAGATTGGAGGGGGAGAAAAAAAAACAATAAAGAACAAAACCAAAAGAGACAGCGGCCTTGCGGAGGAAACCGCGCTTCTGAACAGAGCAGGAATCGGGAACCAAGCACAAAAATTCTCTGAGGAGAGGGGAAAAAAACCCGTGCCCTCGCTGCGGGTACCTGTTGAGCGCCATGGTGACGGTGGCTCCCTGCTGCATCTCCTGCGACGCCGCCACCGCCGCCTCCGCTAAGGAGGCCACCGCCTGCGTGGCCTCCGAGGCCTGCGTCGTCTGGATGGTCATCTCCCCGCCCTGTAGCGTGGCCCAGTTCTGCTCCACCTGCCGGGGGAACACAGGGAGAGGCTGGAGGATGGGGCGTTGTTACCTTGGTTTTTCTGAGCTTTCTTATTAGCCTTCTCGAAATTCATGATGGAGTCAGATCTTTTGGTTGCTGTACGATATTAGGAGCGGTTTTCTACCTTTCCCATAGACGTAACATAAACAAACCCTTTGTTTCTCATTCTTTGTCCTTTGTTTGCATATTTCTAACCTGAAAAACAATTGTAACTGACAGTTGGTCTGGCCACTGAGGCTGAGGGGTGGAAACCCCAAAAAGCCAATCTTCTGCCAGACCCACAAATGTATAAAAAGTAAAGAATAAACAAAGAGGCAGTCTTCCTTCTCTCTCCGCTCTCTCAGGAGGAGCTGGGAAAACCTCTGCTTGCAAAATACTTGTCTGCATGTGACTGCTTGTGTGTCACACAAGCATCACCCCGCTTCCAGGGGTGCTTGTTGCCCAGAAAAAGGAGGACAGACGGGTTTCGGCGGGGAGGGATCCGTCAGATCTAGGGAAGTCCTCGAAAAGCCCAGAGGTCCCTTTTGTGCTGGTAAATCCTCAACAGAACGGGGCAGAGCTGTTGTTGCTGTAGTACCGGGGTGTTCGTTAATTAGCTGTGCTTAATGGCCGTCACTTAAAACTAATTAAAACCAATTAAAACCAATTAAAACGCGACAATTCCACCTCAGCACGAGGAAGAAGTTCCTTCCACATCACATCCCTCAGGGAACTGGGCCGTGTTTTCCTCCCCTGTTGCTATTTGCACATTTTGGGGGCTCGGTGCACGTTCCCACCCAGGGATGGGATTGAGCCACGTTGCTTAATAAAAGCTGGTGGTGGCTGGAAATGTTCGTTTATCCCGGGAATTTAAAATCCCCTAACTCCAGATCTCCCCACAGGTAATTTCCGTGTGATCTGAAGTTCACCCAGTAGCTCATTTTTCCCCTTATTTTCAGGCGGAGCTTCACAGAGATAATGATTATTATGACGAGATAACGATCGCACGGCCACGAAATCCACCAGGGTGAGAACTAAAAACACACTTTGGACCAAAAAAAAAAAGAAAAAAAGCAGAAAATCTGCAGAGAAATCCTACTGTGGCTGCTTTGCAAGGTGAAATCACCCTCCACCATCAACATTTTAGGACAAACCCCAGCCTCTGAGGAACAAATGAAAATGCTGTTAGGAGGTGGTGATGGAAAAAAAAAAAAAACCCAAAAAAAACCCCCCAAACCACCTCAATTTGTTGGGATGGAGGTGGTTAAAAAAAAAAAACAAACAAACCCCTAAAAGCAGGAGGCTCAAGGTAAAATTTTGCTGCCTTTGGGCAAAGTTTAATCCCAGCACAGGATGGAGAGGGAGGGAAGGAGAATTTGAAAATGTGGGTGGGAAAACCCTCGGAGCAAATAAAAAAAAACCCGCTTCAGGGTCAGCCCGAGGCTGTTCAGGGGCTGAGATGGGAGCCAGCAAAGCTGTTCCGTGCTGCCACCTCTCGTGACAGCCCAGCGAGGCAGAGCAGGGACACAAAAGGACCTGCAGCCTCGTTCCAAGGTGGGCTTTGAAGCCAAGAAGGCAAAAAAAAAAAAAAGAAACTTTAAAATTTTAAGGCAACGTTTCTTAAACCTACGGGGAAAAAATGATATTTTTTGAAGGAATAGTTTGGTTTTTAAAAAAAAAGGGGGAGAGGGGAAAAAAAGAAAAGCTTGCGAGCCAAGCGTTCGGATTTAGGCGTGGAAACGCCTACAAGACAATAAAAAAAATAAACCAACCCGAAATAAATCCCCCTGCAGGAGGCATATTAAAAAGAAAAAAAGAACAAGTACGAAGCCTTCCATTGAGTCGCAACAGCGACTCGGCGCTTTCTGAGATTAAAAAAAAAAAACAAACCCAAAAAAAATAAAATAAATCAAAAATAAATCAAATTTCTGTTCGGGCGTGTCAGGGCCTGATCCCTGCAGGGCACTGAGATGTTGCCGGCGCTCTCACCTCGCCGTCAGCCACCGCGGAGTAGTTGACTTGCGCGACGGTGACCGTGGTGGGCAGCTCGGAGGCGTCGGCCAGCGTGGCCACCGTGGCACCGGTGCCAACCTGTGTGGGGAGCAGAACGACGCATCTGTTACCGCAGGAAAACGCCCGCAGGGGACAGGGAAACTCGGTTCTTGTCGCTTTTTTATCTTTTTTTTTTTCTCTGTCGGAGTCGGGATTGAACGCTCGGGAGATGGATTATTGATTTTTCTCTCTGGCACAGTCTCACGAGTTGTGAGCTCTGGTTAACAAAGTGAAAAATAGCCCCATCTCTCTCTCTATCTCTACAAGGTCTTTTAAGCACAAACTGTCTAATTATGAAATGACACCTGAATTATTTTTAATTTTAACCCAGTAACCAACCACCCCTGGCCCGCAATGAGGATTTTTCTGCCCAGTTCCAAAATCCCAGCCAGAGCCCTGGAGAAGGAGGTGAAAAAGAAGAACTCAGCCCCTGCCCTAAATCCTCCACCTTGCTTTCTCTCCATTGCCGTGTTCCAAACCCTCCAGCTCGGAGTTTTGCACCCTGTGCTGTCACACACTCCAATTGAACTCCACAGCCACAATCCCAGCGCTGGGATTTCATTTTGGAGCCTTTTCCAAGGCCTCAGGTCAACGCAGCGTTCGCTTGGGGGTCAGCACAGAAAATCCTGTAATTCTCAGTGCCCAAGGGTTCCACCAGGGCTCTGACACGCTCTCAGATGAAAAACAATAAAGGAATTTCCTGTGAGGGTGGTAAGATGCTGGAAGAGGTCCCATCCCTGGCAGTGTCCAAGGCCAGGCTGGACAGGGCTTGGAGCAAGCTGAGGTGGTGGAACGAGAGGATCTTCAAGGTCCATCCCAACCCCCTCAAAATTCCACCGTTCTGTGAGTGATTGTAATTGCAGAGCTCACAGAAACCACGGAGCTGTCCCCAGCGGGGAGGAAATCCCAAGCTGGAGCCACCTTAACCCACGGCAGCTTCCAGTTTTGCACGTCCCTCGTGCTGTCCCCGTGCCCACGAAGGCCTCAGCTCCCTGCCAGCCTCAGGAAAAGCAGCTCAAATCCCTCCTCCCACCCAGCCAGCACCGGCTCAGAATTCCCTGCACGCCCTCCTCGCTCCCCATTCCCCGGGTCTCCTCTCCAGGCACCCCACAAACATGGGGCTCATCCTCAACACCCCTCTGGAAATGATCCTTCCCCCATTTAACAGCTGGGAAGGGACAAAGGCAGGGAGATGGGCAGCTTTGTCTCCGAGGAGAATGAAATATAAACGCCGGGAAGCCAGAGGGATCTCGGGTGTCCAGCAGCTGAAAGGACACCAGGCAGAAAGGGAGATTGTGTGGACAGGTGAGCAAAGAGAACCAGCCTGGCAGGTCTGCTGGGCCTTGGTGGGGGACAGGAAACTCCAACAGCCACTGAAAAGCTTCATTTGGGGGGGTGGGGGGTAAAAAACCCTACTCACACACCCAGGTTTTATCTTCATTATGTCTGTCTGGCTAAAAAAGCGACGCCCAAGAGGGACAAAGCGCCGGGCCTGGCGAGGAACCACCGGCGGCGGTGCTTTGGAGGCACAGGGGGAGCTGAGATTCAAATCTCACTCCCACAAGGAGTTTGTGGGAAGTTTCAAGAGGAAAACCTGAATTTTTTTTCGAACATCCCGAGCTGCCAGAAGCTGCCTTTGCCACGCGGGGAACACGAGGGAAACGGCAGCAGCACCGAGCTAAGAACAGCGCGAGAGGAATCCTCACTCCGTGAGGACAAACGCGTACTTGGCGTTTGTAATAAACGCACTTCAGGTGTCAGACGGAGACTGGGGGCACAGAAATACCCCATGTGCTGATTAAAATTCATTTCAAACTGCAGTTCACGCCATGGAAGGAGGGCAGCCCCACCACCTCTCCTCCCATCGCCACCACAGCGGCGGTGCCGCCCGGATTTGCTGTGAGGCTCCCTAAACTCGGCTCAAATCCCTGAACTCTTTGAGCACTCGGCAGAAACCCTCACAACTGGAGGACACGAGGCGGGAGCCGGGAAGAGAAGAGGACGAGGACGGATCTTTGAAGACAAAAATCCCTGAAGGACACGTTTAGCTCCCGAGTTTCCTACCACCGCCTCCCTGCGCTGCAGATGGAAGCTCCCCGGGGGTGCTCCTCTCACCTGGATGAGGGACACGGTGCCGTCGGGGTTGCTGAAGGTTTGTACCACGGTCTGGGAGGGCACCAGGTGCGCGATGCTGTGCGTGGTCGTGGTCTGCGGCGTCTGCTGGTCCTCGAAGGCGTAGAGCAGGTCCTCGCGCCCGTGCTGCTTGTAGCAGTTCTTGACGATGGTGCGCAGGGCCTGGGTCCAGGACACCTGCCAGCAGCAGAGCACAGGGAAAGGGTTCAGGCTCAGGCCAGGAAAGGGCTCCGGGCCGGCACGGCACCGGGGGTGGCCGGTTTGTCTCGTTCGGCGGGCGGCTCGCGAGGAACAACCCCGCTATGGGATCTCCCCGTGCTCATCCCCTCCCTTCCCCAAGGAGCTCACCCTGAGGCACTGAGGAGGTCCCTGCTCAGAGCAGGGGTTGGATGAGAGGACCTTTAAAAGGACCCTTCCAACCCAAGGCGTTCGGTGACTCCAAGCAGAAACCCGCGGTGAATCGGGAAAGCACCACGACGCTGCCGCCGGCAGCACGTGCAGCCTCCCCACCCGAGCAGCCCTGAAGGAGCCTGCACAGCTCCTGCTGCCTCCACACCTTCGATTATCCCTGTGGCAGGCTCGGTAGAAACTTCACTCCGGCCTTTTGCACCCACTTCTCTCATTTTTCCTGGCTCCACCGCCGATCCACGACCCTTCTAAGCGCAAATCTCCCTGCTGCTCAGGAGGGGACAGCATCCCTTCCCTCCTTCAGGAGGCCACGTCACAAACTCTTCCTTGCGTCCCTCAAGGTAAAAACCCCTCCCAAAACCCAGCCTGCAGCCCCCCGTGCTGCTTTTGGGGGCGGGCAGGGAGACACCCACCCGCTGCTTCTGCTCCTCGGTGCGGACGTCGCTGCGGACGTTGGCCCACGGGATGTCCTCGGGCCACCAGATGGGCTTGCAGCTCTCCTTGCCCCAGCCCGGCTTCCCACGACCCGTGGAATACTTGAGCATCTCGGGGATGAAGGCTCTCAGCTGTGCCTGGAAGGAAGGAAAGGTCGAGAGGCGTCCGGGGAATTCGTGCCTCCGGTAGCTTCGAGGCCGTACGGAATTAATTGCGCTCAACTCCCGCACCCTGTTGGAGCCATCAACTGGAAGAGGCCTGGACGCCCAAGGAAGGTGGAAAATACTCTGCCAGCTTCTCCCAAGCCTCAGCTCGGCAGCAGGTGGAAGGGAAGAAGGAAAATTAAATCGGCCGAAGCAAAATTACGAGGGCGAGGCGCGAGCGCCCGTTGTTCAAACGCTGCCGGGGAGGAGAACGAGCCAAGCTGAAATGGAACTAAAAAAAAAATATAAATAAATCACAACAACCCATTAAAAACCCTGCACTCCATGTCCCTGCAGTGGCAGGAACCCAGAGCACGAGCTGAGGTATCTTTTAGAGAGATGCTGAGAGGGGATGGAGCTTCAGTGCCTGCTGAAACGTGGAAACCACAAACTCACGCTTCTCCAGCCCTGCCCCGCCAAAATAAATACAGAACTCGCTCTGTGACAAGCTTGGTTTTGTACCAGGGACTCCTTGGAGCACCAGGAAAAGGTTGGTTCAGCTGCAGAGCACAGCAGGAAGGGGAGAGCTCTCCTCATGTCAGAGGAAATCACATTTAGACCTCAAAAGCTGCATTCAGGAGCTGCTCCCTGCACGTCCCTTCAGAGCTTTTGGAGTCAATTGTTTCACAGAATCGTGGAGTCGCTCTGGTTGGAAAAGACCTTAAAGTTCCCCAGCACCGCCAAGGCCACCCCAGGTCCCCAAATGCCACATCCACAGGGCTTGGAAATCCCTCCAGGGATGGGCACTCCACACAGCCCTTTCCAGGAAGGAATTTTCCCTAAAAGCACATTTTTCTCAGCCTGTCCAAGATCCACCTTCCACTGGAGGGGCCAAAACCCAGCCCGACATGTTCCAGGTTCCCTGGATGAAGCCTGGTGAATGGAGAAGAAATAATTCCTTCACTGAGCAGTTTCTTTGAAAATATATTGTTCGTATTTCAAGGGAGAGAAGGATTTATTCTTCAGAAACGCTGCAATAAACGTGGCTGAGTTGGGGAAAGGAGCAAAAACCAGAATGGAGCTGTGAAAGGCAGGGAGCTCACTCCCAAGGATTATTATTTAGCAGGAACTCTGCCCAAAAAATTTAACATGAACTGCTCAATGAGATCCTGAACAGCATAAAAAGCAAAAAAAAAAAAAATGGCTTTGTTCTAAAAGCCAAGGAGAAGCAGCAGCAGCCAATGTTCACAAATGTTTCCAGAGCAGGGAATTTCAGGTGGAGTCTCCAGAGCAGCACCATCGGCTCTGCTGTGGAAGGGAGCTCACTCCCAAGAATTTATTATTAATAGGAACTCTGCCCAAAAATTTATCCAAATAAACCTGGTAGAGCAGCAGGTTTTGGTTTTTGTTTTGTTTTTTTTTTTTTTTTTTTACTATTTGAGTTCAAAACCAGTGAAAAGCTCCTTCCCTGCACCGCCACCAGCCACGCTCCTTGCTTCCAGCTGGATCAATTACTGCTCCATGGAAGTTGAGGGCTTAAGCTGCTCAAGGTTCTTGTTAAGGAGGGTTTGTCTCTAATCCCCGGGGGACACAATCAGCTGTCAGGAGAGAGGACTTGGCTAATTAGCGCCCTAACGAGGCCCTGCCGCAGGTAATGTCCCCCACACAGAGCCCCCACATCCCTCAGGGCACAGGTGGGAACATTCACCTGCAGGTTCTGCCGGCACAGCCCGGGAACCACCCCCAAGAAAATCAAACATCTGCAAAAAAAAATCCAGTGGAATATTCCGGTTTGTGCCCTTGGCAGCTTGGAGAGGGCTCAGGTAACGCTCAGGATGGAGGATTTGGGAGAAATTTGGGAGAAATCTGGGAGAAACTGTGAGAAATGTGTGTTTGCCACCGTTTCAAGCAGGCTTTTAACTTTTAACGTCAAATTCAAGGATTAACGGTACTGAGCTATCCCGATCCCAAATGCAACAGCCCGAAGCGCAGCCAGCCGCATCCCAACTGCTCTCCAGAGCCGGAAACAACAAGGAAAGTGGTTTTTAGAACAGAGCAAAAGCCGTGGCTGGGAATTTTCTACGCATCCCCACAGCTCAGCTGCTTTTTTTTTTTGGGAAAAGCCAACTGGAGTCCATGCAGGAACCTCGGCTGGAAGTGGGAGAGGGAAAAACACAGGAGCTGGAAGTGAGCGCTCATCCCTGAATCCATCCCTGCTGCGCTTCCCAGAGCTGGAAAAACGTAAAAACCACCCAGGTTCTTGCTCAGCTGCAGTTCCAGCAAGGATTCTGCCACGTGCCAAGGAGCAGCCGGGAGAGCAGGAACGCAGCTGCCAGGGGGTGAACGGGCACCACCAGGAGTTTTGAGAGGCCCAGGAAAACTCTCACCGGCTCCTACAAGCAGGTTATAAATCCTGGAGGCTTCAAAAACTAAATTTAGATTAAAGGACAAATGGCCCGTTCGTAAAAGAGCGAGAGCCGAGCGAAGCGCCGATCTCAGCTTGGTTAAGCTCAGATTACCCAATTTTACTCCTCGGCCACGTCGATGAGCAACTGAGAACAAGCTGAGGGGTGAACTCAGCTGCCAGCCAAGTCCAGAGAGCAGCAAGATTCCCCTGGGTGAAGGCTGAAAATCCCACTGCAACACAGGATTTTCCAGCCCAGCCCCAGGTGGGTGATGCTCTCCATTCCCAAGGTTAGAGAAACGTCTTTGCCCAGGCAAATAAAGGTTTCATTTCCCTCCAGAGCACTGGGGAAGCAGAGCAATTAAAAGGAGTTATTTTCACTGATGACACCTCCACACCTGCCTGCTGGCACCTGCTGAAAGCAGAGGCCTCATTTTTCCAGCCATCCTAATTACACTTATATTTATTTTCTTGTTGTTGTTCCAGTTCTCCATAGGGTTTTGTGCAACTTCGTTGCAAGAAAAAAAACGGATTTTTTTACTAGAAAATACAAATAATTGTAGTGGGAGCTCCGGGAATCAAGATTCCCACAATAAATGATGGCACCTCCGCGCACAGCTCAGGAGAAACCTTTGCACGGAGCTCTCCTGAGCTCCCTCATGGAATGATGATGGAATGATGAGGGCCATTCCTAGAAACATCCTTGTTCTTCTACAACAAAGCAGCAGGAGAGGATTTGAAGCAAGAGGTTCTGCATCAGCACTTTGGGCTGCCTGAGCAAAGGCCCTGCAGGACAAGGAGGAGAAATTTCCATGGGGAATTGCTGCTACACAACTGAAGCTGTCCAAGAGCAGCTCCTTTCACAGGAGTTTAAAAACCCAAGAAATAACTTTTGTCTTATTCGTCAGGGACTGGGGAAATCATCTGCGCCGAGGCAAAGCACACAGAAAGCCGGATAAAATTTTAGTGAGCTTGTCTGATTCCACCAAGAAACGGAAATGGTGTTTTGAGCAGGGCGTGGCCCGTGCAGAGCATAGAAGAACCTGCACATCTCTGCCCTGCTCCGACACCTCTTTGTGTGCTGCCCTTTCCATCTCTCTTTTTTGCCTTTTTTTTTCCTCTTTTTTTCTTTTTTTTTTTTTCAGGAAAAAGAAAAAAAAAATTTGCCTTTTCAGCCTTTAAAATCTGCTGTGGTGCCTCGGGCTGGGTGTACCCAGAGCATCCTGCAGGCCACCCCTGCCTGAATTCAGGTCCTGCATCCCTTGGGGAAGGAGATTTCCCTCCAGATGAAGCTTTCCTGGAGGTTTCTTCCACTTTCTGCCAGCAGTGAGGTCAGCAAGGGGCGGGAGCTGGAGAGAAAGGTTCCCCAGTGCTCTGGAGGGAAATGAAGCCTTTATTTGCCTGGGCAAAGACGTTTCTCGGACTTTGGGAATGGAAAATCCTCTCCTGCTGCTTTGTTGTAAAACAAGGATGTTTTTAGGAATGGCACTCACCGTCCCAGCAGGGTGAGGAAGCTCAGGAGAGCTCTGTGCTGTCAGGGGGCTTCCCCCACATTCAGGTGGTTTCAGGTTTTTTTCCCCCCTGCACAGCTCCGAGCCAAGCCAAAGGAAGAGACAATCTTCAGATTTAGTTTTTTCAAGGTTGCATTTTTCGTTTATTATTTCTTATCTTACAATTCTCTCAGTCCAACGAGATGTTTGCAGCTGCATGGACTGCTCACGTCTCGCCCCGAGCTGGGCTGTCCTTAATCTTTTATACTAATTTCTACATATTCGTTATTTACTGTTTTTTACCGATGTCTATCACTATTACTAAAAAGGTCATCTATACACTGACCCAATCCTCACTAACTACTTTGTGCCCACGTCACTGCAGAAATGGAGTGAGGGAAGGAGAAGGAAGAAGAAGGAGACAACGCCCCAAATTCTCCATTTTGTCCCCATTCACTCCAATGCTATGAACCTAAACTTACTATTTTTTCACTCTGTGATAAACTAAACTACTATTTTTCACACTCCCGTGGCCTGCAAACCCTCTCTGAGTTTAGGAAGTTTTTCCCATGGACTGAGATCAAAGCCAGTGTCTCTCTGAGCTCTGGGCTGGGGTCCCAGAGCCCCCTGCCCAGGTCCCTGACCCTCCAGGGCAGCCAAAGGAATGCCCTGGGCTCCAACACTGTGCAAAGGTTTCTCCTGAGCTGTGCACGGAGGTGCCATCATTTATTGTGGAAATCTCGATTCCCGGAGCTCCCACTATAATTATTTGTATTTCCTAGTAAAAAAAAATCCGCTTTTCCACACGCCCAGGGCAGATAATTCCCTGCCTCCAACAAAAACATCTCGCTCAGGGTCTGATCTGGGGTTAAACTTCGGGCAAACTCCCCTCTGCTCCAACCCACAGCGAGAGACAGAGGAGGGAACGAGCACAGGACGCAGAAAAGCGTCCACGAGCCACCTCCCCAACCCCGGCGCCTGAAAACTGCGCCAAAAGCGTGGCACAAACCTCCAGGGAAGTGCCAAAACCACCTCCAAAGGGAATGCTGCCAGCAGCCTGAGCGTTTCTTTTTTTTTTTTTTTCCAGGGAGAAAAATCAGCTACCAAAGCTCCACAGCCAACCAGGAGCTGAGCCGTTCCAGCCCCGAGGGGGAAAGAGGAGAGCAGCGCCATTCCCAGGAGAAAACCAAGCACACAAAAACAACAGGATGGGACTCTGAGGTGCCAAACACCCTCCCCTCTTCCCCTCTCTCTCTCTCTCTCTCACCTGGGTCATCTTGTCCACGGAGACCGGGATGCCGTCGATGGTGAGGGGAGGCAGCTCCGAGTTGACCTCCTGAGGGGCCGGAGCGTGCTCGGCCAGCGCCGACTCCAGGTCTTCCAGGATGGTGCTCTTGTACTTTCGGACCTGTGGGGAGTCGTGAGGAACGCGTAAACAAGGTGAGGAGAGGCGCCAGGAGAGGAGAGGGGTGAAGGCCCAGCCGCTTTCCCCAAGGCGCCGCAGAGCAGGAGCAGCAAACGGAGGCACAGCTGGCAGGAGAACACCCAGAGGACAGCCCCGAGATGGAAGAGCTGCTGATGAAACTTGAAGTAACAAGGGAAGGATTGGAGGGGGTGAAAGGAGAAGTTTTGAAGTCGGGAGTTGTCGTGGGCAGGGTGTGCAGAAAGGTGCAGGGATTGACAACGGAGCTGAGCTCAAACGTGTCGTTGTTTGGGGTTGTTCAGCCTGGAGAAAAGGGGGATCAGGGGGAGCTGGGAAGGGGCTGAGCCTGGAGAAAAGGGGGATCAGGGGAGAGCTGGGAAGGGGCTGAGCCTGGAGAAAAGGGGGATCAGGGGGAGCTGGGAAGGGGCTGAGCCTGGAGAAAAGGGGGATCAGGGGGAGCTGGGAAGGGGCTGAGCCTGGAGAAAAGGGGGATCAGGGGGGAGCTGGGAAGGGGCTGAGCCTGGAGAAAAGGGGGATCAGGGGGAGCTGGGAAGGGGCTGAGCCTGGAGAAAAGGGGGATCAGGGGGGAGCTGGTGGCTCTGCACAAGTCCCTGACAGGAGGGGACAGCCGGGGGGGTTGGGCTCTGCTTCCAGGGAACGGCCTCAGGGTGGATTTTAAGGAAAATTCCTCCATGGAAAAGGTTGTCAAGCATTGGAATGAGCTGTCCTGGCAGGGGTGGAGCCCCCATTCCTGCAGGGATTTCAAATCCATGTGCACGTGGCACCTGGGGACACGGGCAGCGGTGGCCTTGGCAGCGCTGGAATGATTGGACTCCGTGATCTCGTGTGTGATGTGTGATTCCTCACCTGGCTGTCCTGGAGGGATTTGTGCTGTCCCTGCTCTTCTGGCACGATTTCCATGGGGTTGAGTTTGGCTAAAACCAAACCCTTGTGCCCAGCTGGGCAAGAGTCCAGTGGGCCCTGAGGGACAGCTCCCAACAGGAGAGGCCTGGAGGGGCTGGAGCGAGTCCAGGGAAGGGAACGGAGCTGGGAAGGGGCTGGAGAAGCTGGAAAAGCTGAGGGAGCTGGGAAGGGGCTGAGCCTGGAGAAAAGGGGGATCAGGGGGGAGCTGGGAAGGGGCTGAGCCTGGAGAAAAGGGAGATCAGGGGGAGCTGGGAAGGGGCTGAGCCTGGAGAAAAGGGAGATCAGGGGGGAGATGGGAAGGGGCTGAGCCTGGAGAAAAGGGAGATCAGGGGGAGCTGGGAAGGGGCTGAGCCTGGAGAAAAGGGGGATCAGGGGGGAGCTGGGAAGGGGCTGAGCCTGGAGAAAAGGGGGATCAGGGAGGAGCTGGGGCTCTGCACAAGTCCCTGACAGGAGGGGACAGCCGGGGGGGTCGGGCTGTGCTCCCAGGGAACAGGGACAGGAGCAGAGGGAACGGCCTCAGCCTGGGCCAGGGGAGCTCAGGGTGGACAGCAGCAGGAATTTCCTCATGGAAAGGGAGCTCAGGGCTTGGAACTACCCAGGGAGGTTTGGAGTCTGATCCCTGGGGGCGTCCAAGGAATTCCTGGATGTGGCACTCAGTGCTCTGGTGGACAAGGTGGGGTCAGTCACAGCTTGGAGTCAATGATCCTGGAGGTCTTTTCCAACCTCAGGGATTCAGGGATTCTGTGATCATGACCCGTTCCCTCTGATTTTTAATCCAGGACACTCCCCAGCCCTGGTGAGATGTGCCAGGCAGCGATTCTTGCAGAGAAGAGAGGGAATCACAGGAACATTAAGGTTGGAAAAGCTCTCTGAAATCACTGACAACCAGACCAGCACTGCATTCCATAAAACCTAAACTCTTCTTTTTTTTTTTTTCACCAGGGTTTTTAACCATGACCTTCAGATCCCTACCAGGCTTCCAAAGCTACCCTGAGCAGAAGGAAATCCGCAGAGGAGGTGAGGAAATCCTCTCCTCCCTCTCCTAGGGGACACCTACCACGTTCTCCAAGGGTGCAGCACCGAACACTTTGAAGACGGGGTTGGGTTTGGAGGGTGAGATGCACAGGACGATGGCCTGCTGCCCCACTCTGGTGGTGTACTCATCCAGCGTGGCCCGGAGCTTCCTGAAAACACGGGGGGAAAAACCAGGAATGGGCATCAAGCTGAAAGCCCTGCAGAAACACAACCCCTCTGCCGGCTCCTCTTGGCGGGGCAGGCGAGAAACGCGGCCCCAAGCTGCTCGGCTTGGCCACGTGTTGAGTTTCCTCCTCGCTCCACGGGCCTGCTGCGCCTCCCTGCAGTCACCCAGCAGCTCGAATGTCAGTTCTTCACCCCTGCCTCCTTTTCCTCATCGATGTGAAAAGAGAAAATCACCCAGAGCAGCAAAGCCGGGGCAGCGAGAGCCCGGCGGCGCTTCCGCTCTGTCTCAGCAACACCAAACCGGGGTTTTTGTTGTAGCACCTGAATGATTCATCAAAAGAGGCCCGCAGACAGAGGTTGTTTTACACCCAGAGCACAGCAGGGCAATTCTCCGGCACCAAAGCCCTGCTCAGACCAGATCTGGGGCAATTCGAGCTGCGGGAGAGGCAAGAGCGGGAAATATTGCGACAGCTTGGCACAGGAAACGCAGGTGTCCCCCAACACCTGCCCCATCAGCAGCTCCCTTAGGAACCGAGAGGTTCCACTGCGTATTTCCTGCCTCTCATTCCCTTTTGAGCAGCGCAAGAGTCAGAAATGGTGGCAGAAACTCCAAAAGGAAGCGAAAAGCAGCGTTTTCCTCAGGAAACCTCCACGAGGTGACAGCCTCAGTCCCTGTCCTGGCCATTTCAGAAGCTGCTGTTGGCCAAAAAAGCACCAGCAGCTACACACAGATCCCACAGTCAGGGGTCGGAAACGACCACCAGTTCCCAGTGGTGTGAAAATCAAGCACAAAATGCGTGTTCAGCTGCTCAGAGTGGGGGAAAAAAAATGATGTTTTGTCGTTATCTTAACGTAGTAAAACGAAGCGTGAAAGGAGAAGAAATAATTCCTTCACTGAGCAGCTTCTTTAAAAATATATTGTTCACATTTCAAGGGAGAGAAGGATCTGTTCTTCAGAAACGCTGCAGGAAACACATCTGAGCTGAGGAGAAGGAGCAAAAACCAGAATGGAGCTGTGAAAGGCAGGGAGCTCACTCCCAAGGATTATTATTTACCAATAACTCTGCCCAAAAAATTTAACATGAACCGCCCAATGAGATCCCAAACGGCATAAAAAGCAAAAAAAAAAACCCCACAAAACTGCTTTGTTCCAACAGCCAGGGAGCAGCAAGCAGCTAATATTCAAATATTCAAAATTCGAATATTTCAATGTTCAGATACGCAAATATTCCAAACAAATGTTTCCAGAGCAGGGGAGTCTCCAGGGCTGTGCAGCCCCAGCGGCTCTGCTGCGGCTCGGGGGCCATCAGGTGGGCAAAGAGCCTCAGAGCACCTGGAATGCAACACCTGCAGGGCTCTGGAGGGCTGCTGCGTCCACGGGAAGTGTCTAAAGCCAAAAAAAAAAATGTGTTTCCACTCAGGCAGGAACCTCCCCTTGGTTGTTCTTCCTAAAACTGCGCTCTGAGCCTTTACCCCCGGCTTGGAGACGGGGTTTTGCCCAATGGCAAAGGAAATTTGGATTTATTACACGGAATTTATTCCCAGAACGGTTTGATCAAGCAGAAAAGGGTTTTTGGGTTGTTGGGTTTTTTTGGTGAGGCAGATAAATATGGGATATGGATGGAGCTTTAATTCCTGCTGAAGCCACTCTGGGTATTTTGCAATGTCGCTGTGACAGACTCAGCTGGGGTTAAAAAAATGGATCCACCAGAGCGTCAGTCCCGGAGATGATAAAATCTAAAATCACCTCAGAGATGAGCAGAGCTGCGTTTTAACCCTTTAACGCAAACCACAGCTCCTGGGTTCCAGAAAGAGACTCCCCCAAAAAAACCAAACCCCCGAGCTCTGGTGATCTCTGGGCAGAACTGGGCGCGGGCACACACAGAGCTGGCCTGGGAAAAGTGCATTATTACACGGCTCCACACAAGATATTTACTGTCTGTATTATGTTGGATTGATCAGTAACGTTGTGTTAAAGTTTTGGTAGCGTGGTGAATGTAGTTCCGTGGTTAAATTGTAGTTTTGATACATCAGCCACAGGAAAACGTAAATCTTTCAGAGAAAAAGAATTTACTGCTCCCTTATCAGAAGAGAACAACTCCTCCTGCCTCGCTCAGCCCTGAGGATGCCGTAGGAAAAAAGTGACACCGACCAGAGAATTCTTTGTTTGAATGGAATTTGTGCACCATGTATGAGATGTGTGAATATTTACCAGGTTATTTATTGCTTTTAAGAGTTAATCCTCTGTTATCGGGGTCCTTTTTCACAGCTTTTTGCCCAGAAACGCACCCAGACCTCTGTAACTTTGTTTTTATTGTCCCACATTGCCCTAACCCTAATTGTTCCATTTTTTAAATTACCCCAATTCTATTTTTATAACCATTTGATTTGCTATTAAACTTTCCGAAATTTTCAAATGAGTGACTGGCGTTTTTCACACTCATCATGTATGAGATATGTGAATATTTTATATTTACCAGGTTATTTATTGCTTTTAAGAGTTGATCCTCTGTTATCGGGGTCCTTTTTCAGAGCTTTTTGCCCAGAAACGCACCCAGACCTCTGTAATTTTGTTTTTATTGTCTCGTATTTTCCTAACCCTAATCGATTCCATTTTTTAACTTTAATTCTAATTTTATAACCACTTTATTTGCTATTAAACTTTCTGAATTTTCAAACGAGTGACTGGCGTTTTTCACACTCTTCATGTATGAGGTGTGTGAATATTTACCAGGCTATTTATTGCTTTTAAGAGTTGATCCTCTGTTATCGGGGTCCTTTTTCGGAGCTTTTTGCCCAGAAACGCACCCAGACCTCTGTAACTTTGTTTTTATTGTCTTGCATTGCCCTAACCCTAATTGTTCCATTTTTTATTACTCCAATTCTATTTTTATAACCATTTGATTTGCTATTAAACTTTCCGAATTCTCAAACGAGTGACTGGCGTTTTTCACACTCTTCATGTATGAGGTGTGTGAATATTTACCAGGTTATTTATTGCTTTTAAGAGTTGATCCTCTGTTATCGGGGTCCTTTTTCGGAGCTTTTTGCCCAGAAACGCACCCAGACCTCTGTAACTTTGTTTTTATTGTCTTGCATTGCCCTAACCCTAACCATTCCATTTTTTAACTTTAATTCTATTTTTATAACCACTTTATTTACTATTAAACTTTCCAAATTTTCAAACGAGTGACTGGCGTTTTTCACACTCATCATATATGAAATGTGTGAATATTTAACAGGTTATTTATTGCTTTTAAGAGTTAATCCTCTGTTATCGGGGTCCTTTTTCACAGCTTTTTGTCCAGACCTCTGTAACTTTGTTTTCATCGTCTCGCATTGCCCTAACTCTAATCGCTCCATTTTTTAAATTACCCCAATTCTATTTTGATAACCGTTCTTGGTACTTTTCCCACTTTTAAAAAACAAGCGACTGGAATTTTTCCCCAGGCTGGAGGACGCCGAGTGAGGGCGGGTGAGCGCTCACCTGAGCAAACGTGTCTGCTGCCTCTTCCGGATGGAGGGGTTGGACTCAAAGACGTGAGGTCGCTTCCGCTTCTTGCCCGTTGCCACGGCGGCGGCCGCCGCCATCCCCACTGGGCCTGGAAATGGAAGCACGGAGGGTGAAACTCTGGTTTTTCCGAGGGTTTTTTTAAAGCCTTTTGGTTGTTCGTATAATGGAGTCAGACTTTTTAGTTACTGTGTAATATTAGGAGTAGTTTGTACCTTTTTCCCATAGATGTAACATAAACAAATCCTTTGTTTTTCATTCTCTGTCCTTTGTTTGCGTATTTCTAACCTGAAAACAACTGTAACTGACTAGTTGGTCTGGCCATTTGGCTGGGAGGTGATAACTCCAGAAGCCAATCCACAGCCAGACCCACAAATGTATAAAAAGTAAGAAATAAACAGGCAGAGGGGCTCTGGGCTTGGCTCAGCCTTGGGCTCTCTCGGAGGAACTCTCTGCCCTGCGAAATCTCTCGTCTCTTGTGTGATTGCTTTGCGTGTCCCGATCACAGGTGAAAAAACCAGCGCCCAGCAGCTCAGGAACTGCCCAGCCGGGACATCTGTCACCGCTCAGGGTGTCCCCCAACGGAGCCAAGCGACACAAAACCCCATCCACGAGCTCCGGAGGTGCTCCAGGCTGGCAAATCCCAGCTCGGCGCCGGGTGAAAGTCACGTTCTTCAGCCTCAAGTTTTCCTTTAGCTCACGTATTTCTTCGTTTCACCTTGCAAACGCACTGGAAAAACTCCCAAGATTCTGAACAACTGACTGATCTGAGGGAGAGGAAAGCAGGTACAGCTCCACGAATCCTGCCTGGACACCTCGACTACGGCGTGGTTGAATCCTGAGGGATTCAGGACCTGCTCTAACGGGAAAGAAATGAAAAATCTAGAGTTCCCAGCAGTGTCCTACCACAGCCTCCTGAGGACCACCCCAGGCATGAAGATCCTGTGTGCTAGAAGGGAAAGGGAAAGAAAAAATCTCCTGCAGGACAGGATGCTCAGGGGGTGGTGGACCCTCACCTAAGGGTTGGTTTAAAGTCTGACGCGGAGTCAGGCCAGACTCCCAGGGCTTAATTATCACCCCGTTTTTCCTGCTAATGAAGACCCACTGCAAGGCCAACCCGGAGGACATTTGGCTCCACTGGGAGGAATCTGTGATCCTGAAGTATTTTCCCAGCCCAGGCATATCAGGCATCTTCCAGTGGATCTCCCCGGGAGAGGCCTAAAACACGAGCTCCTGATTCAGCAAGGCAACTCCTGGAGTTTTGGTTTCATTTTTGGTGTTTATGTGAGGCCTGAAATAATTTTTGCTCTCTGCCACGTTTGGTGTTTTAATTTCGCTACTTGAGGCAGCGTTTTAGCAGGGATCTCTGTATGGACCAGCAGCTCCCAGCACCTCAGTGATCCACACAGAAAGGCCGGCAGAGCTCGAGGAGAGAAATTTCCTGTGGAATTTTCCTCTGGGTGGGATGGACCTGTGATGCCTTAGGATTTAGCTTTTATATTTTTCACATCCTCTGCTGCTTTAGTGTCTAACTCTGAAACTCCACAACCTGCCAGCTGCTGTTCTCCCATTTTATGCAGACAAAACAATTCCTGAAACTCAAGGACTCCTCACTGTCTCAGGTCCCGGGAGATGTAAACAACAGCGAACTGAGAGTGAAAAACTTGGAGTAAATGACTTCATTACCTGAAGGTGTAATTGGACGATGAATCCCTGATACTGTAAATGGAACAAACTCAGAACTTGCCTGAAAAATCTCGTGACCACCTTGGGTGTAGCCTCTGGAAGGATTCTGGCTGCCCAAGGTGTGCCAATTTCTGCTGGGTTTGCATTGCCTGAAGAAAGCTGCTGGCAAAAACCAATTAGTGACTAACTTTGAGTGCTGACAGCCCGATTAACCAATTAAAGGTTTTGAAGGTTTCATTCTGATTCTTATTAATTTTTTTCTCTCTTGCACTTTTGTTAATAAACCTGTCCTTGTACCCTTTGAAGCTTTGAGCCTGCTTTGCTTTTCTCCCCATCCTATCTCGCAGCAGGAAAGAAGAGTAAATAATTCTAGTGAGCACTCAAACCACTACACTATTGAAGGACCTTCAATAAACACCCATTTTTATTCTCTCAATTCTGTCTAGCCTCTGTTTTAGGCAGAATCTCAGAGCCATCAGCAGGAGGTGATGATGATGATGATGATGATGGTTGTCTTGGGTTGCAATGCAGGTTGTGTGTATTCTATTATCATCTGCTGATGAAATGATGAAACTGTGTGGGGAGATATTAATGGGCCAGCTGTTAAAAACAGCTGGGGCAGCGTTTTTATCTCTTCCAGGACTCATCCTCCCTGCAGGGGAATCTGCTGTTCATGGGCCGTCGAGGCTCGGTGCGTGCCTGAGACAATTCCATCAGCCCAGGGGAGGAGCCCGGCGTTCCCAGCTGGATAAAAGCTGGCATTGGGAACAGCAGCACAGCCTGTGTGTGTGCACTGGATTGCCAGAGGAGAACCCGACCCAGCCCAGCACCGCTGGAGCTCCAGAGGGAAACTTCACCCTGCTCCAGGATCATTGCTCCAACAGAGCCACACCTGGCGCTGCAGGAGGATTTATTGGGGCTGCCCCCAACACCCTGGGTGTCAGGTTCTGTTCTGACTCTGTCAGTGTTTCTAGGATTTATTTTTGTTTCCTTGTTCTTTTTTGCACTGCTACACTTGCAATTTTAATATTCCTAGCAAAGAGCCGTTACTCCCACCCCCACATCTTTGCCTGAAAGCCTCCCCTTACTTGCAAAACCACAACAATTCGGAGGGAAGGGGTTTTACATCCTCTGCTCCACGGGAAGCTCCGGCTTTCCCTGGCAGACACCCGTAATTCCAAACCAAAACGACGACGATGAAGGAGAAACCCCCCGGCTTTACCTGCAGCCGCCAGGTGAGCGGTGACCTCGTCGGCAGCCGTGGAGTTGAGGATGTCGGAGTCGTCGTAGGAGGTGTCCTCGGGCGAGGAGGGCGAGTCCTCGTCGGCGCTCAGCATGCTGTGCTCCGTGTAGGTGGCCACGTGCACCTGCTGCACCTGCTGGGCCACGGCGTGGGCCTCGATGGTAGCCATGTGCTCTGCCTGCGTCACTCCGTGTTCTTCCATCAAGAGTCGCTGGCGGGGAGGGGGGGACAAAAAAGCACGGGCTGTGAGCACGAGGGGCAGAGATCAGCTCCCCCAGGGACGGTGGATATCCAACAGAGGGAAATAACACTGCCAGGAGCAGCCAGGAAGAGGAGCTGGAGGTTAAAGGGTTTGGAAAAAGCCACGCTTCCAAAGAGAGCACGGAACCCAGACGCCGTTCTCTCTGCCGGAGGAAAGGTCCCCAAGGATCCTGCAGCCCCGAGATTCCCTCACCCGCACGTTAAAGGGTTAAAGCTGGGACTTGGTTTTGCCACATCTTTCAGGGAACAGGCCTGAGGGTGACACAGTCTCCTCTGACCTCAATAGCTCAGGACACAAATGAGGATGCCAGTACAGAACCCCAGGATCATCGAGGATGGAAAAGACCTCTGAGACCATCAAGTCCAACCTATGCCCCCTCCTCAGCCCAGAGCACAGCACTGAGTGCCTCATCCAGCCCTTCCTCAAACACCCCCAGGGACAGTGAGCCCACCATCCCCTTGGGCAGCCTCTGCCAAGCCCTGAGCTCCCTTTCCATGAGGAAATTCCTGCTGCTGTCCACCCTGAGCTCCCCTGGCCCAGGCTGAGGCCGTTCCCTCTGCTTCTGTCCCTGTTCCCTGGGAGCACAGCCCGACCCCCCCAGCTGTCCCCTCCTGTCAGGGACTTGTGCAGAGCCCCAGCTCCTCCCTGATCCCCCTTTTCTCCAGGCTCAGCCCCTTCCCAGCTCCC
>JAKJHU010002689.1:0-28800 GCA_022316685.1 Progne subis subis | reverse complement strand
TCAAAGGAATTAGCTGATTTTAATTTAAAAACACAATTTTCCCTGGAAAGTGAAGAATTTTTCATTGGAAAATAAAGGTTCAAATGCATGCACCTGTGCCTTCTGGTTGAACATACAGAAGAAAATTTTTTCTCTGCCTTGTAAATGAGCACTAGAAAGAAACAGAGCGAGAACTGCTAAACAGATACCATGCACTTAAGAACTGGGGAGAAATGTAAGGAAATAGCAAAAGTTCCAATTACAAAATACCAGTTTTAACAGATAATTCTGCAGTGCTAATAACAGCTGTGGGAGTAGTGGTCAATCTGAAATTGAAGTAAGACTGAGTTATGTGAGTGTTGCTTTCTTTTTTTTTTAAATATGTGCATTCTCCATAGAGTACTTGTATCCCTGGAAAGCAGTTGGTTTCCTGTAACATCAGAGTTGAACTAATAGAGTAGATGTTATCCATGGAAATGTACAAACTCACAGATCTGCCATACAGTTTTAAGTCTATTCAGTATCAGCTGCAGCCATTTGGCTTACAACTATTAGGTTTTTTTCTCTTCAGTGAAAATTGGAGTCATAATGTTAGTTATTCCTACGCGTAAATGTTAATATTTACTCTGAAATAAATACAGTCTACCACTGAACCCAAAATAAACAATACTTTTAAAATTTTGTCACCTTGTTTAATGCAAAGTATTAAACAGATTCCATGTATAAAGATCTTTTTTTGTTTTTTCTTTCAAAAAGTAAATAAGCTAAAAATAAAAATAAAGTGCTGCTTTCATCAAACAAGTTGTTATGACATTTGCACACCTTTTACTTCAAGGTCAACTGAAATTCTTCTTTCCTGCAAAAGTTAAATCACTTAAGCGTGACACTTGATAAAAATTTAACAGTCCACACTGTTAAGTGTTCCAAGTACCAAAAAACTAGATGACATTGTTTTCTGACTTAACTAAAATGATCTCTGAGGCAGTTTTTGCTCCTCTTTATATTCCCATGACCAGTACAAGAAGTTACTGTGTGAGATAAGCCATTGCAAATATGCAGGCATTACCAGTGACGCGTCTAAAGCTACAAGAACACCTTCTTCACATAACTGCAACCACAAATTTAGCCTTTAATTGAGAAATTTTAGAAAACATTCTGTCTGGATAGTAATCTGCATGATTCATTCTTGTCACCGAGAGCTTTAGGTGCTGCCTTTGGAGGGATGGGGGGAAAGCACATAGAAAAATAATTCAGGAAAGCATCATTTTTTGGGAAAAAAACATTTAACTCTAATTTTTCAGGGATGGAAAACAACCTGAGGGGAAACTTTATTAACCTTGACTGAAACAGACAAAAAACCCCCCAAACAAACAAACAAACAAACAACAACAGAAATCCCACCAAAAAACCCACCAAAAAAACCCAAAACCAACCACAACAACAGAAAACACAAACAAACAAACAAACATGCTAATAAACTGCTGTATAACTCATACATAATTTAGAAGAAAAGTAAAAATATCCACCCTTTGTAAACTTCTGAAGTGTTTTTCTGCAACAGTAGAGTTCAGAGATTTGTCCCCTTGTCATTAAGACCCTCTGCTCAGTACACAGATTTGTTATCCCAAGCAAGGGACAAGTTTTAGTGGTATGGCTTTTTCACACTCAGTCACAAGGAAATTTTCCTACCTCTGACAAAAAACAAATGTAAAAGACCAATGCTTTCACAGGACTTTCCTACATAGATCTCAGTGAAGTTCCACTGGAAACAAAGATTTTTGCATCGGAACTCCACCTTACATGTGGGGTATCATCATCATGACAAACAACATCACCACCCACCAGGGAATTCCAAGAACAAAACAAGCTTTCAAACTGTTTCCAGGTCCAAATCATACATTTATTGTAGGAAGCATGCAGCAATTCTCTTTTGCCAAAAAAGGTAGGCTAAAGCTATGTGTGGGAGATACTCCCTTTTTAGGAAAAAAGGACAAAACTTCACATGTGAGTTTTGCAATGGTTACTTAAGATTGTTTTTCTTTAGAGGCTTTACTTACATCATCAATAAAAGCAATTACTGTTAGTCATATAGCATATGTGGCATTAGTAGACAGAAAATATGCTCTAAGGCTTTTTTATGTTAATAGGCTGGATTTCCCATTCAGCTACTAAAACTGAAATTATAAAATTGTGGGTTAAACAATATAAGCAATAAAAATATATTTCTTATGCATATTTGAAATGTTACAAGATTCTAAAATGTCTAATGTGTTTTCACTCCAGTAAAATCCAGCACATTGAAAAGAACTGTTTGGGTTTTTTTCTAATTCTTCCACTGAGACACTTAGGTCATCTCCTAAAGAAACAACTACTTTACAGGGATAAGTACACTGAAGATTCCTTAAGGAACAATAGGAAGGAACTGGTAGTTTAAGTTTGAATTTAATTTCTGTCCTTTCTAAGCCTTTTGCACACTGGATTTTCAAAAGATTTGGCACAATCACTTCTCTGTCTGATTTACTTTACTTGGGCTTTTCTTACCAAAACACAAAAGATGTCTGCTTCTTTTGTTACTACACTGCAACTTTTGGCAAAACCATTACATTATGTTATTTGAACTATTGAATGGCCCAGTGAAATCAGTGTGTCCTACAGTTCTTTCACTTCAAAACAAACCTTACAATACTTATTCCTACTAAAATAAAGAGGAAGTAAAACAGTCTTTGTAACATGACTTTACAATTGTTGTTGTGTTGGTTCTCATAATACTCATCATTAAAAGATGATGAAAAGGTAAGATATCTTATAAGTCAGTCATATGCAGTATCTAAGTCATGGAAGTTTGAGTGGCAAAGATCTCCTGCAACATCTGTGAAATAGCACCTCAGGGAACCTGAGGATGATAGGGTACACAACTACCTTAGAACACCCAAGCTACTTAGTAATTATCCAAATTCAGTATCAATGATGTCTGAATTCCTTCAAGTGCAAAGCTTTTCATTCAGTACAGTTTTATGCACTGAAGAGGAGAGTGCAAGTAAGAATTGGTTACACAATGCAAGCCCTCTCTAGGGGTCCAATGGTCCACTCTGCAACACTTCTAATAAAACCAGGCAGTGGGGGACTGCCTTGTACATATCCTGGGTTGTCAGAAACATACTGCAGAGTAAGACTGCAACTCACACAAACTGGCTGCCCAGATTTCTAGTCGTATCACTGCCTTAGCAGGAAATCTAATCTTGCTTTTAGAACTTTCTACATAATCCTAAATACAGGAGAGTAAATAATAACTTTCTTCAACTTCCACAATTTTTCATCAACCACGTTTTCGTCTATCCGACTTTTTGGTGTATCAAGCTATAATAGAATCAAAAAGATTTGGTTGTTAAATACTTTCAGAATACTGTCAGTTTTCTAAAGAAAATACATGGGAAAATGGTATGGTATTGAAGGAAAAGTTTAAGACTTGGTATACCAATGCTTTATGCTGCTGTCTATTCCAGTTTGATAAATCACAAAATAAGAGAAGTAATTCCCCGCACACCATAGGTTTTTTTGAGGTTTAACGCCTTAAGATTATGAAGAAACTCAGAACAGCATCTAGTTAGGTACTATAATATATATGCAGGTAAAATAAACACCTAAGGGAGCAATTAAAGTGCTTAAAGGTAGAGCTAGTGCCATTTTAGACACCCGCAGCTGGGCACCCCAGTCACCTGGATGGTGATGGCAGAAATCACAGAGAACCTAAGACAGACACATACTCTTCTGGGACAGCAGCTGGACAGCACATAGGATGCTCTAGGTTGCTGAAAATGGCACAGGTCTGTGCTTGGGCAATAAAACTCACTGTTAAGCTGGTTTAGCAAGTATGCATTCATTCTGTGAAGAAAGTAAAATGAAAGTGACTTTTTATAAACAAAATAAAATGCTAAAAGAAGCTTTTACAAATATAAATATTCCCCAGTCTTTCTTTGTATCAGATTTGCAAACACACAATTTTTGAAGTAAAAGATGTGGACTGATGATACCATTTTTTCCACACCAGTGTCATTCCTCATTTGTTATAGTTAAGAGGTATCTTTTAATTGTTGCTGTTGCTGGTATGTTCTTTCAGTATTAATACCTGATGGATCTCTTTGGTCCTATATACCAGGTTCTGCTATTTTTTTCTTTCCTATTCCACCTTCTAAAGCCTGGCACAAAGTATAGCTGAGTGTCGTAAAAAGCACAAATTCCACTGTAATTTTGAAGAGGTCCAACATTATTTCTGCTGATATATAGAATATTAGGAAAGAGGAAACAGAACTTAGACCACTTTTCTTTTTGTCTGCTTTACTTCAGAAACCCCCTGTCCCGCAAACTCCACAGCAGTCTAGTCCATTTCTTTTTCTAACCTGCTGGTGAGGATACAGATGACAAAAAGGTGAAAGACTTTCATACGTGTATAACATGCATCAGAAATTAATCTTGTTCCTGGCCTTGCCATCGTCATATCACTTTACCTCTGCAACTCTCTGTTTT
Source organism: Progne subis subis (assembly GCA_022316685.1). Lineage (NCBI taxonomy): Eukaryota > Metazoa > Chordata > Aves > Passeriformes > Hirundinidae > Progne > Progne subis. The sequence continues at coordinate 24,297 of JAKJHU010002689.1, read as the reverse complement.
GAGAACAGGCATTTTTGACAGCAACAACAATTTTTGGAAAGGCTTTTTCTGGGAGATAAAAAAAGCTTTTGCAATGATCTTATCAGCATTTATTCAAATTTAAAATTCTAGACAAGAGGTTGCAAAGCTAATTTGATTATACATTCCACCCAGGTTTAACAAAAGGTTAATTTTGTTTGAAGGTTGAATCCTTAATAATGGTATCCACAATGGGAACATCTACAAGGTTTTTAATATATGTGAAAATTCTGATTCTCTTACAATTACAGTGTGAAAAAATAAGGAAAATATGTAATAATTACAACAAATGCATTCCAACCCCTGGGGGTATCATACCAAGTCTCTCTGGAAACATCATCTTTCATCTTTGTGTGAACATTGTTTCCAAAATACACAGCAGTGATTTTTCCCCTTTTTATTAGGAAAAAGCTCAGTAAATTGACAAAATTGCTTTGCTGTCTCATTTCCTTCTAGGAACCAGTTCTTTTAAATCCTGTTTCCTTTTCAATTAATTAATGTGACACCTCCAGAACTAAATAGCATATGTGCAAGAGAACGAACACTTAATCAAAAGCTTAGGGATACTATTATGTCATTTTCACACATGAATTCCGCAATGTTAGAAGACAAAGTGAAGGTGAGTTAGGCCTGACAAATGACTTGGACGCAGGGAGAATCATTTTATCAATATTTGAGAGGCTGAGAAAGAAAGAAAAGTATTTTCTCTGTGTATGCATGTACACATATAGAATGAATGAAAGGAATAATAACAGGAATAGGAGAATGAGTAGCTTTAATTTGAGACTAATATGTGTGTTCATCCGATGAGGGCATGCTGATTCCAAGTGAGAAACAAAGTAAGTTTATTTTATGAGTAACAGTTAAATGTTCAAATAGGCAATTAAATACCTTATCGAGGCCATTTTGGGATACCAAACATTTGAAGATTATATAGTCCCTCATATTTCATGTTTAGTATTCCTCTAAGTAAAATATGTGGTTTTCTTTAGTTACTCAGTTATGAAAAGTACCTTAAAGGTAAGGAGATATTTTTGATAATGCACATCTTAAACTTTTCATTAAACTACCGAATTTAAATTTTACCTTTTTGTGCACTCTGACATTTTTGTCTGGCATTTTCATTAATTTTGCAACATACATAGCTGAAATGTTAACTGATCAATACTTTGTCTCTCTCATGTAGCACTAGAGCAAAGCTCCCTAAGGACCACAGAGCAGTACAGAAATTAAATGTGTATCAAATGTTAATATTAAACACAGCAGTACTTACTGTAAAATTGCTGAAATGGTTAAAAGAATTCCAAATGGACAGATGGTAGCAGAAATTACCTACAATCACATTTCAAGATTAAAGTTTGTCCCATAAAATAATTCACTGTCTCACACTGAAGTGTGTCCTTTTACTGATAGCCCCATTGTCCAATTATTTTTCGGCTCATTATAGTGAGAAATACTAGTATTGGAAAAAGAGAATACACACCTTTTTCCCCTCATGTTGCACCCACTGACAACCATAAGAACACAAATGTCTGGCCAAGAAGCTGATGGAAATTAGGCCAAACTTAGCAAACATTTCAGTGCCCACAGTGGATTAAGCTGAAGAAAAAACATCCACTTTTGCATACTAAAGAACTAAAGTTCTTCCTCCTGAAATGTACCATATTAATTACCAAATTAAAAAAAGCAACAACAACAACAACAAAAAACACACAAAACCCCCCCTGCTAAATACTGCAAAGGTCTATTTTAAATAGAGAAAAATATGTGATTTTATGGCAAATTCTCTCTACATATTCTGATTTTTCCCACTGTATTTAGGTCTTAAAAAGCATAAACATAAGTACATAAGTCATTCTTGATTAACCTCTAGACAGGTAGTGTAATAAAACTGTTCTGGGACTGACATATTAACTTAATATTGTTGCTATGCACTTCCTTTATTTAACAGGAAATTAATACAAAAAAGCAGGAGAAAATATAGATTCTTCTAATTATTCTAAGACAAAGTCATACGCTAGTCAGATCAACCTATGGTTCATGAACTATTTAATAATATCTTTAAGTATCTGAAAAATAACAGCTATTAATACATCACAGTTATATCAGCATGAAAATTATATACATACACACACACACACACACACACACACACACACATATATATATAATCTAGGTAAGAATTTTTCTTCTGCTGTGAATTACCAAAGCATAGAAAATAGGAAATGGAGTGAAAACTTTTCATTATTCAGTCAAAATCCCCAGTGAGGATGATGAGCTTATGAAGTTCAATAGAACCAGGTAAAATATTGTTTAGTTGAGGAAATGCATAATCTAGAACATTCAGAACTTAATTTGATGTTTCTGAACCTCTATGAAGAGCATAAGCAACACTGGGCATTCGAACAGCAACAGCTGATGCGTTTGGACAGATTTTAGAAAGAATCATCCTAAAACTTCAACAGCATTTCCATACCTAAAATGTCCCAAATAACGTAAAAGTTTGAGATAGCTAAGCTCAGGAGTAAAAATAATCAGCCCTTTAAGTGAACAATGTTAGCCTTTGACTAACAGTATGACTGTCCAAGGAGAATGACTTTTAAAAGAACTGCAGTGAAGAGTACAAGGCATATAAAGCAGGTAACTGTAACTTATTATAGCTAATGTATTAATCAAGCTTTTCTGTAGGTTTCTAAGAGTAGTTCTCCTTTACATTTTTGTAAACTGAGCTATTGTGACAGAATTTCTTCACCTGCATATCCCTGTAACAAAGAAAAGCTGCACGGTAAAAAGTATCCATTGTTGAAATGCCAAGGACATGGAGCATTGAGAGATCAAAAAATCAACCCTTACATAGGCCACTTAGGTGAAATGAATGTAATTCTGTATCGAGATGTACCCATCACAGCATATTTTTAAATCCAACAGGATAGAAGAAATGGTTAGTTTAAAACTTTACTTCTATGTTATTAGTCTGCCTAAAGAGCTGAAAATATCCGGAACAGCCTGCTTTCCTTTCTGCAACTGACATTTCACTGTGACTTTTCTAGCCTCTAGAAGACAACTTTCAAAATAGTGAAGAGAAAATGAAACATATACATACATTCATTTTATACACACTATAAAATTCAGCTGTAACCTTAGTGCAAGTGTAATTCACATTAAGACAAGCAAGTGGATCACTCTCGAGATTTCAACAGCCTATGAAAGTCCAGAAACCATCTAAACCCAAAGCTCAAAATCATGATAAAAATTCACATATATTTGAATTGTCCAGCAAAAACTTCTTTTGCCTGACAGAGGAATGATTTGATCCTTGGAGAAAACAACATCACATCATCCTGTACTTTTTGTCCTCTACAAAACACACAGGATGCATTTTGGATGCAGAACAGGAATACATCTGTACAATCACAGCACTGATGTAAACACAAAAATCTACTGCAACACCTACATAGCAAAACAAATACTGTAAGAAAACCAAGAAAATCAGATTTTTTATATATATATGTCTCTCCCTCTAGATAGGTATGAAAAATATGAATATATCTATAAAAATATAATCACAAACATGTTTGTACTGCAATACACTGTAAATATAATAATAACATATACTGATTATTGACTTCCCTACTCAAATTCTGGTTTATGTACTACTACTACTGCTACTTATTATGACACTGATTTATTATTAATATGACCAGAAATGATTACTACTTCTTCCATGGCCACAGCAGTGTGCCATGGCGGGGGGGTGGCGGGGGGGGGGGGGGGGGGGGCGCGGGGGGGGAATACCCAAAGAATAAGATGTCTTTCCATTTTCCTTTCTTACACTGGCAACATCTGAATGTTCCATATCCATATTAAAATCTGACTTAGGGTGATGAATACTTACTAACTGAAATAGTAATAGCAATATGGACATTTGAGTTTTATGTTGAAACCTGCATTTTCCTATGAAGAGTTGATAACTTTCAACTGAAATGACAGATTCACCTTTCTCCAGCAAACAGCAGCAAGCATATTTAATCTTTGCACATAAAGCCATTATTACAGACATCAGTAGAAGTACAACCCCCTGGCTCTTTGAACAATATAGCACATATATCTCCTGTACTCCCAACAAATGTGGCAACCAAGGACCGACAGCATACTGCCATCCTTGACAGGCACAAGGGGGTTTAACAAGGTACACAGCACAAATGGAGCCCTGCTAGAAGAAACTTTCTGCAAAACAGCATGACTTAGTGACACACCCAACCACCCCATTTTACTGCACAGCCAGCTCCAATGCCTGGTTTGATTTCTCCAAATTTGAGGCACCTGACCTTCAAACATCCAAGTAAAAAGTACTGTCCACACCAGATGTGTCTATAATTATTCTAATGTTCTGTATTCTATAATTATTCAAATTTATACCGAAACTCTTCTCTGTTCATAATCATGCAGGAGAGGCTCCTAATCTCAGTATTTCAGACAATTAAAAAAACTTAGAAATTCCAGAAAGTATGCCCATGCACACATTTCTATTCTCTAATGAAAGAAAAATAAGGTCTTCTTTGTAGCTCTTATGATTTTAAAAATAAAGAGGTATTGATCTGGGTAACACAATGCAATCTACAACTGTGCTTGGAATTTTTTAAATTTAATAGAAAAAATAAAGTTTAATACTAATGAAGATCATGTTCATGGAAAAATAGCAATGTTGTTTAAATAGCTAAAACCAGATTCACTTTAAACCATTCATTAGAAACTACGACCAGAGCTTGCTGTGTAAAAGGTGGTTTGCTTGTTTGCATGTATGGTTTTAAAGCTGGGTTTGTTTTATTTTGGTGGACCTTTTTTTTTTTTTTTTTTTTTTTTTTTTTTAATCTAGGAACACCACCTTTGAATAAATAACAATCAAAAATACTTTGAAGTCATTATTCAATATGCAAGGGGATCAAACAAAATTTAATGGAAGTAATTTGTAAGAAGCTTAAAATATATTATCCATAGTTCACTGATTCTGTTTTGATTTGGATCACCTGCTTGTAACTGATATGATCAATTACTTTTTTACTATAAATATACTATTACAATTTTTTTTTAAAACTCCATCTTGTTTGTGTGATATTTTAAACTTAATTACTTTTTTAAAAAACTGAATAAATATGATTTATGCTATCATCATAATGCAAACTTTAAAATAAATTAAAAAGAAACCACCAATCTACACAGTATTTTCTCCCAGTCTGTAACACAAACACACTGGGATGACTAAAAATAGTGTAAAAAAGATCATACCAAAAAAGCAGCGAGACTTCTTGGTGGAGAATCCCAGTCAAAACAACTGCTAATATAGCAGGCAGCAGTAACGAGAGCCATGATACAATGCTTCATCCGGATGAAGTTCCTTAACAATAGCTGTTAAAAAGATGAAATATTGAAAACCCAAAAAAGTTTCAGAAGAGGCTCATGCTAGCAATATTGTCATTCTCAATTTGGGTGAAAGCTGAGAAAATACTGAGCTCTTTAGCTCAATAATTGAGCAAGTTAGTTTAAAATCTGAGATTTGGAAGAGAGAGAATTTGCTAATTGTCTCAATTGGTATATGTTGGATTTAATTCTAGATGGTACAAAAATTTTTCAACATTAAAAAGCCACTTGCAAAATTTCACAAATTACCATGTTAATTGGATTTCAGTTTTATTAAGCCTTTCTTGACAAATGATGACTTTTTAAAATAAAAAGATGGTGCAGGACACTAACCTGAAATCATACAACATTACTGCTCTAATATTATTAAGATACCTGTGCCATTTAACATTTTTAACAATTTTTTTTCTGCTGTGATATATTTTGAAAGCATTGTTTTAAGTATTTATCAAAGTAATCTGCACACTTTCAAATTACATATATGTAAGACATAACAACTCTAGGTTTTGATTCAGGAAAATATACTTAAATCCTCTAAAATGGCAACACACTTCACCTCAAAAAGTGAACAAACCAGTGAATGATTTGTGTACTGAGTCACATAGGAAATGGCCACTCCTCCCGCCATCTGCAAAAGTCACAATGACATTTTCATTTATGAAAGTGGGAAGAAGAATTAATCTTGAGCAAAAGGCTTTGTTGCTTCTTTGCTGGAATAGTAGTGCAAAATGCAGCTTTAGTAACTGCATTACTGAAAATTGCTAATAAAGGAATATTTTGCCTCTTGAAATATTTTTTATTAACTATATAATAAACTGATACAAAATTCATCCAGTAGGTAATTTAAACTATGCTCAAGTCTACAAGCTTTCAGGAACAAGCAAAACAGTTCTGAGACCTCTGACTTTTCACTGAAAACAACAAAAATCTTGTTCCCATAGTCCAACCAATTTTCTCCATGTAAGATATATTTGTAGAAAACTTAAAACCAAGTCCAAAGTAGTTTGAGTGCAGAAAAATATCTTTAAATAATTTTTTACCAAAGCATTAAAATTGTGTGCAGCAAAAATATCCAGAGAAAAGAGTCAAGACATTTCCTATTCCTGGGATTCCAGAGTTTTAGTCTGCTTTCACTTTTAATTCCAACCTTACTCAACTAACTTCTTTGAAATTTTGGCTAAAAGAATGTTGGCTCTTCACCTTGCAACTAATGGAGAAGTTTTGGGTCGAAGTTAACAGCAAAAATTTATGCAAGACTTATTTTACATGCACCTGTACAATAATCTGATATGTGTGAAACCTGATGGTTTCAACTGTGTTCTTATTCATGTATTTCATGGAAATTAGGCAGCAATTTATAGAGGAGACACATTAAACCCATGTATTTTGTTTCTGACTTCTCAACCTATCATATTCTTTCGTAAACATGTAATGAAAATGTTATTCTTTACTCTCAGCAGTATGATACCAGATATTTGAATGTGCACACTTGATACTACGGATTTTAGAAGGGATTAGTGTTTCCTTACTCTTTACCTGTTTAGACAGTCTGTCTTCCTCTTCAATGTACTTTGGTTCTTTGGGCATTAAGGTCCGTATGCTGGCTTTCACCTATGCATTAAAATGCATGTCAGTATTTCAAGTTTACTTTCTCCTCAGTAATAACACAAGCTTCAATCTGTAGAATTTACCAAGTTTCAAAGTCATGCCTGCCAAGTTCGGGACACATAAGCATACACAGAGACAAGAGTTGCTGCTCTGTACAATAGCAGCAATAGCAGCAGCAGCAGCAACAAAAAGAGTGGGTGTGCCAAGCGGTGGCAGAAGAGTATTCTGTAGTATAAATCAAGGCTTAGAGAAAATGAGGAATGACAGAAATTCTCTACAAATCAGGAACAAAAGCTTTCATGAAACTGAACTCTTTAGCAGTACAAAAAACCCCAAAGTTAAGACTTACAGCATTAAAAATCACATCTATTTCAAGATAGATGACCCCCTTTGTTGGCCCTGTCAGCTGCTTGTTTTTCAAGACGTAGGCTTTCTGTTCACCATTTTGAATCTGCAGGAAAAGGACATGACAGCCGTCTGTCTTGTGGTCTCTGCTGAATACACCCCCCCGGTGACCCCTGACCCCCAGCTGCTGAAACTGACAGAGAACCCAAAACAACTGTGGCAAGTCTGACAAGTACCTGTTCATTACCAGGACCGAGTCTGTCAGGAAAAATTAACTATCATGGGATTCAACATGGCCGTGAATAGAGTATGTTAAAATTTTAGTGTTATTACAGACCTTGGTTGAGAAATGACAGACTCAGAGCTGCAAATTTTTTTTTTTTTCTCTTTCCCCCTTTGGCGGGAAAAATTCAGAGCAGTATGTCAGGTGAATGAAGCTTACGGACAGCAATGGTATGGCAACTTTGCCTAGAAAGTCAGCACTTCGATCGCGGTCTTCGTCATAAACTGTCACTTCAAGCACTGAGTGGATGTCCTTTATATTGCTACAAGGGGAGAAGTACACACAGAAGAAAGAAGTCACTTACTCCACTGGGTACCAAGTACAAAACTGTAAAATGTTAGCACAAATATCCGTCTATTTTTCCAAGCCATGGAGGAGAATTGAGCTCAAGTAAATGACACATTTCTGCATATAACCAAAATACTTCCTAAGGTCTGCAATGGTTACTCTCTCTCTCTCTCTCTCTCTCTCTCTCTCTCTCTTTCTCTCTGCAAGGCTTTTTATAACCCAAATATTTTCTAAGGGCTGTAGTTATCCCTCTTTCTCTCTCTCTGCAAGGTTTTTCCAGCAGAAGTTTTCTGAAGGATGTTGCCTTAAATCTCCTGCCTGGGATTTGCGCTGCACGGAGCAGCACTGGGGGATTTATAGCCACCTGCTGAAGGACAGAGAGCTTTTAAAAGCTACTCTTAAACATCACTATCCTTTTGGCAATTCTTACGGCAAGTACAGTGAAATCTGTAGGTTTGTAAATGGAAATAATTACAAGCTACAAGAGCATAACCTTGCACTAAGAACAAGTTCTTTGTTTCTGAAGTCCTGGTTTAATTACAAATATACAAAAAATTACAGCAAATGAAGAACAACAAACATGGAACAATGCATCTCTCAGGTACAACCGAGGAAAAAAGCCTGCAAGCTATTAAACACTCCATTGCCATGCACAGGAAATATCACTGTACATTGTAAACTTCTGTAAGGAAATTCATATTCCTTACTTGAATTAAAAAAAATTATTTGAGAGAATTCATGTTTGATTGAATGGCTGTTCCAGAAAATACAAACAAAGCAGTTCAACTTCAGTAAAATATACTCCTCCAGATGAGGGATTTCTAGCCCAAAAATTAAATAAGAAATCTGAGGATAAATGCAAATGTACATAGAAGCCCTGAAAGCCTTTAGAGGTTTTCTATTAGATTCTTATTAGTCTTTTGTCCTCTAGAAATCCAGACAATTTCTTGTACAGAAAACACTGTTGAGAAGTAGAAGATGATTAGTTATTGGCTCTTGGTAAATAGATACAGAAATGAGAACTACAGTAAGAAGCTGTTGAAAAGTACAGCTACTGTGAGATTTTTTTATTTTGTTCTGAATTCATTTCTGAGAGCTCACTGCAGGTCAACAGAACCTGTGGATGCTAAATATATGAATAACAAATCTGGAGGGGAAAACAAAAATTAAAATCACACTGAGTTTTGAGATTGAGGGCAAAATATAGCATTTTTATGTACAATAAAGTGAAATAAGTGTACAAAAAACTAAAGCTTCGACTGTTTTTGTAAAGGATCGTTACTGATTTCAGCAGCAGTGAGACCTGCAACGATCAGTTTTTTCTACTCATTGGTATCACATTACAGTCAGAGCGAAGGGAGGAAAAAAAAGGCAATTGAGCAAGGCAAACAAGGACATTTTGTCTGTGGAAGACCTTTTTTCTATTTTTGCCAAAGCCTTTAACTGTCTTCAAAATAACACAAGGATAAAAAAACCAATCACATCAATTCTTAATAAATAGTTTTAGACTGCATTTTACCCAACAGCTGGATTGTACTAGTATGATACTAGATGGTATTGTGAGAAGTGCAGCTGGAAAATGGAAACAAGAAGTGGAAAGTATTTTATCATAATTGAGAGAAATATAAATGCATGTATAATTTCTAACTTTATGTAGTTATCTAATTTTTCTTACAGTTAACAACCACATTTTGATGAAGGTCATATTCACAGTATCTTTTTTGTTTTTCACTACTCAAAACTTCAGGGGCAAATCCATCACACTGGATTTGGCCCTTGAAACTCTTGCTGAACCTAGCAGGAGTCTGGTGTGCATAGCATTACTCATACCTGGTTTCCGTGAAACAGACCTGGCATTTTTAAATTTAAAATGACATATTTTCTCTAATTTTTTTCATGTTTTCAGTCCTCCAAATGTATTTGGATTCATCAAGCAGTATCAGTATGTCATCACTATTCTTCTTTAGAACTACCAGTAAGTATTTTTGTTTCTTCTCCAAAATCCTCACGTCCAAAAAAAGACCCAAAACCCACTGCCCATCCATTCCCCTCACCTAAATCCAAATACCTACAATGTGAAGATTTTGTTCCATTCTGGATTGAGGTTCCTGTAGACAGTATGTGTCAGCAATCTGTCATTGTTCAATTCAACTACACAAAATGGGTCACTTTTACCTGTAAGAGAAAATTTGGAACAAATTTTATGAACTAAGAAAACACATGATGAGCGAGCTTTAAATAAAAACAAGTTTGGGGGGTTGTTTCACATTTTCTGAGCTGCACTGTAATGGTCTGGACTATATTCAAGATATTCATATCACACTGCTCATCTCCATAATCTATTAATGTTCTTTGTTAAAAGAACAATCCTTTTGCCCTAAAAAAAGAAAAAAAAAAAAAGGGGGGGGGGGGGGGGGAGGGTGCAAAAAGTCATCATACAGACTCTTCTGATGAAACACAGCATGTTCCTAAAAGTTGCCAAGCACTCTTGCAGACAGCTAAGAGAACTTTACTTCAATGGTACCAATTCTCCATTGACTTTAAAGACAACATAATGGGACAATTTTGACATGAAGGAAATGTATTATTCTGTATTATTTGTTACAACATAGCACCTACGAAAATTATCCAAAGATTATTATGCTGTATTGTGTTTCACACAGTACAAATCCTCTCCCCAAAATCAAAGAATCTTAAAGACAGCCTCATATAAAAGCCTAATACAACACAAACAGGGAAAGTACAATTAAAGATGTATTAGAGATGGTATGGGCTGGAATGACAGACTGTAGTCTCAGTACAGCAGAAAGGCAAACATGGTTAATATTTTATTATACATTAAAGCGCAAAAAAAGTAGTTTGGGATATATTTACAAAGAGGTCCCTCAGCATGAAAGCCACCAAAGGAGAAAGTATGAAATTGCTGCTTTGAAAATGCATTATGTAGATAATTGTGTGCAAGCAGGATAATGGAGGTCTATTTCTTTTCCTTTAAAGAAAAGTAATGGGCTAAGCAAGTATGTGTGTGTGTGCATCCTTAAATATGAAATAGGCAGCTTACAGGAAAAGACTGAAGGCAAGCAGTGCTTATATACTAAGGAAAGTGCAAGAAAAACTATCACAACTGCAAGTTTAGGGGTAGAACATGAAACTGACGCTAACCCTTTTAAGGTTTGATTTTGGAAAGGTGTTGTGGTTTAAGTCCACCAGGAAGTTAAGCTGCTTCCCTCTTCCCCAACCCCTCTTCCAGGTGAGAGAAACTAGAGGGTTGAGGTAACATCTTACTGGAAACGGCAATGAGATAAGAAATCAAACAGTAACAGTGTACATGAGAGGGCGATGTGCAAAATGTTTACTGAGTCCAAAACAACATTTCCACAGATGGTGCCACCCCACCACTCCCTCCACCATGTTTTTTCCCACCAACGAAAGATAATGGCACACCAACTTATCACACCTGCACTTTTTCTCCCCAAGACCAAGACAATGAAAGAACGCAGAGTGTTAGACAAATCCTCCAGTTGGGACCAGCACCAACCCACCACTCCACTTGCAACACACTCCTCCAGAAAGGGAGAAAATGGCTGCTGGGTCTCTGCACTGCCCCTGTTTCCCTCCACCAGGAGCCATGACCTCTTCATCTTGGACATGAGACTCCCTGACTGGCACACACCAGTTATGATTTGAGTGTATAGAATAACAGCCTAGAGAGGCCCACATGGCTCCAGGCTCTGCCTTCACACATCCTTGGTCAAACTAGGACAAAAGGATGAGAAGAAAAGTAGACAAAAAGTAGAATCTGATGCTTAAGGACAGCTTGGCTGTCTGAAAAAGGAGTACTCCAAAGTGAGAGAAAGAAAAAGTTGGCGGGATGGGTATCTTCAGCATTTCAGGGTAATCCTGAAATTTCCTAGAAGGTTAAGGAGGGGTAGCAAGGTAGACCTAAGTAACAGCTGTGATGGAAAGAACACCAATGAAAACATGAGGGGCATGGTGGGAAGACCTCTCTCAATAAAGAGGCAATAAAGGGAAGAAACCACATTGTGGACTAAATTATTTAACATATATTTCAAATTATGTCAGTAATGACAACTGCTATAAATGCTGCCCAAAACAGAGGCATGCTATCCTGCTTTTATATTTTTATTTTCTACAGCAGCTGAAGGGAGTAACCTTTGCCTTAGGCAGAGCACAAGTGTATACATTATTTTCATGTAAGTAGAAAGCTGAACAACAAATTGCAGCTTCCTGGACCCAGGGGAACTTCGATGTAAATGAACAATTGAGTTGTATAGTAACTCATGGCTTGCTCTTCTCTCCAGACTTTCTTTGGACAGTAAACTGTTCAAAATATATTGAATGTTGACACTGGCCTTCCACAATTAAATTTAGTATACTAGGCAATTGTGTTTCTCAATTTCTTTAATAACCCTGTATTATTTTTTTCGTGTATTATTAGAAACTATAAGCTGAGTAGCTACAGTAGCTACATTAGTGGGGCTACATTAATGATATTAGGGAAGCACAAAATTTGTTTCATACCTTATACAAATGACAATGAAATCAATACTGAGACAAAGCTATCCAGGGACTACATCTCCCAAACTACAGTATTGATTTTGACTAACCAAGGGTTGATGTGCATATTATTAACTTTAATGATAAAGAATAATTATTTTAAACACATTATGAATTAAAGTTAATTGATGTTTACCTTCTCTAGAAAATTTTATACTCCTGAATGTTTCCCATTATCTTGAAAAATTATACAATTAATTAGTCAGCAGAAATGGATGTACCACACATTCATCTCAAGGTTCTACTTCACAAGGCTAGAAGGTGGTAGGAAACTTAACCATTCATATTATTCGAGTTCTTTAACTTTCAGTGTTTGAAAAAGAAACACCCAGAAGATACTTAAATTAACAAGGCAGCACTGGCACAGCAGGTGGACTACTATATCTCATTTTTTAAAGTGTTATTAATCATATATTGGTGGTATGATGTGAGTTGAGCTTATTAAACACACACAGACACAGTAAATTACAATGCAGCATATACAAGTCATATTCTATAAACAAAGAGAGGGTATTTACTACATTTATTTATTTTCTGTGCCTCTTGGCATGCACTTTTTCAATGACTATTCTTACAGATTTATGTGGATATCAATCAATAATATGTAACAATAATATGTATTAATTATAGAGCTCCTCAATAAAACCAAAGACAAATGGTTTTCAGAAATGAAAAAAAATACCTCACTTACAGTCAACATTTCACACTTCCTCCCTCCTATCATTTGAAAATACTACAAGAACGAATTTGAATAGAAGCAATATCATGACATGGTTCAAGGGAAGGTTCAAATACCATGGCTGATAAAGAGCAGTTTCCCAGCTTTGAACGTCTCTGCTAAGGAATGTTGGTTTTATCAGATTTATTTGGTTTAAAATTTCCCATATGCACATTCACCATTGCCTATGGGCACTTTCACCATATGCTGAAACACACATAACCAAGCTGGGCCTCTGAAAGTCACCACTCATTGCTGACATGCCCAGCATAAGGTATCTGCAAACATTATTAAGATACTAACCCAAATAAGTGAATGGGATCTAGGGAGACAAAGATAAAACAATGCATGAAGACTTGGTGAAACTCATATCTATCTGTCATCTTTCAAGTTTTCATTATTAGAAAGAGTAACTGCATCTTAATTCTCACTGACAGCCTTGGCAACCTGCTGCATTTCAAGAGTATTCAAAATAATGGGATTGTTCCTATTGAAAGCCTTTAGAGAACACTAAAATAGTAAAAAAATATGCTTAGCTCTGCTTGGTCTCTAGGAAGACCCAAAAGATCCAACAACACTATATTATTCAAAACCAGTACCTTAAGCACAACATACTCTAACAAAGGCAGCAGCAGCCTCAGAAAATTTCTGTCAGATAATGTGATTAACTATTTCAAACAAGAGATACAGAAAGTGTTTTCCTCATTTTTTAATAAAAGAACCACTCATGTTCAGAAGAGTATGTGCTCTCCTTCTAGCCTTTCTAAAAGTACACTTAAAGACCTCTGATTAGTCTTGTGCTGCCTATGCTCAGTTATATCATTCCATATTATATTGTCATGACAACTCCTTTCACTATAAACTAAACCACAGCTGTTGTGTATAACTGCATATAACCTTTCATACATCAAGAAATTCTACCAAATCCTCTGTATTTACTGAGGAACTTCCAACTACGAATCCCTGCTCTGTGCTTTTTGTAGGCCTCCAGCTATTGTTCCAGTGACTTTAGAGACATATTGATCAGGCAGACATCCAGAACAAATGCTCAATACATTCCTAAGCATGTGGTCAGTTCTGTGCAAGAATAAGATGACTGCCACGTACTTAAGGCACACATTAAAAGCATGTTCCCAGCAGCACCAACATCAACACTGAAAATTTTCAGTATCCCATGACCACAGTGGGGCTAACTGCTATCACACATTACCACTGATTGCAGGAATTCATGATAAAAGTAGGTAGTGAAAAAACAAAGTATACCTTCCAACTCACTGAAATCAAACCTGCTGAAAACCTCAATACAAAGTTAATAACTTTCCATTCTTTGCTGTAACGTCTCGTTTTTTTTGGTCTCTACTTGTACAATCCTAAGGGCTCCTGAAATTAGAGAAATAAACTGCTGATTTACATAATATGCATAATTGGAAGGAAAAATAACTTCTCTTTTGACAGATCTCCCTCTTCTGTTTTCCCCCTTTACCCATTACAGAACCACACTACCTGAGAACAAACACTAGGAGTTCTACTTTGTGATGTAGGCCACCACTGAAAAAAACCTAAAGAGCTACTTACCTTTTGAAGCTTTGAATTCTATCTTTATTTTAATCTTTGAAACTTTTGAATTTTAGGCCACACTGTTGAATCTAGTTTGACAGATATCCTTGTTTGTGCTATCCTATGTCTTTAGACAGTACAAGACCAAAGCACAAACTGAGATTACCTTATTTGTATCTAAGAAGAGTATTTTTCTTCAGTCAGCACTGTCCCTAACATTGCATATCATGTACACATTAATTTAAATTAGTCTTTCACTTGCCACCTTATTTCTCAGAACTACTGTATGTTCCTGAATGAACTGTACACCCATAAACTAGAATCAGCCCCAGCTCTCCAAAAGAGGTAGTAATGAGGAACTGGAGATGTGTTACTTGTTTTCCTCAGAACTCAAAGTCCCTCAGAGCCCACAGCTCAGGTTCATTATCTGTTTAGGTTGGTCACTGTGGTGGTGCAGAGCTGTTTTATTAGGTTTTTATAAGAAGTTTATGTTATGGTTCATTTCACTGTATCCCCAATTCTGTATCCCTTTTGTGTTGTCTCTATAACAAGGTGTTTTGTGTCAGTCCTCCCACTCATCACCTGACTTGTAACATCACCTCTGCCCCCCCCCCCCCCCCCCCCCCAGGGCAGCTCGTCTATCACTTTGGGATCCCTCCTGGATTGCAAAATCTCAGGAAGAGGGCTTCAGGTGATAGGCCCCCTGGGGGGAATTCCTTTAGCTCTGGATTTTAGTGGTCCAAGGCTTGGGGGTGGGCACACCTTGTTACCCCCTGGATCCCCTGATTTGTTGTCTTGTTGTAACCTCCCTGGAACCCTTCCCCCACTTATAAGGTGGAGGGGGGAGATTCAAACTCTCTCAGCTCAGAGCTCTCTGCTCCTCAGCTCTTCAGCTAATAAACATCTTTTAACCTGCTAAGCTGAGAGCCAGCCTTTTCTCTTCTGCTGCCGTTACTGTTACGACACTATTGAGTCCAGCTGCCGAGAAGCCGAGCCAGCAGGTAATAGCCTGCATGCCCATCCCAACTGGAAGCATCTCTGGCTGTGTTGACCCCAGCTAGCCAGAGGTCATCTCCCGCCCGGAGCGGGGACGGAACCAGCCACAGGTCACTTGAACATTTTTCTTCTGCAAGAAAATACAAAATAAACTTTTTCATGCTGGAAAAGAGACCTAAATAGTGGTTGACAGAAGCAATCTTCAACTGCTTCTCAAAATATATAGAAAGTCAAAACAACAAAGCCTCAATCTCCACACAATTTCAGCTTCTGGATTTTCTTCTCAAGTAACCACAGCACCACACAGCCTTGTGGGTTTTAGATGAAAAGTTTGGGAAAGGCCCTTTCCATCAGTCCAAACACCACAGGACTTTCTTCTGGCTCTCCATGTTGGCACTCACAAGCAACCACCAAACATATTAGGTGACTTGTGAACCCTTATATCACAATGGTCATGGGCTGGTTTCACACACCACTGTAGCCCATCTTCCAGGCTGCAAGCGAGCTGAACTGTCCAATCTAGGGGACAGCTAGAACAACAAACCATTGGGTGTCATCTCCAATTCAACTAAAAAAGTGCTACTTTTTCACTAGAGATGGTAAAGATATGTGACCAATTCAGATGCAAGGATCTTTTGTTTGCCTAATTATAAACTTTACCTGTATGTTAGAGCTATCAAACTGCAATATGATATAATTTATATTTCTGGGCAATTTATATAGGCCTTCCTTCAATGGTCCACAAGGTGAAAATCATCCAATATAAATTTTTGATTCTTAGCAAACTGTTTTCCAGCAAAAATTAATTTTGGAACATAGCAGTTCTTTCAAACAGAGATTTCTATTGAATATAACTGCACTTTTGCATTAATTTCCTAGCTCCACTTGCATTCAAAGCAGACTTTCCTTTGATGAAAAGATGTCAAATCGTAAATCTGAACAACTTGCTTGCCATGTTTTGTACTAATTCAACTGTGATTTTTTTATCACAAAATTCTATTAAGTACATGCATTTGTCTCCAGAAAACTGCATGCCACCTGCTTATTATCCAGTTAATATTGTAAAACAGGAGACTTTAGTAAACAAAAATGTGAAAACATCTATATTTTATAGATGGGATAATTCTCTGTTTTAGAAAGGAAGCAAACACTTGCGTATGGTAATAAACATACTTCTCTATTGTCAAACACTGAAATTCTAGCGTGTAGGAATAAAAAAGAAAAAATCATGAAGACCATCAGTCACTGTAGAAAGGGTCTTTCTTACTCTCTTAATTAAGCCTGTCATGGGCTCTTCCTAGAAATTACCATTGATATAATTGCTCTTCAAGAGAGCACATGGTAGATCTACCTATCCTCCAAAAAAAATATTGCATTTCTGAAGTATTAACTCACAATGGACAGCAGACAGCATTGGGTTAGATACCTGTTAGTCCTTGAGAGATACTTCTATCATAGCTATGGAAAACATGCATTGCTTCAGTATAACTCCAGGAAAAGAAATAATTTCATAATTTTGCCATTTCACAGTCCATAAAGTTAAAAAAAACTGACAAAAAAATCAATTTCAGCATTATCTATACCATGAACGAATTTTCATAAAATCACCAGCCTTATTCTAAACTAAACATGATATAAATTTTTGCATTATTGACATTACATATCCAAACTGAACTAAAAAAGCTTTGGACAGTTTAAAAACATCATAAGGAATTTTAATCCCATTTCTACATTTAAATATCAAGTTCCCAAATCATAACTTCACAACATTCAACCAACTTTAACATGGCTATAAAAGCCAAAATATTGTTTGAATATTTCATAGGCTATTACGATTTTCTCCTACCTCTGGCCATGCCTATCCATTATGAATGTAAGTCCCACAGCAAAAAAGCCTTTATTTACTTTTAGAAGACAAGACAGCCAGTTCATGACTCTGGGGGGCAGTGCCACTCATGCAGACACTAATGTCACTAATGTTGTTCCAAGCTCCCTGCCAGCCAGCTGCTTGCAGCAGAACAGTCAGTCTGACCTTTGGCCAGGAGGAGGAATGGCTCAATAGCATGAGAAGCTGCCTTATCTAATGGATTAAGTACAGAACCCAAGCAAAATGCCACCTTTGACAAGGACTTGCTCTGTTGGCCTTAGCTGAGTCAGTTAACCTTTCTTAGTTTTCCATCTTTAAAATGGGAATTATAATTCTACTCTATCTGTGCTGATGCAAACATGTTGCAATGGACTGACACCAAAAATGCTTGGGGTATCTTACGAGGCAAGTAAGTGTAATGCCATAATCAAGTTAAACTCATCTCCACAGAATATTAAAAAATAATAATTAATCACAAGTTAGCCCTTCATCGTATGTATAATTATAAATGTTATGGTTAACAAGATATATATTTTAATAAAATATCTTTCAAAAATACCTTTAAAATCCTGTTTTTTCCATTACTATGCTAGAAATGGTCCTTAAACCCAGTACCTTTGCTGTACATGACATTGGACCAAAGTCTTCAGGTGACCTATATGACAGGACCCGATGAAATATTTTATTTACCACAGAATTCTGCCCATTTGCTAGATTTTTCTACTTTGTGAAGATAGTTCAAGTGTATATTGAAATCTGTTTGCACTAATTGAGACTGAGCAAATTACTTTTGGAACTGTATTTCCAAAGGGCCTCTGAATTTATTCCTCCAATTTTACATGCATGGGTTTCCATACCTTTGTGAATTTAAATATTTGTCTTCATCACTGTGACATTTCCTAGCATTTGAAGAACCATTTCAAAGACCATTTTTGCACATGTGATGTTGGAACAGTTTAGCAGGACAGATTTTAGAAAAGACATTTACATTCAGCACAATTAGCCATCTTGTCTTCATCCTACTTTCAAGTACTGTAATCAAAATTTTAACATGGAATTTTCTTAAAAGAGAGGCTGAATTCCAGACATAAAACAGGGGAGGGGGAAGGAGGGGGAAGGAAGAAAACAAAAATCTGACTCATTTTCTATGCTTAGTTTCTCTTCTTTAGAGGAGGAAAAGCCCGAAAAGCTTTTGAAAACAAACCTAGATATCACTGAGCTCCTAAGTAAAATCTCTCTGATATATAAGGTTCTGAAATCACAGTACTCAGAAAAAACACAGGCAATTGATTAATAATGAGGACAGAAATACAAATAAATTTACTTCTAATGAAGACTGAAGACACAGTAATCAAAGTGTTAAAAATTCATTTCATGCACATTTCATTTGCCTCTTAGCTGATATTTATCACATAATTCTGTGAGAAAGTGGAGGCCTAAGATGCTCCAGATAAATGTCTCAATTAATTGTACAGAGATAGCCCTCTTTGAGCTGAACCAGAGCTGTGAGCTCTTTATTAACAGCGCTATTCTGTAGCCTGTAACCTTGTTCCTTGACTCCTCTCTGGTTTCCAATTTAAACAAGTCCCCATGCGGCCCACTCTAAAGGGCTTTGTCTCCCTGTCATTGTTATGAGAGCCAAGGCATCCTGGAAGTGTGAAATCAGACCTCATGAGCTGAACCGTTCCCCAGGGAACACAAGACCTCGCAGAAGGTCAAAGTCATGGGCTGGACCGTCTGAAAGCGTCTGATCGCTGGTCTGTGACACAGCAAGAAGGGTGGGGGTAGGGGGAGAAGGGAGCTAGGGGCTAGAATCGAACACATCTTAATTAAAGCCCAAAGACTACAAAACAATCTATTTTCTAGTCAGGCCACCTTAAGGAGCTTGAGTTTTGCTCTGCTAATGAATCTGAGTTGCTAACTATTCTTTCTTAACAGCAAAGCACTTCTGCTGAAATCGATCAAACCTGTGGCACATCTTTTCCCACTCTTTTTTATCAATGATGAGGCAGGGATTTTGAGTTTTATTTCATGACAAAAGGAAAAGGAGCAATGCATCTGCCACAGTAAAAGAGATGCAGACGCCGCCTTGCAAAGCCAGCGGCCTTGCACAACCGCCCACCTGTACCTGACTATGCTGCAGAAGGAATATGTGACTATTGCCTAAACCAAAACTATGACACAGTGAAGGGCTTATTGCTTTACTATCTGTTAGGTGAAACCTGTATATATAGTGTCAGAAGCCGACTGTCATGATGAGTCTATTATACTTTAGGTTTTACTGAACCACCAGGAAATCTCTTCATATCAAAGGATGTCACTGTAGGCACAGCACCTATCCTGCCAGGGCTCTACAAGCAGTCAACTCTTGAGAAAGTCTGCTGGAGATACCGCAAGCAAGAAAAGATGTAGGGAATCTAAATCTCAGGATTTAGTGAGAAAAAAGCCATGACTGAATAGCTAAAACACAATGGAAGATACAACTGAAAGTTTCTTCTCAGATAAAGAAGGAAAAGGCAAACTTAATTCTCAATATCTTCCTATTAATTAGATTAGATTACACTTTCAAAGAATTTATACTAAATAATACATAATTTCTGGAAAAGTGCATTTGTGACCACAATTTCCTACAGAACACAATTTTGCATTGATGGAATCCCTAAAATTGTGTATTGATCATGGAACTACGCTGTTTTTCTGGGAGAAACAACCTCAGAGATGCAATAATTTTCCCAAAGGCCCTGGTCCTGAAAGATACTGTATTTTTCAGCTCTCCCAAAAACCAAGTTAAGCTTTCAAGAACTGGTGGGAAGACTCTTAACTCCTCAGTGGTTCTTCCTATCCTAGATCTCCTGGCAAGTGGGCTGAGAGAGAAGTCTGACTGTGCTTTTCTGGGCTATTTTTAATATCCAGTTATGGCATGTTCCAGCGGCACAGCATTTCAAAACTGGTTATGGCTACTTGCTCCCCTGTGTACAACTTCATTGAAATTTCAGCTCATCCTGGCACATTATTCATGGCATGTACATGTTAGGGGGGTTATAAGCTGAGACCCAAACCCCCACCCTTAATCACTCTCTTTTTTAAAAAAGAAATCTGTACTAAACTTAAAGTTTTGAAGCACGCTGTCAAACATTAGGCTATGAAGCGGAGAAAAATAACTGCCCTTGGCTATCAACAGTTTATTAGGGACTTAACTAAAGTGACCTACTGTGGTAGCATTCTGATGAGGGAGGCCATAAGCTTTCTGAGGAAAGAAGTAGGACTGAGGGTTTCATTGAGAAGTAATTTGTGCTTTTTACTCATTGATTCAACCAGAGTCTCAACTGCTCTTTATTCACACAGAGTTAGTACAGTATTACAATGCTGCTCAATGCGTGGTACAAAGGAAAAATTTCACATTTTGAAAGGGGGAAAAAAAAATCCTTGCAATGGTAGTAGGATTGATGACTACTTAAAAGATTACAGAATTTTTTTTCCCTCCGTGCTTATGTTTAATGATGGCATTTTAAGGATTTAAAAAATCTACTCAGCTCAAACTAATAAATTTTGATTTATTACTTCACATGAAAAGATTCCTGGAAGTGAAATGGGATATGTTTAGCAGACAGGAAACAGAGCAAAACTCACAGATATTATACAGTTGTTCCAGCTACTTTTCAGACTTGGGCAAATAACTCTGAAAACACAACACAGTAAGATGAGCAAACTAGTCCTTAGCTTTTACTTACAGAAGCAATCCTTAGTGCTGTAAGTAACACCACTGATGACAGCACTCTCCATACTAATTACTTAGTTGAATAAAAGTGGGTCAAGTACTCACAGAATTTTTGCAAACATGATTTATTGATAGTCACCAAACGCCTACTTTGTTTCTCACTATGACTATTCAAAGTTTTATTTTAAATGAATGACCTGTACATAACTGCAAGTTACTAAAGACAGCTATAAATTACAACAACAGATAATAAAACCACTTTGTCCTCTTTTCAAAATATGTGGTTACTTTTGCCCAGAATATACAAGATCAGTCACATCTGGAATGTGACAGCCATCTTACAAAATGCATCTGCCATATAAATGCTTTTTCTTAGTAACGAGAGAAGATACTTCTTCCCCATGTTCCTGTCTGTCATCCAAAATAGAATGTCCGAAAATTTTTGGTAGCTCTATACATCTTTAATTGAATCAAATATATTTAAAAAAAAATTGTTCAACCAACACAAATAACATGCTGATTTGGAAAAGTCAAAGACTGAATGAGGTCAGGGACTGAATTATCCCATTTGCCCCTGAATAACTTAATCTCTCTCTCTGTTCAGACAACATAGGATTATAAGGTCAAACCAGATAGAGGGATCTTTAGAAGCATTTCTACAACCTCACCAAAAATAGAATCTGTTATTTTGTGTGCCACAAACTGGATGATCAATTTCAGCAATAAAATGTTTGCATTATTACCTGGTCTAAAATACTGGTAGTCATATTAATCATCAAAAAAACTACTAAAAATCAAGTGAGTTGCTCTAATCTATATCTTCTCCTTTAACAGAACATTTATTCCAGTTTCCTTTTACTTTCTTTCCATTTTCATTATTACGTTAAAGCAGAGACAACTATTTTCTGACAGAGATGCAGCTCATTTTGTCCATTCAACTTATGTTGAAGGTGTTGAAGGTATGAAGGTGATTGTAGTTCGAGGAGATAACTTAGATATTTCTGGAGAAATATGGTCAGTACGGTCAGTATGACTGAAATACTTATTCTTTATTTTGCAAAGCAACATGTCAAATTAACCATTCAACTTATAAAACAGAAATTAAAAAAAAAAAAAATCCTATTTCCCTTATCTTTAAAAGATAATCAGTAGCTATAGCAAACTGCATTCAGTTGAAATGCCAGAAACTGACAGGAGCCTTGCTAAATATCTGACATATCAAGTGTTTCTTTTGGCAACAACTTTAAAGTAGTATATAAGTCTGGAGCCTTTTATTTGCCTTGTCCCCTGGAATTTAATGTTGATAATTTTGTATAGTTTAATTTACTAAAATAAAATAAGTTTCTTCTATGTAATTTTTATAGGATGTCTGATGGATAAAACTGTTTATTCCATCTTTATGAGAAATAGTCTACACAGGGCTCTGCTGGCATTAGAATGACTGGCTGTCTTGCTTACAAAACTTTTATTTATGTTCAGATTTTTTCATTAATGAGCAGAAGGTGAAAGAGCACAAACAGAACATAACCTGTAGATGAACATTTGTTTTAAGCATTTTTTCCCCCCAGTTCTAAAAACACCAAATCCTACTATGGTATTCAGTGTCACAGAAACTAAATGAATCCTTGCCTGTGACATCAGCTGCCATCAATGCTTCTGCCCTGATGACCTTCACCTGAAGAAATCCCACATCGCTGATGTTATGGAACATCATCATTGGACTCTAAAAAATAATAAAAAGAAAACTAATTCTGGATTGCAAAAGAGACAAACCAAAAGCAATATTAATACTCTCCTCCCCAGCCCAGATATAAGTTTCTGTAATTCTGTCTACACACTCAGACTATTAAATATTATTTGCTGAAGGACATGCTGTTGTTTGCATTTCTTCCAGTATTTTACAACTTTAATTTATCAATGAAAATTACAAAGGAAAAGTTAGAATATGATTGATTAGATGTAACACAAATTCAGTGGTATTCTAGGGAATTAATCCCCTAATACTATGGGAATAACTGTACTTCAAAAATTGAAATTATAGCAGTATATTAAGCAATTATTACAAAAAATAAAACAAAACCTCTCCCTCATTTATTCTGCAAGATTTGTGTTCACATTTTCCCTCTGATGGCTCCAATATTATCTTGAGCAGTGACCTAGAGCCAGTATAGATTTTTGTAGTTGACTGTTACGTGCAAGCTTGCATATACCATGTACACCTATATAAGCTTGTGAATAACATCAGCAAAAGCAATCAAAAGAGAATAACATGTACTTAATAACTTTCATAATAATCACATGAAGAAAGGATAAAAAAAATTAAATATGTTTCAAATTCCATGGCAGAAATCTGTTACCATAAATCATTATATTTTTAGCATAAATTTCTTCAATAAAAACATGTATAAATAAGAGGAAGAAAAAAGACTTCACTACACGAACACTTGCATTTATTCATCCAACAGTGATTTAGAAAGCTTATTAAAACCAGGTTCCACTGCTGCTCCTTTTCCAAGTAACTAAAACTAACGAACTGGGAGTATTGCACTAATTAGGTGTGACATGCTATAATTCTCAAACTCTAGCTTTTACTATTATTTAAAATTTGCAGGGTTTTAAATGATAAAACATTGAATGCAACTTTGAATCTGGAATCAATTGAGAACTAGCCTGGCTTTATTGTTCAGTTCTTAGATAACCTAGGGGAGGAACTCCAAAAGAATAAACTAAAATTAGATTTGCAAATCTATATATGTGGTCACATTTTTGGTTGGTTTTGCAGATTATGTTCATAAATACTAGCCCATACCTTTATTTTGAAATATTTGAAATATTTGACTTATGTATTTATGCCTTTAGTTTTCTCTAAAATTTTAAAGAGGGGAAACTTTTCCACTGCCTAT
>JAKJHU010002688.1:0-28801 GCA_022316685.1 Progne subis subis | reverse complement strand
AAACCCTCCAATTTTGGATCCAAACCCCTCAGGCCCCCCAAATTCGGGTACATTTGCCCAATTTTGGTTCCAACCTCGCGCAATTTTGGTTCCAAACCCCTCAATTCCCCCAAATTCGGTTCCAAACCCTCCAAATTTTGGATCCAATCCCCTCAACCCCCCCAATTCAGTTCCAAACCCCCAAATTTTGGATCCAGACCCCTCAATCCCCCCAAATTTAGGTCAGTGCCCCCAAATTTTGGATCCGAACCCCCAAGTTCTGTTCCTGACCCCTCAGGGCTCCATCGCCGCCCACAGCCGCCCGGAGCCTCCAGCCCTCCTCGGTGTCCCCCGCATCCCCGCCTGCTGTCCCGGCGTGTCCCGTGTGCCCTGTGGTATCCCGTGTGTCCCAGCTGTGCCATGTGTCCCAGTTATCCCAGTTATCCCGCGTGTCCCAGTTATCCCAGTTATCCCGTGTGTCCCAGTTATCCCGTGTGTCCCAGTTATCCCAGTTATCCCGCGTGTCCCAGTTATCCCAGTTATCCGCGTGTCCCAGTTATCCTGTGTCCCAGTTATCCCGTGTGTCCCAGTTATCCCAGTTATCCCATGTGTCCCAGTTATCCCAGTTGCCCCAGTTACCCCAGATATCCCATGTGTCCCGGTTCCCCCGGCTATCCCGGTTCTCCCATGGGTTACCCCACTTCTTATCCTGTCGGTTCCCCTGGTTATCCTGGTTATCCCATGGGTTGCCTCGGTTCTCCCGTGGGTTCTCTCATCAGTTATCCCGGTTCTCCCGTTGGTTATCCCATCAGTTCCTGTGGCTATCCCGTCTATCCTGGTTCTCCCATGGGTTCCCATCCTGTGGGTTCTCCTGTCAGTCCCCTCAGCTATCCCAGTTCTCCCATCAATTATCCCTGTTCTCCCGTGGGTTCTCCCATTGGTTCCCCCGGTTCTCCCATCGGTTTTCCCATCTATCTCAGTTCTCCCATGGGTTCTCCCATCGGTTTACCCATCTATCCCGCTTCTCCTGTGAGTTCTCCCTGTTCTCCCATCAGTTCTCCCATCTATCCTGGTTCTCCTGTGGGTTCTCCCATGGGTTCTCCTGGTTGTTATCCCATCAATTATCCCGGTTCTCCCATCAATTATCCCTGTTCTCCCGTGGGTTATCCTAATTCCCCCATCGGTTATCCCGGTTGTTCCCCTATCGGTTATCTCGTCTATCCCAGTTCTCCCATCTATCCCGGTTCTCCCATCAATTATCCTGTCGGTTATCCCGGTTCTCCCATCGGTTATCCTGGTTCCCCCGTTGGCTATCCCGGTTGTTCTCCCATCGGTTATCCCAGTTCTCCCATGGTTTATCCCAGTTCCCATCCCATCGGTTATCCCGGTTCTCCCTGTTCTCCCGTTGGTTCCCCCGGCTGTCCCTGTTACCCCACGGCTTCTCTGGTCAGCTATCCCGTTTCTCCCATGGCTTCCCCCGGCTATCCCGGTTCTCCCGTGTGTTCTCGGTGTGTTCTCCCGGTTGTTCCCATCCCATGGTTCATCCCGGTTGTTATCCCGGTTCTCCCCTCGTTTTCTCCCTGCCGGCAGCGGGTCCCCGCGCAGCTGGCACAGGTTGTGCAGCAGGACGCGGCTCAGCAGCGGCGTGGGCAGGAGCCGCAGCTCGGTGTCGTTGCGCTCGCCCAGGCAGCGCCGGCGCCCGCGCAGCCGCCGCAGCGCCGCACGCGCCTCCCGTGCAGCCAGCGCTGCGGCGCGGTTAAACCGCCCCTCCCCCGCCCCAGGCCCTCCCCGCCCCTCCCCCTCCCGGAAAGGCCGCAGCAGCCAGGGCAGGAGCGGATCCCGGGCGGAGCCCAGGAAATAGGGAGCGACGGGCGGGGCGGCAGCGGCGCAGGGGAGGCGCCCGCCGGGATTGCCGGTGGAAATTCCTGGGGTTTGCAGTGGGATTTCCCCAGTTTTCGGTGGAATTTCCTAAATTTGTGGCAATATTTCCCAAGTTTCCAGCGGAATTTCCCGAGTTTTCAGCAAAATTTCCTGAGTTTCCGCGGGAATTTCTGGAGTTTTTGGTGTAATTTCGCGAGTTTTCGGCAGAATTTCCTGAATTTCCGGTAAAATTTCCCAAGTTTCCAGTGGAATTCCCTGAATTTCTAGTAGAATTCCCCAAGTTTCCGGTGGAATTTCCCGAGTTTCTGGCAGAATTTCCCAAGTTTCTGGTAAAATTCCCCGTGTTTCCAGTGGAACTCCCTGAATTTATGCAAAAATTCCCCAAGTTTCCAGTGGAATTTCCCAAGTTTTTGGCAGAATTCCCTGAATTTCCAGTAAGATTCCCCGAGTTTCCAGTGGAATTCCCCAAGTTTCCGGTGGAATTCCCTCAATTTCTGGTAAAATTCCCCAAGTTTCCAGTGGAATTTCCCGAGTTTCCGGTGGAACTCTCGGAATTTCCAGTAAGATTCCCCAAGTTTTCAGTGGAATTTTCTAAATTTTCAGCAAAATGTCCCCAGTCTCCAGCAGAGTTTCCCAAATTTACAGCTAGGTTGCTGGGATTTCTGGTGGAATTTCCTGGATCCTCAGCGGGGTCCCTGGGATTTAGAGAATTTCCTGATTTTTCAGCAAACTTCCCCAATTTCCAGCAGCATTCCCCCAATTTCCAGGGGAATTCTCTGAATTTCCAGAATCCCCCAGACTGCCAGCCAAATGTCCTGAATTTCCAACAAAATTCCCCAATTCTCCAGCAAAACTCCCCGAATTTGCCAATTTTCCACCCGAACTCCCAGAATTTCCATCAGAATTCCCGGAATTCCCGGCGCATTCCTGTCCCCGCTGGTGCTGGAGGTGTCGGAAGAGCGCCGAGTGCCTCGGTGTCGTTCCTGGCCGCTGGAATTCCACGTTCCAGAGGCAGCCGCGCGTCCGCCGTGGCCTGGAGCGTCAGCGCGTGCCGCCGCGCCCCGATCGTCGCGATTGTCGCGACAGCCGCGCCCGGCGGGGGGCGCCCGGATCGGGATCTGGAGCCGGGCCAGGACCCGGCCAGCTGCGGCAGCGGGAACGGGGAATCCGGGGAATCCGGCAATCCCGGCGAATCCAGGAATTCCAGGACTGCGGCCGGCTCCGGAGGGATTTCCCCATGGAATCTGGGGTTTCCGGAATTTTCCGATGGAATTTGAGGATTTCCCGACGGGATCCGGGAGTTCCCGGAATTTTCCAACGGATTTCTGGAATTTTCCAGCTCCGCTCGGGACTTCCTGAAGTCTTCCCACACAATCCCAGCCTCCCGGGACCTCTTGGGCGGAATTCCCGAGTTTTCCTCCTCCTTCCCGGGCTCTCCTGGGCGGAATTCCACATTTTTGGTTTTCTGGGTGTTTCCCACTGGGTTTTTCCTCCTCCTGCCGCTCCTCCCGGAGCTTCCCGCTGGGATTTGGGATCCCAGTCCCAAGATCTGTGAGTTTTGAGCAGAATCCTCCAGGATTTGGGATTTTGTCCCCAAAAGCTGGGATTGTCCCCAAAAGGCTCGAGTCCGCCGGAATTTCGGATCCCGACCCGAAAAAGTTGTGAATTTTGCCCAGAATCCATTGATATTTGGGATTTTCTCCCCCAGAAGTGGCAAATTTTGCCCGGAATCCTCCAGGATTTGGGAATTCTCTCCCCACAGTCCTGATTTCTGCCCGGAATCCGTCAATATCTGTGAATTCTCCCCACAAAGTCCCGATTTCCGCCCAGAATATGCCGATATTTGGGAATTCTCCCCACAAAGTCCCGATTTCCGCCCGGAATCTGTGGATATTTGGGAATTCTCCTCCCAATCCCGCTGTTTCTCCCAGGAGCCTCCGGGACGCTGCAGCTCCTCGCCAGCATCTGCCTCCAATCCCCGCCCAGGCTGCGGCTCCGCTCGGGGTCCCTGGGCAGGTGCAGCCTCGGCCCTTCCTCCTCCTCCTCCTCCTCCTCCTGCTCCTCCTCCTCCTCCTGCTCCTCCCCGTCCCGGCCCAGGATCACCACCACGGCCCCGCAGACATCGCGCAGGATTTTACACACCGAGCTGCGGGGACACTCCGAAGGTGGCTTCCAGCGCCCGGTACTTGGTGACGGCTCCCGGGCGCCACAGGGTGAGCGCCGGGCGCACCTCGGCCGGCACCGCTCTCCTCACGGCCGTGTCGCGCCGCCCGATCGCCGGCCTCAGTCGCGACACCCGCGCGTCGAAAGCGGCCGGGAGGAGGCGGAAGCGCTCGCTCCCCTCGCGCCGCCCCGCGCTTTCTCCCACACCGAGGCCCAGAAGGCGGAGCCGCGGGCGCGGCTCTTCCCGCCCTGCGCTCACTCCGCCCCTCAGCCAACCGCATTTCACCGCTTTAACTGACAGGTGGATGAACCAATCAGATGCTGGCGCACGTGATTGGCAGCCGGGGCAAGCCAATCAGCGCGCGTTTCTTGATACGCACAGCTACACGTTTCTATACGGAGCGAAGTGAGGCGAGAATTCCCCGAATTCCCCCAAAATTCCCGCCAGGATTTAAGGGAAAATGGGAAAGGAGGGATCGTACCTGTCCCGGGGGAGGGGAAAGCGAGGCACGGAGTGGTTCCAGAGGGAGGAAATTCCCAGAATTCCCGCTGGGATTTTTTTTTTTTTTTTTTGTACCTTCCAAGGGGGAAACTGAGGCACGGAGTGGTTTTTATTAGAGAATTCCCCAAAAATCCTGGAATTCTGAGGAGGCGAGGGGTCTCTACTGTGATTTTGGAGGGAAACTGAGGCACGGGGAGGATTTCCCATTGAGAAAATTCCCCAAATTCCTGGGATTTCTGAGGGAGCCACCCCGATTCCTGGGAAGGAAACTGAGGCACGGAGAGGACGGCCCCAGACCGAAAATTTCCCCCCAAAATCCCTGAAATATCCCAAAAAATTCCCAAAAAAATCACTGAAAAATCCCCCCAAAATCACCAAAAATTGCCCCCCTAAACCCCACAAAAGTATCTTTAAAAAACCACAAAAAATTCCCCCCAAAACTCCCAGAAAAATCCTCAAAAATTGAAAAAAAAAAATCTCCAAAAACCACTAAAAATTAAGAAAAACTGAGCTGGAGCGGAGGATCTTACCCTAGGAGACCCTCTAGTTATAATGAAACTAGGGAACAAAAAACAAAAAACAGAAAAAAAAAAAAAAGTTTTGATAAACACAGGGGCAACATATTCAGTGTTAAATAAAACTTTAATACCAATAACAGATGATTATGTTATGGTAAAAGGAGTAAGTGGCCAATCTGAAAAAGCCTGTTTTTGTAGGCCATTGAAATATAAACTTGGGAAACAATTGGGAATTCACAGGTTTTTATATATGCCCAAGCCTCCATCAGCACTTTTGGGCAGGGATCTATTGGAACTATTAGACCTGGGGAAAAAAAAAAAAAAAAAAAAAAAAAAAAAAAAAAAAAAAGAGTGCTTACTTTGGAGGTTGAGGACCAACAATATTGTTAATTTTTGTTAAGAATTGTTAAGCTTGATGTAGATAACTAATGAGGCTAAAGTTAAAAGTGAAGGTGAGATTTACAGGAAAATAATAGATCAGGTATTTTTCTGGGGTCTGAGCTTCTAACATACCAGGAGAGCAAAGAATGCACCCTCAGAGCAAGTTAAGTTAAAAAAACAACAAACAAACAAAAACAACTAGTTAGAGTTAAGCAACACGCCCTGAAGAACAGTTAAGGGATTAGCCCAGTGATTGAATTTTTTTCCTGCTAAAAAGCCTGATGGATCATAGCTGTTAATAGGATAACTGAGGATTTATAACCAGTGCTTCCCAACCCTTACACTTTGTTAACTTGTTTAACACCTGAACTAACATGGTTGATTGTTTTAGATTTAAAGGATGCTTTCTTTTGCCTTCCTCTCCATGAAGCCAGCCAGAAAATTTTTGCATTTGACTAAAAAACTCAGCTCACATGGACAGGGCTTCTGCAGGAGTTTAAAAAAAAAAAAAATTGCCCACCTTGTTTGGAGAACAACTAGCAAAAGATCTGGAATCCTGGGAAGCTCCATCAGGAAGACAACTCTTACAGTATGTGGACGACCTCCTGATAGCTACCAAAACTCAAGAGGCATGTCTGGAGTGGATGGTAAGCCTCCGAAACTTTTTGGGCCTACAGGGGTATCGCATATCCCAGAAGAAAGCCCAGATGGTGAAGCAGACAGTTATTTACTTGGGCTACGAGGTTAGTACTGGACCAAGAACCTTAGGACAGGATCACAAGGAAGCAATATGCCAGACCCCCAAACTCCAGACAGTAAAAGAACTGAGAACTTTTCTAGGCATGACAGGGTGGTGCAGACTGTGGATTTCTAACTGTGGGTTGTTTGTTAAACCTCTGTATGCCCTGATCACAGGAAGGGAGCAGGGATCTCCAAAAGAAGCAACTCGAGCCTTTGACCAGCTAAAGAAGGCCCTCATGTCAGCTCCAGCCCTGGGACTTCCAGATGTGAGTAAACCATTCTTTTTGTTTTCCCATGAGAAGCAGGGGATCGCCTTGGGAATAGCAGCACAAAAGCTGGGCCTGTGTCACAGGGCAGTCGCCCAAGCAGCTGCATGCAGCAGCTAAGGAACGGCCAGGGTGCCTCAGAGCCATTGCAGCAGTGGCAGCGAACATCCAAGAGGCACCCAAGTTCACCCTAGGCCAGAAGATGACCGTGCCAGTATCCCACACAGTGTCTGCAGTCCTGGAAGTGAAAGGGGGACATTGGCTCTCCCCACAGAGACTCCTGAAGTACCAAGCCATAATGGTAGAACGAGATGATGTTGAGATTGTGGTAACTAACACTGTGAATCCAGCTTCCTTCCTCAGCAGGAGCGTGGGAGAACCAGTGATCCATGAGTGCCTGGAGGCCATCGAAGCCACCTGCTCCAGTTGCCTGGATCTGAAGGACACCCTGCTAGAGAATACTGAGACCTGGTCCAGCGATGGAAGCAGCTGTGTCATCAGTGGAAGGCATGCTGGGTATGTGGTTACCATGAGCAGAGAGGTCATAGAGTCTGGACCATTACCAACCAACACCTCGGCACAGAAGGCTGAAATAACTGCCTGAACTCGGGCTTTAGAGCTGGCAAAAGGAAAGAAAGTAAATATCTACCCAGACTTAAGGTATGCATTTGGGGTAGTTCATGTACTTGGAGCCGTCTGGAAAGAAAGAAGACTGTTGAATTGACAAGGAAAAAAAGTATTAAACATGCACAAGAGATAATAAAACTGTTGGAGGCAGTCCAGCTACCTGAAAATGTAGCCATCATGCATATCTAAGCACACCAAAAAGTGAGGTCTGAATTGGAGGAAGAAGACAAGCTGGCGGGCAGAAAGGCAAAAGAAACCACTAAAGGTGAGGTAACTGTTGAAACTGTTGAGGCAGCCTTAATTCCAGATGAGCAGATTTCCATTGAAGGTAAGCCAAAGCACAGTATAAAGGACAAGAGGGGTGGGCTGTTACAGATAAAAGGAAAGGAAGACTTATATTCCCCTCTTACATGCTATAGTCATTAGTGAAAGAGGAACATGAAAAAACACATTGGGGAATAGATGATTTGTATAATTATTTGAAGGATAGAATCATAGATAGAAATTTGTAAAATATAGTAATTTAGGTGACTTGCCAATGTAGCCTTTGCCTCCAAACTAATCCCAAGAATATTTTTAAACCAAGGCTTGGGCAAATTGGGAAAAGATATGTACTGGGCAGCAATAGCAAATTGATTTTTCAGTACTACCCAGGAAAAGAGGGTACTGATACCCATTGGGATTAACAGATACCTTTTCAGGGTGGCCAGAAGCTTTCCCTACCAGAACTGCCAAAGTGCAAGAGGTAACCAAAGCAATGTTATAAGAAATAATACCATGCTTTGGAGTCCCAGCCACAATGTTTTTAGATAGGGGGCCATATTTTATTTCAAAATTGTGCAGCAAATTAAGCAGCAAATTATAAAACTGGGGCTCAAACCAGAGAACTAGATGGACCAGTACATGTTGTATAGCCTGGGGATTATGTATTCATTAAGTCTTTTGCAGAAAAAACTTTGGAACCACAGTGGGAGAGACCATTCCAAGTGCTCCTCATCATCTTTAATACAATCAAGATCAAGGAACAGAGCACCTGGATCCATCACTCACGAGTGAAGAAAGCTCCTGAGAAACTTATATTGGGAAAGTTATATTGGGTGACGACAATGAACTAAAATTAAAACTTTCTTGGGAAAATAAATGATAAGTATAATATGACAACTTTTTGAAAAATAGGAAAGCTTGTTATTATAATGGGTAATCAAATAGGTATAGCCTGGAGAGTTGTGGCATTTATGACCATCGCCATAGCCACAGCTAATGCAGCACCACTGCATTAGAATGGGACTGGTAAATGTAAGTGCCAAGGGAAAGCTTATGATTTTATCTCCTGTAAGTCTCTGATTGAGATGCTAAAAATTACAAATGCAACTGTGTAAGAAAACTTCATTTAACTTGTGCATTTGTAACTTTGTCAAAATGGAAGAGTGTGATTTTTCCTATTAGGCACATGTTGTATCCCACCAACATATAAAGGCAAACTTGACTACTGTTCAAGAAATATTGCCTGTGCCTTTAGAGATGAACTTAACTTTGGTTGCACAATTATTGAAACACCATGGATTAAAGAAAAGAAGAAAAAAATTAGAAAGAAAGAGATCTTTGATTGCAATGCATCATGACACAGAGACTACACGGAGAGTATTTAAAAGTTAGTAGAAGGCGCATCCCATCATTGGGGGGATGTGCTTTCTGGGTAGTCACCAGCTGCAACTGGTTTGCTCAATACCTTGGTTTCTTTGATTATTGTTTTGTTTAATTTAGTTGGTATAAGTTTGATTTTGTTTGTTATAATATTTCTTGGGAATTGGAGAATGCTGCAGCAACTAGCAGCTTTAACTTTAATATTAAGAGCATATAGTACAGTTTTAAAGGACCCCTACCACACAGTTTTGCTAGATGAAGAAGAATTTACATATTAGCAAAAGAATTTACTAACTTTGAAGAAGGAGTGGGGAAATGAGACATAACTTTAAAGAGTTAAGATTTTAGCTAAGGGTTAGAAGCAATTTCTATTGATCAAGATGTAAGTTAGATTAGCAAATGGTAGGTTAATGATTATTAGATGCCCAAGCTAGAGCTAACTGTTCTATTATGAGCTTGTTTATAGAAAAAGTGGAGTAAGTGAAGTGTCATAGGAACAGACTGAAACCAGTAAGAACAATGGCCAGCACCTGGACTCGGTATCAATCAATCACCAAGCAGAGGACCTTGGATCGTGCCAGAGGGTCACAGAGACCTGATGAAAACTCTCCTGACTTCATCCTTTGAGACCACTGACCCAATTTGAGACCACTGACCCCATTCAAGAGAAGGATTGCACACGCATGAAGGACTGATAGCCTCATTTTAATGCAGAGCGGGGATGGGAGGTGCTGGGGTTATGCATATGTATTGTATGTAAGATCTTGGAAAATAAATAGAGAGCAAAGAGCCTTGTTCGGGGCGGCCACGCCTTTCGGAGATGACTCCCGTGCCGCCCGCCGGTGAATAAACATACCACTTTCTAACTTTAATCAGTTAGAGGGTCTTTGTCCGTGACTATATCGGTTTTCAATGACTTACGCCGGCTCCGAGCGCTCGTCCCCGCCGAGGCGGGCGCGCGCGGGGGCCGAGGCGGGCGCGCGCGGGGCCGAGGCGGGCGCGCGCGGGGCCGAGGCGGGCGCGCGCGGGGCCGAGGCGGGCGCGCGCGGGGCCGAGGCGGGCGCGCGCGGGGCCGAGGCGGGCGGCGCGCGGGGCCGAGGCGGGCGCGCGCGGGGCCGAGCGCCCCCCTCAGGCCGCGCGCGGCCGGCGCAGCCGCGGCCGTTGTGCTCCGGGCGTTATGGCCGATGCGGCGATGGACGCCATGGCGCATCTGCCTCTGCCCGCCGGGCTCGGCTCCGGCACTTTCCCTGCCAAGCTGTGGAGCCTGGCGAATGACCCCCGCGTTCTCTCTGTGCGCTGGGACAATGAGGCCCGGGGGCTGCTCATAGACCGCTCCCTGTTCGAGCGGGGGCTGCTCAGGCCGGGCGGTGCCCAGGGACCGGCCCCGAACGCCTTCAGAGCCACGCAGTTCAGCAGCTTCGTGCGCCAGCTCTACCGCTACGGTTTCCGCAAGGTGCCGGGCCGGGCTGGCGCGGCTGCACTGGGCGATGCCGGGGCCTGGCTCCACTATAGGAACCCCTGGTTTCGCCGCGACCGCCCCGACCTCCTGCTCCGCATCAGGCGCCGGGGCGCGGCCAACACGCAGCGGCGGGCGGCGGGGCCGGAGGGGAGCAGGCACCCGCCCTGCGGCTCCCAGCAGCTCCCCGGGCCGCGGCCGCTGCCGGATGAGCGGCGCGGGCGCCCTCGCTTCCAGCCGCTGCCCAGGGACCGGCCGCCGCTCCTCCGGCGTCCGCCCTGCGGCTTCCACCTGCTGCACCGCGAGCGGCCGGGGCCGGCCCGGCGGGAGGGGCCGAGCCGCTTCCAAGAGCTCTACGGGGAGCGGCCGCTGCCCGCCGAGCGGGAGCTGCTCCGGGTCCCGCCCTGCCACTTCCAGGGCTTCCACGGGGAGCAGCTGCTGCCGCCCCGATGGGAGGGGCCCCGCAGCCGCTTGCAGGAGCTGTACGGGGAGCAGCCGCCTCCGCTCGACCGGGAGCTGCTCTGGATGCAGCCCTGCATCTTCCAGCAGCTCCACAGGGAGCAGCAGCCCCCAGCCTCCAACCCACCAGGTAGGAGAAGAGTTCTAGCCTTGCTTTTCCAAAAGGTCGTGAAAAGCGACTGTTTGAAGTGTTTTCCCACAATGCTCTGTCGTTCTGAGACAGAAATTGTCAAGCCCAGTAGGAAGGGGCACCTAGAAAGTCAAAAGGTTCTCTGCCTGGTTTTCCTGTGTGTTTCCTGTGATCTGTGATCCAAGGCAGCAATAGAGCTCTGCGTCCCAAAGCCACATTCTGGAGCCTGACTCCCGTGTTTGGGTTCTTGCAGCCGCACCGGGCCCTTCAGCCCCGCATGCTCCAGCTGGCAGTGCTGGCTGTGCAGCGTCAACGGCCTCCAGCTCAGCGCAGAATGCACCTGCGCAAGAGGAATCGCCAGCGCTGGATCTTGCCCAGGCAATTGAGAAGATGATCCGGGAGATCAGGAACTCCCTACCTGTAAAGGCTCCCTCTGCTCAGGTAACCCCATTGGATGGGAATGAAAGAGGCTGGGCTGAGAACTTTTGAACGTTGTGACATAGCTGAGAAGCAAAGGTTTCTTGAATTTCACTATTTTCATTCTTATTTAGTTATCTAATTATTCTTGGTCATGCAAGATTTCCCAAAGAAGAGGGAATGAAAAAGTCTTCCCCCACAGTGAGGATGAGGGGTGTGAGCCTGTGTTGGCCACATTTGGTTGTTCCTTTTCCTTGGGAAGAATGCCTGGTGCAGGGGCATTTGTGGTGATGCTTTGTAGGTTCTACCAGGCCTTGTTTGGTGGGAAAGAAGAGCAGAGTGTTTGGAGAATTGCCACTGAAGGCCAAGTGTCCCGTGCTGGGAGCGGCATGCGAGAGGTGTCTCTGTTGCAGCAGCAGATGTGGGCTCTGCCTCTTTTGGGTTGTTAGGCCAAGGCAGAGCAAGGGCCGGGCTGCAGCTGCAGCTGCTGCTGCTGTGGGAGCCCTGCCGTGCGTGTGGGCGCTGCCAGAGCCCTGTGTGGGGATGGGCTGGAGCTGCAGCTCCCTTGTCCTTTTGTTGGACAGATTCGGTCTTTGGATTAGGAATCTGGTTTCTCTTAACTCTTGCCTCTTCCCAGACTTGCCTGGAGAGTGAGTGTTGGCACAGGCCTGTTTGCAGATTATTATCCATGTTGGCCAAAGA
The DNA here is from genome assembly GCA_022316685.1 of Progne subis subis. Classification (NCBI taxonomy): domain Eukaryota; kingdom Metazoa; phylum Chordata; class Aves; order Passeriformes; family Hirundinidae; genus Progne; species Progne subis. Next base: position 16,935 of record JAKJHU010002688.1, on the reverse strand, counting down.
ATGTCTCTCTTTCTCGTGATGTGCAGAGCCATTGCCTACAGTACATTTGCGAATGAGGAAGGGCAGACTCAGGGTGGGGAGTGGGATTTGCTGGATACAGCAATATCTTATTCTCAAGTGGAATGTCTTGTGTCTTTTGTCAACTCACACATAACAGTTTTCAAAAACATTTTATTCCATAATAAAATGGAGCCTTACAGGCAATGAACCATCTTTAGAATCTTTAGGATTCTGATGGAAGGGCTATTGCAGAAGAGATGAATATTCTGCAGCTGGTCATAGTGAGAAAATCTTTCTGTCCAAAGGTAATTTGCAGGTGCTTAATCTTGGCAATTTACTTCCCCAGTGGAATAGAAACACTACTTGGTTGTCTGACTTTTCGTGTCTTTCGGGTTGGTTTTCTTTTCTACACTCCAAATTTACCGATTTTTGTCACTGGAAAGTTTGTTCCTGGAAATACCCATGGTCCATAACAGTTTGCCTGGGTCATACCTTTGGGGCAGCAGCGGAGGGCTCCAAAAAGCAGCACCTTGTGATGGACTGTGTGAGCAGCTGGGTGGGTGGGGGTGGTGAGACTCCCAGCCAGAAATGTGTGCTCTGCGTGTGGGTTTGCAGCACACGGCCCTGGGCAGGGCCGGGAGCGAGCTCTGCCCTTGCTGACAGCCACGTTGGCAACAAGGAGAGCCCCTGGCTTTCTGCTGGCTGATTCCTTACAGCTCGTGGGATAAGGCAGGGTCAGAGCGTGAGGCCACGTCCCCTCACTTGGTGTCTTCTGTTTTTCTGCATTTATGTTTTGTCTCAAAGGTCATTTTGTGAGAGCTTCAGTTTCACCTTGGCCACCCAAATCCTGAGTTTAAAACACTTGTCATGTGAACCGTGTGGGCAGTGCTCCCCTTGTGTTATGTGGCCTTTGGGAGTGGAGAAGAACAGTTACTGTATCCCTGATGTGATTCCAAGGAAATCCTGAGTCATCTTTGGGTTCCTTTCTTTCTGTTTCTCTTTCAAGGGGAATATTAATGTTGCCCCTGAGTCTCCAAGAGAGGACCCCATGAACAGGGCTGCAGCTGAGGAAGCTTCATCTGGCACCGAGAGCTGCGGGAAGAGTTCCCCAGAGCCCGAGGAGCCTGGTAAGGAGAGAGCCCACGTTGGTTTGGAGAGGTGTGAGACGGCTGCTCTGAGCCTGCCTGGGACAGGAAGGGAGATCAGAAGAGCTGAGTTCTTGTCTGCAGGGCTGCTGCTTCCTGGTGCCTTTAGTTCCAATCCTGCAGTGGCACAAGCTCCCCGAGCCCTGCCCTCCACGCTTCTCCAGAGGCTCTGACACTGAGTCCTCTGCTGTGGCAAGAGAGCTGGGACTAAACCTGACCTTGTGGGAGTTGTGTCACCAACCCGTGTGTCCCAGTTTGGTCTGTAACTCAGCTCACAGCACCCTTCAGCTGCAGCCATTTCAGCCAGGACTGAGGGCTCTCTGTCAGCACAGAGAAAGAACAAGGCTGGGCTTCTTTGGGGGAGCTGGGATTGTTCTGTGTTTCAAGCTCTCGTGGGTGCCATTTGCACTGTGAGTGCTGAGATTTTATTGAGGTACTTCCATGCTTTACACAGTTTTGGAAACTCGGAAGGATCCCTGTTCTCTAAAGAGCCGGCTTCAAATTCCCAAGGGAAACGTGCACAAGGGCCAATATTGACTCAGGGTTCTCTTTTCTTCCCAGATCCAATGTGATCGACGTCTCCTGGAGGGGTGCCCTGCATGGCAGGAAGAGGCAGAGGAACAGCCTGTGACTGCCAGGCAGGTAGAACCCCTCCCTCTGTCTATAGTAATATATTTAGAATTATAGTTATCTTTATCTCTATAATTGTCATTTATAGATATACAGTACATTTATAGATCTATAGTTGCATTTAAATGCTTATATAGTTATAGACTGTTAAAATTATATATATATATTTAGATTTCTTTAGTTATATTCTTGTATACATACTTATATCTGTAGATATACATAGTTACATTTATCTATGTAGATAGTTATATTTATATATATATAGTTATTTTTATAAATGTACATAGTTATGTACTTATAGCAACATGGGTGTTTAGGTCCATAGATTAGTATCTGCATAGGTAGAGACTAGTTTTTAACCCCTTTCCCTGTCTCCTTTGTGCTTTTCCCCCTGTGCCCTCGCTGTCCCCTGTCCCTGTGCTGGCTCCGAGCTGGCGGCCGGGCCGGGCGGAGCAGCAGCTGCAGCCCCGGGTGTCCCTGGAGCGCTGGGAGCTGCCGCTGGCCCCAGGCGCTGTCCCCGGAGGAGCTGCTGAAGGACGGTGAGACTGAGGGGGCTGAGGGGGCTGAGGGCATGGAGGGGGCCAGCAGGGAGCACAGAGGGCTCCGGGACTGCAGCTCTGCCAGGCCTTGGAGCCAATTCCAGAGCCTCCACCTTTGCCACAGCTGCCCTGAGGACCCTGAGGACAGGTGGAGACCGACAGGAGCCAGCAGGGAGAAGCTGAAGGCCGCCAGCTCCAGCAGTGAACAGGGAGCTGCTGCTGCCAGCCCAGAGCCTGGGTGAGGCCACAGGGCCGGAGAGGCAGGGTGGGGGGGAGGATGGTGTGGGCTTTGGCCCTGGGCTTTGGCCAAACATTTTCTTTCTAAGCCTCCTGGGGAAGCACTGAGATTTTCCCTGACTGAAGGGCAGGTGCTGCCAAAGGAAACATCCCGATCCTGACTCAGTGTTCCCTTTGCTTCCCAGATGTCCCATCTGCTGTCCCTGTCCAGGAGAGCTGCTCTGCATGGGAGGAAGCAAGGATGGAGTGAAGGGCTTTGAAGATGGGGTGGCTGGAATCCCTCTTCTTAGACTTCTGTTTCAAGATATAGGGACTTAAGAGATTTATTGCTGTATATTTGTATGGATGCAGTTACCTAGTCACAGATAGTTTGTTTTATGTATCTATTTATATATATATATTGTATGTAATACATAATATTTATTCTCTATTTACTTCTGTATATGGAGGTGGTTATATATGTATATCTTTCTGTTTCAACATATATGGAGATGTACAGTTGTATAATTGTATAGATTGAGTTCTTGGTAGAGGGCTATTTAGATAGAGATAATGATATTTTTGTATTCCTCGATGGGTTTTAGATTGCTTATAGTAATATGTAATAAATTAAGTTGTTAAACACCTTACTGATCTTTGTGTATAGTGAGTTGTTGTAGAGGTTAGCAATAAATTAAATTTTTGTTAACTGAAGTTGATATTTGTATATTTTTCCATATCAGTGTTATAAAAATCTAATAAATTTTTTTAACTTAAATTGAGATTGGCATAGTTCTATATTGTCAGCGTGGGTGTAGCAATTTGTAATAAATGACATTTTAAATGTGAAATCAATTCTTGTGTATTTGTCAAGAGCAGTGCAGCTGTAGCAATCTGCAAGAAATTACAATTGTCAACTGCGACGGGTGTTTTGTGATTTGTGCTATCCAGAGCAATGAGCAGATGTAAATGCTGGAGGATTTTGGCCATGGAATTCTCCAGCCATGCCCAGCACATGCCCCACCTGCACTCAGGCTGGGCAAGGCAAGCGCAGATTTGGGATGGCAGCAGAACCACACCTTGGCCAAGAACTCCCTGCAAAGGCCAGCTGAGAAAACTCTGGGACTCCATGGAGCTTGGAACTGCAACCAGAGCCACCCAGGGAGGACAAATCCAGCCCCCATGCCACAGGCAGCTCTTTGGGAAGCGCTCCAAGGGTCCCTCTGAAGGTCATCCTGGAGCCCAGAAGCCAACAGGGATCCTGAGCCAGCTCCGCTGCCTTGGGCAGCACTTTGGCAAAGGAGCTGCAGCAAGGGGGAGGCAGCAGTGACTGTGACTGCTGCAGCAAGGGCATGAAGGAAGGGCCAGGGACACTTGTGCTGAGATGCTCCAGAATCCAGAGGGATGGGGGAGAACTGGGAAGCAGCAAGTTCTCAGAGCCACTGCAATGCTGGAAGCCCTTGGTGTGCAGCTCCCTGCAGGAACTGGCAGGGGAGTTGCTGCCAGGATCAGCAGGAGCAGGAGGCAGCAGGATCTGCTCCTTTTCCTGCCTCTGTGTCCAGGTCAGGCTGGGATGGCCCCTGCTCCCACAGAGCCCCTGCCCATGGAGGCTGCAGGGTAAAAGCAATCCCACTGCAGAGAGAGGCTTTGCAGTTGGAGCCCACTGCCGTTGTGTTTGGGGCTGGAATGGCTCTCATGGCAAAGCACAGCAGGGAACCAGGGCTTTGGGAGGCAGAGCCTTCAGAGGGAAAGAGAGATCAGGCACTCACATGCCTGAAACTCCTGCAGCTCTCTGCTTTTGTAGAATGAGCAAGAAGCAAGCTGGGGAGAGGCACAAGCAGTCCTTCGAAAAACCATGGTGCCTAACAAGTGCTGTGGGAGAAGAAAAACAGGGAGCAACCTTGCCTTGTTTTCATAGCCTGCATCTTTTGCAGAGGAGACAATGGGATGTACAGGAGGGGAAGGGGAGGAATAACTGTGATAACCCAGTCTGCCTTGCTGTGTTCTGATAGACTTTGCAGCAGTGAACATTACAGGTAATGCCAGATTCTTATTTAGCACCGTGACACACTGCTGCTTCACTGCAAAACTGCCTCAGTGGGGAGAAAATCAGCTTAATTTATTGTCAGTTTAATAGATGTGGTGAGAAACATGGACATTGATTAAAAGAGGTTTTCTAACCATCTGACACAGAGACAATAAAGCAAGGGTGCCTGGCATTGGGCCAAGAGCACACTATATTAACAGAGAACTGTTCCTTAAAAGCACCAGTCTGTTACATATTAGTTTCAATTCCGCAGCAGATCAATCTTCTCTCTCTGGCCCCAGTGGGTCTTCTAAATTCCGCCTTTAGGGCTCTGGTCTCTGTTATGCTCACCTGGTACTGATTATCTACTCGTTCTTTGGGCCCCAAAACTGGGAAACAGAAGTTTGGAAGATGGCCAAAAAAACAAAAGAGCATGAGCAAGGAGACGAGGTGAAAAGTTCAACTCAGAGGATGACCATGTGCTTCATCCCCAAAGACCCCGACGACCACCAGAGTGATCAATAAGGAGCAGTGCGCAGCCGCAGATAGGCGTGGAACTAATTTTAATACGAAGCGGGGACAGGCGGGGTTAGAAAATGAATATGCATTAGGCGTATCGTATAACCCGAGTTTGTAGAGATAAAAAGGGAGAAACAAAGCTCCCAGGGGTGCATGTCTTTGAGGAGTTATCCCCATGCACCTCAGCGCTGAATAAATTCATACCTACTCTCATAAGCACTCTGTGAGTTCTAGAGTCTTCTCTCCGCACATCAGGGCAGGAGCCTGGGAGTCAAACGCTTGGAAAAAGAGAGCTGGCAAAGCCAGCCCAAGGTGCAGGAGGCATTTGGCTGGAGGCAAGAGGGAGCTGGTACTGCCAGCACGGGAAGGGGCTCCAGGCACAGGAGCTGGCCGGCGGCAGGAGCAGCTCCTGCTGGCACTGCCAGGGAAGGACTGGCAGCACGCAGGAGCAGCGGGCACATCGCTGATGGACAGCTGACAAGTTTGAGCGGGCCAACCGAGGGACAAGAGAGGCTGCTGCTTGTTGGAAAAGTACTTGATGGCATGGCCAGATCAGGCTCAGGAAGGTCAGAGTGTTCCAGTCCGTGCCATTATGCAAAATGCCTTCCTGCACAGGGTCCCCATGTCCCAACAGAAGCAGCAGCAGCACTCCCTGACACAATGCATTTTATTCATTGTGAAAAGTGCATATTATATGGCTCTATGCAAGATATTTACTATATGGATTATGTTGTATTGGTTGTTAATGTTGTATTAATATTTTGATAGTATGGTAAATGTTGTTTTGTAGTTAAAATGTTGTTTTTATGTACCAACCACAGGAAAACGTAAATCTTTCAGAGAAAAAAGAATTTACTACTTCCTTATCAGAAGAGACCAACTCCTCCTGCCTCGCTCAGCCCTGTGGACGCCACAGAGATTAAAGGAAAAAAGTGATACTAACCAGAGACAATTCTTTGTTTGAATGGAATCTAAGCATCACGTATGAAATGTATGAATATTCAACAGGCTATTTATTGCTTTTAAGAGATAATCCTTTGTTAACAGGGGTCCTTCTCCAGAGCTTTTTTGCTCAGGGAGGCACCCAGATGTCTTTAACTTTGTTTTTATTGTCTCCTATTGTCCTAACTCTAATTGTTCCACTTTTTTACTCTAATTCTATTTTTATAACCATCTTATTTACTATTAAACTTTCAAAATTTTAAAAACAAGTGATTGGCGTTTTTCACACAGAGGGAGGAAATTCCCAGAATTCCCGCTGGGATTTGGTGGGGTTTTTTTTGTACCTTCCAAGGGGGAAACTGAGGCACAGAGTGATTTTTATTAAAGAATTCCCCAAAATTCCTGGAATTCTGAGGGAGTGAGGGGTCTCTACTTCAATTTATGAGGGAAACTGAGGCACGGGGAGGATTTCCTGGTGAGAAAATTCCCCAAATTCCTGGGATTTCTGAGGGAGCCACCCCGATTCCTGGGAAGGAAACTGAAGCACAGAGAGGATGGCCTCAGACCAAAAATTTCCCCCCAAAATCCCTGAAACATCCCAACAATTCCGAAAAAATCACTGAAAAATCCCCCAAAAAACCACCAAAAATTGCCCCCCAAAACCCCACAAAAATATCATTAAAAAATCCACAAAAAATTCCCCCCAAAACTCCCAGAAAAATCCTCAAAAATTGCAAAAAAAAAACCCACCTCCAAAAACTGCTAAAAATTTCCAAAAATAAATCCAGAAAATCTCCACAAAAAATCCCCCAAAACCACTAAAATTTGCCAAGAATTTCCCAGAAAAGTCCCCCAAAGATCCAAAAAAGAAATCCCCCAAAAATCACCTAAAAAACCTCCAAAAAAATCCCCAAAACCTCTCCAAATCTCCCCAGAATTCCCCATGGACTTTCCCCACATCCCCCTATGGAATTCCATGCAGATTTTCCCCACTGCCCCCCAGAATTCCCCATGGATTTTCCCCCACCTTCCCCCAGAATTCCCTGTGGATTTTCCTGCTCCCCGCGCCCTCACCGCAGCGTCCAGTTCCCGTTCCCATCCCCATTATCCCCATTATCCCCACTCTCCCCATTCTCCCCCATCCCCATCCCCACCCCGCAGGTGCCGCAGCCTGTCGGTGCAGCGCAGCTGCGGCAGCGCCATCCTCTCGCCCATCTCCCTCTCCCGCCCCTCCAACCCCTCCCGCAGGGCGAATCCCGGCATTCCCGCTCCTCCCGGCGCCTGGAGCGGCCGCGGCCCCGGCTCCGGGCTCATCTCGGCCGGCCCCGGGCCCCTCGCTCCCACCAGCGCCGCGCCGAGCGCTGCCGGCGCCGCCGGATCTCGGCCGCCTCCCGGCGCGGCCGCTCCTCTCCCTCCTGGCGCGCCCGGCGCCGGCAGCTGCGGCTGAAATGGGAGCAGAGCTCCCGATCCAAGGAATTCCCAGCGCCGGCCGCCGCTCCCGCTCCGGCTCCGGAGGAGGAGGAACCCGGCAGCGGGCGTCGTGCGGGAAGACGCCGAGGGCGCGGCGCGGCCGGCACGGGTGGCACCGCGGCGGCGCCGGGACGCGTGGAAGCCGTCGGCAGCGGCACCGGCGGGAGAAGCGCTCCGGGCGCCGCGGGATTCCGGGATTTCCCGCGGAGCCGCCGGCCGCGGCGGGCCCAAGGGGAAGCGCCGGGGGTCGCGGGCGCAGCGGTTCCCGCGGAGGCCGCGGCGGAAGAAGCGCCGGGGGACGCCAGGAAGGCGCCGAGGGCCGGGCGCGGCGGAAGGCCGGAGCCGCGGCGCGGAGCGGGAGAAGGAGGAAGGGCCCGAGGCGCCGGGGGCGCGCCAGGGAGAAGGAGAAGGAGTCGTTGGGCAGCGCGCGCTGCACCTGGGGGACGCAGACGGGGAAATGGGCTTCGGGGGGTTATTCTGGGGGTGTTTTGGGGTTTTGTTTTGGATTGGTTTAGATTTCTTTCGGAGTTTTTTTTGAATTTTTTTCAGATTTTTTTTTTCAGATTTTTTTCAAAATTTTCAGGTTTTTTATTTTTTGGGAATTTTTAAAAAATTTTTTCCTGATTTTTTTTCATCTTTTTTCAGATTTCTTTCAGATTTTTTTAAAAACTTTTTTTGATCTTTTTCTCATTTTTGGGGTTTTTAACAGAAGGACGCCGGGCCCGAGGCACCGGGGTCACGCACGAGGGAGAAGGAGTCGTTGGGCATCACGCGCTGCACATGGAGGAGAGGGGGAAAAAACGGGGTTTGGGGATTTTGGGGGGATATTTTTCAGATTTTTGGGGGGTTTTTGGATTTTTTTCAGATTTTTGGGGATTCTTTCGGAATTTTTTTCAGATTTTTCTTGGTTGTCTTCGGATTTTTTTTTGGATTTTTTTTGAGTGCTTTCAGATTTTTTAAAAATATTTTTCAGATTTTTTGGGGGATTTTTTTTGTTTCTTTTTGGGATTTGGGGGTTTTTTTCAGATTTTTTTTTTTTTTTCAGATTTTTTTTTTTTTCCCCCCCAGATTTTTTGGGGATTTTTTCCTGATTTTTTCCAGATTTTCTTTTAAGATTTTTTCCTGATTTTTTTTTTTTTTTTTTAAATTTTTTTCAGGCTTTTTTTTCAGACTTTTTTTCTGATTACTTTTTAATTTTTTCCCCGATTTTAATGGAATATTCTTGGAATTTTTTAGGTTTTTTTTCCTTTTTTTCCCCGATTTTTTCTAGATTCTTCTTCTTTAAAATTTACTCTAAAATTCTAAAACGCCAAAAAAAAAAAAAAAAATCCCCCCAAAATTGCAAAAAAATTCAAAAAATCCCCCCAGAATCCCATTTTTTCCCCCCAAATTTCCCATTTTTTCCACCCGGAATTCCCTTTTTTTTCCCAGAATTCCCGTTTTTCCCCACCTCAGCCAGCTGGAAGCACATGTGGTGGCAGAGCAGATCGAATTTCTCCCCTCCCGGCCAGAACCCAGCTCCCGTTTTTCCCCCAGAATTCCCATTTTCCCCCAGAATTCCCATTTTTCCTCCAAAATTCCCATTTTTTTCCCCCAGAATTCCCATTTTTCCCCAGAATTCCCATTTTTCCCCAGAATTCCTCTTTTTCCCCACCTCAGCAAGCTGGAAGCGCATGTGGTGCAGAGCAGATCCAATGACTCCAAACCCCCAAAACTCCCATTTTTCACCCCGAATTCCCTTTTTTTCCCCCAGAATTCCAGTTTTTCCCCCAAAATTCCCATTTTTTCCCCCAGAATTCCCGTTTTTCCCCACCTTGGCCAGCTGGAAGCTCATGTGGTGCAGAGCAGATGGAATTTCTCCCCCCAGGTGGGAATCCAATGACTCCAAACCCCTAGAATTCACGTTTTTCCCCTGGAATTTTTTGAATTTTCCCAGGAATTTGGGGATTTTCCCAGGAATTTTTTTGATTTTCCCATAGTTTTCCTGGGAATTTGGGGATTTTCCCAGGAATTCTCGGGGTTTTCCCAGGAATTCCGGTGTTTTTTCCCGTGTTTCCCCAGTGCTCTCCCTGTGCTCTCCCGGTGTTTCCTTGATCTATCCCAGTGTTTTCCCGGTGTTTCCCAGTGTTGTCCTGGTGTTTCCTGGTGTTTTCCCAGTGTTCTCCTGGAGCTTTCCCGGTGTTTCCCGGTGTTTTCCCGTTGTTTTCCCGGAATTCTCTCTCCCCTGCAGCGGAAGGGCGCCCCCAGCAGCCCCAGGGCGAGGCCCAGGGCGATTCCGAGCGCCAGCGCCGCTCCCAGCGGGGACGGACGGAGACAGCGCGGGAACGGGCGCGTCCCGGGACACGGAAACACGGACACACGGACACGGGGACACACGGACACGGGGATACACGGACACAGGGAAATGGGGACACACGGACACGGGGACACACGGACACACGGGGACGCACGGACACGGGGACATGGGGACACACGGACACACGGACACATGGACACACGGACATGGGGACACAGGGACACATGGACACACGGATACATGGGACGGATGGAGACAGTGCGGGAACGGGCACATCCCGGGACATGGACACACGGACACACGGACACGGGGACACACGGACATGGGGACACACAGACATGTGGGCACATGGACATGGGGATACAGGGGAATGGACACATGGACAGGGATACACGGACACACGGACACGGGGATACACGGGATGGACACACGGACACGGGGATACACGGACACACGGACACGGGGACACATGGACACACGGACACGGGGACACACGGACACGGGGACACACGGACATGCGGGCACACGGACACGCAGGCACACGGGCACACGGACATGGGGATACAGGGGGATGGACACACGGACAGGGATACACGGACACACGGACACGGGGATGGACACGGGGATACACGGGATGGACACACGGACACGGGGATGGACACGGGGATACACAGGACGGACACACGGACACGGGGATACACGGACACAGGGATATGGGGATACACAGGATGGACACACGGACACATGGATACACAGACAGACAGGGACACGGGGACACAGACACGGGATGGACACACGGATACGGGGATGGACAGGGGGGACAGATGGGGATGGACAGACAGAGGGACAGGAGGGGTCAGACACACAGAGGGATTGGAGAGCACAGACAGAGGGACAGACAGAGGGACAGCAGCCTGGGGACACACAGGGGTCACCGCAGAAAGAAGGGGACGAATCCCAGTGTCACCAAACACCAGCTTGGAAACGGAGTGACAGCACCAAATCCCAGCACTGGATCCCAAAAATCCCAGTGCTGGATCCCAAAATCCCAGCGCTGGATCCCAAAAATCCCTGTCCTGTATCCCCAAAATCCCAGTGCCAGCACAAATTCCCAGTGCTGTATCCCAAAAATCCTAGTGCTGTACTCCAAAACCCCTGTCCTGTATCCCCAAAATCCCAGTGCTTGTGTCCCCAATTCCCAGCTTTGTCCCCCAATTCCCGATTTTCCCTCCCTGAATTCCCGATTTTTGCCCCCCCATTCCCTCTTTCCCAATTCCTGATTTCCCTCCCCAGCCCCCTCTTTCGCAATTCCCGATTTTCCTCCCCGATTCCCTCTCTCCCTCCCCTAATTCCCTCTTTCCCTCCTCGAATACCCTGTTTTCCATCCCCTAATTCCCTCTTTCCCTCCCCAATTCCCTCTTCCCCAATTCCCCATTTTCCCTCCCCAATTCCCGATTTTTCCCCCATTCCCGATCCCCTTTCTCACCGCGGCCTCGCTCAGCTCCGCCACATCCCGGGATCGGCTCCGGCCGGGGATTCCCGGCGATCCCAAAAACCTCCCCGGAATTCCCAAAGGTCCTCCCGAAGTTCCCCATCCTTCTCTTCCCTGTCCCACAAAACATTTTCCCTTTTGTCTCCGGCTCCGCCCCGGGGGGCGGAGTTTGGGATTTGGGATCGGGAATTTGGGATTTGGGATCAGGAATGCGATTGGCACTGGGATTTTTTGGGATCGGGAACGGGGCAGGGAATGGGATGGGGAATGGGGTCAGGGCTGGGAATGGAATTTGGGTGGGGGAAACTGGTCAGGAATGGGATTTGGGATCGGGAATGGGATCCAGACCCCCCCCCCCCAGACCCCTCCAAATCCCAAATTCCCCCTCAGAATTCCCAGGTTTGGGGGGATTTTTAGGAACCCCCATTCTATAGGAGACCCCGAATCTACGGGGATCCCCCGACCCCCTACAGCCCCCTCCACACTCCCAGACCCCTCCAAACCCCTCCCAGCCCCTCTAAACCCCTCCAGGCCCCTCCAAATCCCAAATTCCCCCTCAGAATTCCCAGATTTGGGTTTTTTTAGGGATCCCCTCCTTTCCCGGAGCCGCCCCGCCGCGATTTTGGCGCCAAGAGTCATGTGACCAGTGAAACCACGCCCACCTCTCAGCCGCCCCGCCCATCTGGGTCACGTGACTTGGTGTGGCCACGCCCCCTCCGGAGGAGCAGGCGCGTGCCGGCCGCCATTTTCTTTTGTCGCAAAGCGAGGCGCGCGTGAGGTGTGGGGGTTCGCGCGGGGTTTTTTGGGGGGAGTTTTTGAGGATTTTGGGGATTTTCAGTCCCGCCAAGGTGAGGGAGGGGTGCATGGGGGTTTCGTAGGTTCCTTGAGGAGGGGTTTGGGGAGCTGAGAGGTTCTGAGCCCCTCCCTCAGTGGGAGCAGGGGGGCGTTATGAGGGGGAGCTTCACTCCCCTCATGCCGGGGGGGGGGTGGTTTGTGAGGGAGGGACTTCACCTCCAGCCCTCAAATTAAAGTTTGTGAGGGTTTGAGAGGCTTAAAAAAAACCCGAGCTCCCTTTTAGTGGGATCTGGGTGGGATTTGTGAGGGAGGAGCTTCACTCTGCTCATTCTGGGGGGGGGTTGTGAGAGAAGGGTTTCATCCTCACCTCTCAAAGTTTGTGAGGGTTTGAGAGGCCCCTCAGTGTTATCCGGGAAGGTTGGGGTTTTTTTAATAGAATTTTTTCTGGATTTTTCACCCCAAAACTGTGAGGGAGGCTTTTCATTCACCACCACCCCCCAACGCCCCCCCCCCCCCCCCTGCAGTTGTGACCTGAGGGGATTGCAGGATCCCACCCCTCAGTTTTCAGTTTTGAGGGAATTTTGGCATCCTTCCCTTTCCCTGAGGGAATTTTTGGTTTCCTACCCCCTCATTTTCCAGTTTTGAGGGAATTTTGAGGATCCCACCCCTCATTTTCCAGTTTTGAGGGAATTTTGGGGATCCCACCCCTCATTTTCCAGTTTTGAGGGAATTTTGGGATCCCACCCCTCACTTTTCAGTTTTTGAGGGAATTTGGGGATCCCACCCCTCATTTTCCAGTTTTGAGGGAATTTTGGGGATCCCACCCCTCACTTTTCAGTTTTGAGGGAATTTTCCAGATCCCACCCCTCATTTTCCAATTTTGAGGGAATTTTGAGGATCCCACCCCTCATTTTCCAGTTTTGAGGGAATTTTGGGGATCCCACCCCTCATTTTCCAATTTTGAGTGAATTTGAGCATCCCACCCCTCATTTTTCTCATTCTGAGGGAATTTTGGGATCCTTCCCTTTTTCCCAAGTTAGTTTTGTGTTTCCAACTCCCAGTTTTCCTCCTCTCCGGGGACTCCCAGCCTCGAGAGACCCCTCCAAAATTCCCATTTTTCCCGCTTTTCCCAGCCCCATCCATGACTCTCCATCCCTCGGGATTTTCCTCTGGATTGGGGCTTCGGAGCAGCTCCCCGTGAGTTTGTTGGGAACATCCCAAAAATCCAACAATTCCCATTTTCCTGCTCATTTTTCCCAATTTTCCCCATCCCAGCTCCTTCCTGTCCCATTTTCTCTTATCCCAGCCCAGTTTTCCCCAGTTTTTTCCCCATTTTTCCCTGTTTCTCCCCATTTTTTTTACCACTTCCCAACTCTTTAATCCCAGTTATCCCATCCCATTTTTCCCATTTTCCTCTTAGTTTTTCCTGCTTTCCCCTCATTTTTCCCATTTTCCCCATTTTTCCTCACTTTTCCCCCCATTTTCCCTACTCCCATCCCATTTTTTCCCGTTTTCCCCACTTTTTCTCCCATTTTTCCCCACTCCCATCCCATTTTTTCCCATTTTTTCCATTTTCTCCCCCCTTCCAGCCCCGCTTTTCCAGCCTCTCCCCCCAGAATTCCCATTTTCCCAGGGAATTCCCGGCCGATCCCGACTCCAGCAGCGACTTGGAGGCATCGGCGCGGCCCCGGAGCAAATGGCGCCGTTCTGGAGGAGCCGACAGCAGCCGGGTGATTCCCTATTTTACTGCTTTGCCCAAAAATTCCCCGCTTCCTTTTGAATCTCCACAAATTTCCCTGGTTTTCCCCATTTTTTCCAGTTTTTTTCCTGATTTTCCCCATTTTTTTCCCCCTTTCCCCCCCCACATTTTTTCCTCCATTTTGCCCCCATTTTCCACTGTTTTTCTCCAATTTTTCCCTGATTTTTCCCTTTTTTTTTTTCCCTGATTTCTCTCTAATGTTCTCCTGATTTTTCCCCAAATTGTCTCCAATTTCCCCCACCCGATTTTTTCTGGATTTTACCCATTTCCCCCCCCCCCCATTTTCCCCCCCTACCATTTTCCCCCCATTTTCCCACCATTTTTCCTAATCTTCCCCACATTTCCATGATTTTTCCCATTTTTCTCCGATTTTCCTCTGTTTTTCTCCTCGATTTCCGCCTGTTATTTTCCCCTGGATTTTCTCAGATTTTTCCTGATTTTTCCTGATTTTCCCCAATATTTTTTCCCCAATTTTTTCCTGATTTTCCCCAATTTTCTCCCTGTTTTTCCCAATTTTCCCCTGTTTTTTTCCCCAGATTTTCCCCTGATTTCCCCCCTTTTTTTCCTCCTATTTTTCCCAATTTTCTCCCGTTTTTTGTCTCCGTTTTTGTCTCCCGTTTTTGTCTCCCGTTTTTTTTCCCTCTTTTTTTCCCTCTTTTTTTCCTCTTTTTTTCCTCTTTTTTTCCTCTTTTTTTTCCTCTTTTTCCTGGTTTTTTTTCCTGTTTTTCTTGTTTGTTCCTGTTTTGTCCCCGGATTTTTCCCCAATATTTTCCCGATTTTCTCCTGGTTTTTTCCCCCGATTTTCCCCTGATTTTCCCCTTTTTTTCCTCCTGTTTTTCCCATTTTTTCCTGATTTTCCCCCAATTTTTTTCCCGATTTTTCCCTGATTTTCCCCCTTTCTTTTCCCTATTTTTCCCAAATTTTCCCCAATTTCCCCTGATTTTCTCCCATGTTTTCCCCTGGTTTTTTCCCATTTTTCCCTCTTTCCCCATTTTCCCACAGTTTTCCAAGCGTTCCCGTCCGTCCAGCGGAGCTCTTCCGGGCCCAGAGCACAATTCCCTTTTCCAGGCTGTGGCCTCAGGAAAAGCCACCACCGAGGTACCGTGGAAAGAATCCCACTTTTCCCCAAATTCCCACTTTTCCCCAAAATTCCCACTTTTTCCTCTCAATTTTTCAGTTTTTTTGAAAATCCTGGGGTTTTTCTTCCAGAAATTCCCATTTTTCCCCCCTAGAATTCCTGGTTTTTACCCCCTAGAATTCCCATTTTCCCCTGGAATTTCCCCAGAATTCCCTTTTTTCCCCAGAATTCCCTTTTTCCCAGAATCCCATTTTTACCCCCCTGCAATTCCCCAGTTTTTTTCTCAGTTTTTCCCCTGGAATTCCCATTTTTCCCTCTGTAATTCTATTTTTTCCCCAGCATTCCCATTTTTACTCCTTTTTTTTCCTCGGAATTCCCCATTTTCCCCATGGAATTTCTGGTTTTTCCTTTCTGTAATTCCTTTTCTTTTTCCCCCAAATTCCCATTTTCCCCAAAATTCCCATTTTTGCTCTGGCATTTCCCTGGAATTCTGGTTTGTTTTCCCAGAATCCCATTCCCCCCCAGAATTCTCATTTTTCCTGGAACTCCCATTTCTTCCCCCCATTTTCTCTCCAGAATTCCTGGGTTTTTTTCCTGGTTTTCCTCATTTTCTCCCCAGAATTCCTGTTTTTTCCCCTGGAATTCCCATTTCCTCCCCAGAATTCCCAGGTTTTTCCCGGTTTTCCCCAGTTCCAGGCGGTGGTGGACGAGTGGCTGGATTGGTACCGCCGGGATCGGGAATCGGCGTTCCTGGAGCTGCTCAACTTCACCTCCAGGGTCCGGAAAAATGGGGAAAATGGGTGAAAAAATGGGGAAAATGGGGGGAAAATCAGGAATTCCTGGAGCTGCTCAGCTTCACTGCCGGCGCCTGCGGCTGCCAGGGTGAGGAAAAATGGGGAAAAAAATGGGTAAATGGGAAAAATGAGGGAAAAATGGGAAAAAACGGGGGGAAAATGAGGGAGAAAAACCGGGAAAATGGGAAAAAAATGGGAAAAGGGGAAAAAAACGGGGCAAAAACCTGGGAAAACGGGCGAAAAAATGGGAAAAAAATGGGAAAAATGATTGGAAAAAGTGGGGAAAAACTGGGACAGATCAGGAAATTCCTTGGATGCGTGTTGCTGCCGGATGCTGGGGTGGGAAATAAGGAAAAATCTGGGAAAATCTGGGAAAAACGGGAGAGAAAATGGGAAAATCAGGAAATAAAAGGGGAAAATGGGGAAATCTGGGAAAACAGGGGATTTTGGGCCATGGCCAAGGTGAATCCCGGGATTTCCAGGCGCCGTGACCCCAGAGATGTTCCAGAGCTGCACAATTCCGACATCAGCCGGAGGCTGGCCGAGACCTGCCACGAGCTACCGGGGGTTCCTGGGAATTTCGGGGGTTTCCCCTGGAATTCCGGGTGTTTTCCTCTGGAATTTCGGGTGCTTTTCTCTGGAATTTCGGATGATTTCCCCCGTTTTTTCATCCGGTCCTCTCCCGAGTACCCATTTTCCCTGGAGTTTTGGATGTTTTTCTCTGGAATTTCAGGTATTTTTTCCTGTTTTCCCTGGAATTTCAGGTGTTTTTTTCCCATTTTCCCTATCATTTTCTCCCCAAGTCCCCCTCTGAGTACCCATTTTCTCTGTAATTCCCCCATTTTCTCTGGAATTTCGGGTGTTTTTTCCAGTTTTCCCTAGAATTTTCCCTGTTTTTTCCCCCCAGTCCCCCCCGGAGTACCCTTTTCCCCTGGAATTTCCCCATTTTCCCTGGAATTTCCCCATTTTCCCTGGAATTTCCCCGTTCCCCCCAGTCCTCGCGGTGCCGGGTTCTGGGCGCTGCCGGCGGCGCTGATCCGGAGGGGGCGGCACCGGGAGCTGCTGCGCGGATTCCTGCTGCGTTCCTGCGGCTGCTTCCTCCCGGCGCCGGCGGATTCCCGGCACACGGGAACGCTGGCGGGTCCGGGATTGGCCCAAAATAGCCCCAAATAGCCCCGAAATCTCCTGGGATTTATCCCTTCCTCCCGGCGCCGGCGGATTCCCGGCACACGGG
>JAKJHU010002687.1:0-28847 GCA_022316685.1 Progne subis subis | reverse complement strand
GGGAGGGGGGAAAAAAAAATAATAAAATCAAATCCCGGCTGGGATTTTGGGCGGAATTTGGGTTTTTCCAGGTGTCCCCGGGATGAGGGGGAACGGGAGCGCTGGGGGTGGGAAAGGTGGGAAATGGGAATTTCGGAGGCGGAATTGGCCGCGGACACGCCCAGGGCAGGGGAAATGCGGAGGGGGGGCAAAAAAAATCCCATTTTTTTCCCATTTTTCCTCCATTTTCCCCCTGGCTCTAATTGCCTTTTCCACTGAATTCAAGGCGTTTTCCATTCGTTATTTCGCGGATTTATTTCCCCCATCCTCGCTCGCTGCGTTTTTATCTTTTCTCCCTTTTTTTCCCCCTCTCCTCGCTGCCCCCCCCTTTTCCCCAATTAATTCCCACCCCCCCCCAAAAAAGAAATTAATTAAAATCAACGCTCGGAGGCCAAACTCTGAGCTCGCAATTAACCAAAGCCGAGGTTTAAAATCCAATATATTAAATTCCCACCAACGCGGCGGGTTAAGGCTTGAGGGAAAAAAAAAAAAAATAAAAATAAGAAAAAAGAAAAAAAGAAGAAAAAAGGGGTAAAAAATGAGAATATCGGGGCCAGGGTTGCCCAAACATGGCGACAGACGCGAGCATTTGCACTCGTCACAAAAAATGCAACGCATTCCTGGTTGTTTGCAGAAAATTTACAGCTGAGCAATAAAAGTTTACGACTGAAATCACAAGTTGGATTGGCCACAGGAAGTCATGTGGACTCCATCCATGAACGTGAACTTTTTATTGTGGTTTCTCTTATGACTCTTTCGCAGTTGTCTTGCCTTGAACAGCCCAAAGCAGTGCCAGGGGTACGGTGGGGGTTGGTTTTTGGGTTTTGTTTTTTTTTTTTTTAAATATATTTAATTTTTAAAATTTTTTTTAATTTTTTTTCCCGCCCCTTTTCGGCAGCGCAGCGTTGCCGGGGTTTATTAATTTTTTTTTTCCTTATTTAATTTTTTTTTCCTCTTTAAAACCAATATATTTTATATTTTTTTCCCCCGTTTTTTATTTTTTTCTGGGTGTTTTCCCTATTTTTTTTTCCCCCCCTCATCCCGGCCCCCCTTTTCCCTCCCCGCGCGTCTCCCCGGGGTTGGAATTCTGCTGCCTTCGGGCATTTTGGCATTAATGACTTTACTGCTGTCGCCGCCTCCTCTTCCTCCTCCCCTCGGGGCCAAACCCGCGCAGCGCTCCCTCCGCGGGCGGCTCTCCCCCCAAAAACCCCCTTTTCCCCCCTCTTTTCCAACCCGAAAAATTCCACATTTTTAAAGCCATCCCTCCTTTTTTTTTTCTTCTTTTTTCCTTTTTTTTTTCTCTTTTTTCGGCGGGGTTTGAGTTTTTTTTTGGTTTGTTTGTTTGGGGTTTTTTTTGGTTGTTTTTTTTTTGGTGGCTGCGCGGAGCTGAGCGGCGGCGGAGGAGCGGCAAAAAAGAGGGAGAGGAGAGGAAAAAATAAAAAAAAAAAGTGAGGAGAGAGGGAAGGGGGAGCCGGGAGCCCGGTAAGTTGTTCGCTATTGGTTCAGATGTGCAGCTAATGATCCATAACCCGAGGAGGATGATGATGATGATGATGATGCGGCGGGCGGAGGGAAGGAGCGAGGCGGAGAGAGAGAGAGGAAAAAAAAAATTACATATTAATATATATATATATATATATATAATAAACAATAATAAAGAAATCGGTGTTTTCCACTCGGAAAAAAAAAAATTAGGAAAAAAAAAAAAAATCGGATATTTTTTTATTTTCCCCTCCCCTCCTCCCCTCGTCTCGCTGACGCGGTTCGGAGCTGAGGGAGAAAGAGGGAAAAAAAATGTATAATTGAATTGAAATTTAAACGGTTTGGTTAAAAGGTGGGGAAATGGTGAAGAAAAACGGGGGGGAAAAAAACCGTTGGGAAATGAGAATAAAGGTGGAAAAACTGGGAAAACGCAGGAATAAATAAAGGGGGGCTCAGCGCATGCGCGGAGGGGCGGCGCGGGCAGGGCTGTAATTAATGAGCTGCTGTTAATTGGGGAGCCTTCCCAAACCCCTTCCCGCTTTGCCCAGGATTTCCCAGGATTTTCTTTTTCCCCTCTAGGTTTTTTTTCAGGGTTTTTCCAGGTTTTTTTTTCAGGATTTTCCAGGTTTTTTTCCTCCTTCCCCGAATCCGCGCGGCCTGCGCGGGGTTCGTTCATTAATTAATATTCAGCGGCAGCTCATTAATACTTAACCCTTTCAGCCCCAAAGCTCCTCCTTCCCTGCGCTTTTCTGGCTTTTTCTCTCAAGCGTGGTTTTTAAAAAATTATTTGATTTTGGTGTAAAATCCTCCCCGAAATGGAATTTTCTGGGTTTGGATCCCCCTGGGGGTTTTGGGGGGATTTCGGGCGGTTTTGGGGAATTGAATTCGATCCCGGGAGAGATTTCCGAGGTTTTCCTGGGCGGGGCCCTCCCCTTCCCTCCAGTTCTATTTTTAAAAATATAAATTTATTTATTTCATGTTTTTTATTCCTATATTTTTTTATTCCTATTTTTTGAAATTTATTTTATTTATATTTTTGTTTCTAGTTGTGTTTCTCATTTTATTTCAATTTTTATCCCAATTTTTTATCCCTATTTTTTTATTTCTATATTTCCCCCCACATTTAATTTCTATTTTATATTCCTAATTGCTCATTTCATTCCTAATTTTATTTCTTTATACCTCTTTCTACATCTTATTTCTACTTCTATTTGCCAATATATTCCGTTTTAATATTTATTTCCTATTTTTAACGTCCACTTGCTAATTATTATTTTTTCATTTTCCTTTGTTCTATGTATTTTACTTCCTTTTTAATTCGCTTTTTTGGGTCTGTTTTTTAATATATATATGTATTTATATATGTGTGTGTGTGTATATATATATATATATATGTATTTTTATATATGAATTTTATATATATGTATTATTTATATGTGTGTGTGTATATATATATATATAAACCGCCTATATTCTATTTTATTTTATTTTATTTTATTTTATTTTATTTTATTTTATTTTATTTTATTTTATTTCTTTCCCCACCCCTTCCTCACAGCCTTTAATCCGGGTTTAACGAGGGGGGCAGGTTTAAATCCTGACCCTTTTTATTCCCGTCCTACCTACGAGCACCTTCCCTCCCATCCATCACCTGATCCCTCCCCTTTCCCGGGAAAACCCCGCGGGAACCGCCAGAAAAATCCACAAAAAATCCACAAAAACCCACCAAAAAAAATTCCGCAAAAATCCACAAAAAATCCGCAAAAATCCACCAAAAAATCCACAAAAATCCACCAAAAAAATCCGCAAAAATCCACAAAAAATCCACAAAAAATCCACAAAGATCCACCAAAAAAATCAGCAAAAATCCGCAAAAATCCACAAAAAATCCACAAAAATCCACCAAAAAAATCCGCAAAAAATCCACAAAAAATCCACAAAGATCCACCAAAAAAAATCAGCAAAAATCCGCAAAAATCCACAAAAAATCCACAAAAACCAGCAAAAATCCACAAAACCCAGAAAATGCCCAGCGCGGGGCTCTTCCCTTCCCCCCACACCTCGAATTATTCCCATTTTTTTGTGTGACAAGTAAAAAAAAATAATGGGAATTTCCAGCCGGGATTTGCACCGGGGCTGGAAAATCAAAACCAGCCCAGAGGGGGAAGGGGCCCGGAGAGGATTTGGGGATTTATTCCCAAATTTTGGGGGGGGATTTGGGGCTGGAAAAGGGAATTTGGGGTGGGGAAAAGAGGGGATTTGGGACGGTTTTTGTGTGAGTTTCTGCCTCGCCGGTTTTCGGGACGTTGTTGTTGTTGTTTTGTCGCTGTCGCGGATTTCGGCTGGTTTTCCATGTGGGGAAGAAAAAAAAAGGAGAAAAAAAAAAAAAGGCCTGGGATCCAAATATTCCCGGAATTCTTGGTGTCTGTGTGTGAGGGGGGGATCCTGGTGCCGCCGCTTATAAATAAAACAAGAATTTTAAAATAAATAAACGAGGAGGGAAAAGAAGAGGGGGGGGAAAACAAATGAATAAAAGTCAAAAAATCCCTAAAAAATCGACTTTTTGGGAAATTCGGGAGAGCCTCGCGCCGACAGTGAGGGGCAGGAATTATTGGGGCCCAACCCAGCGCCGCCGTCCCTTTCCCCGTTGATTTATTTTTTAAAAATTTCCTTTTATTCCCTTTTGCCCCCACTTTTATTCCCTCCTCCCTCTTTTATTCCTCTTTTTCCCTTTCCCCCTTTTTTCCTTTTTTCCCCCCCCTTTTCCCCAATGAATTTTGTATTCCAAGCTCCGCCTCGTGCCTCATTATTTTATTTTATTTTATTTTATTTTATTTTATTTTATTTTATTTTATTTTATTTTATTTTATTTTTATTATTTATATTTTCTTTTATATTTTATTTTAATGTTCCTCCAATCGCGGAATAAACCCAAAAGTTCGGGCTGGAAGGAGGCCAAAAAAAAAAAAACCAAACCCACGGAAAAAAAAAACCCCAAATCCCGATTTCCCCTGGTTTTGTTGCCGCCGGAGCCGCAGTCGTAAAGAGAATTTTATGAGCAAACAATGAGCGTTTATTGGAACCACATGATTACAGAAATGGGAGCTTTCAGGGGGGTTTATTTGGGTTTTTTTTTTGCTGTTTTCTGACCCAAAATTCGTCTCCTCAAGCCCCTCTCGCTGCCCCTCGCTGCTCCAGGCCGGAATTGCCCCCAAAAAAGCAAAATAAAGCGAATTTTTCGCTCTGTTTGGGCGGTTTTTTCGGTCGCTGGAACATTTTTAGGATGTCGGGATCAGGGGTTGATTTATATCCTTGGAAATTGGGTTTTCCTGCCTTTTTCTCCCGTTTTTTCTTTGGTGTTTAATCCCGCTGGAAAGCAGAGGGAATTAATTTGCTGTAATGTGGATTTATTGGGAATTGGGCGTTATTGACAGAAGCGCAGGAAATCGCGGATTTGAATTTTATTTTATTTTATTTTTTTTCCCTTTCCATCACCGGGGGTGGAAAAAAAAAAAAAAAAAAAAAAAAAAGAAGAAAATAGAATTAAATCGAGAAGGTTTAAAATTAAATCGTGAGATGCTCGAGTTGAATCGGGCACCTGGAAAATTAAATAAAGGGGGAAATAAAGGATTAAACCAGGAAAGTGAATGCGGATAAAAATAAATGAATGAGAAATCAAAGAGGAAAAAATGATTACGTGAGAAAAGTAAATGGGGGACAAAAAGATGAAGTGGGAAAATCAAATAGGGAGACATCTAAATCAGGAAATTAAATGGGGAAAAAAAATTGATTATGTTGGAAAATTAAATCAGAAAAATTCAATGGGAGAAGATTAAATCAGAAAAAAAAATAAGTGGGAAATAAAGTTTTAAAGAGGAAAATTAAATGGAAAAGAAAGATTTAAATGAGAAAATACAATGGAAAATCTAATAGGAAGTAAACGTTGAAATAAGAGAATCAAATAGAAAATAAAGATTTAAAGAAGAAAATCCAATAGAAAATAGGGATTTAAATAAGAAAATTCCCTGGAAAATAAAGATTTCCAGGGGATCCGAGGAGCCCCAGATGATTTCGAGGATTTATTTCCATTTTTTCCTCGAGGTGAGAAGTTCGCCGGGAATCAAAATTGTGCAACCACGGGGGGGGGGTGGGGGGAAATTTACATTTTTATTGGAGTTCGAACACGGAATAAACCCGATAGGATCTTCCCAAATTATCCCAAACCCGGGCACGTGGGCGTTGGACGATCCCGAATTAAAATCTGCTGGGAAAAAAAACCCAAAAAAACCCCCAAAGTAAACAGAATAACCCCCAAAAAAACCCTGGAACCACAAAAAAAATAATAAAAAGAGGCGAATTCCCGATTTTTTGGCAGAGGGGGGGAGGAATTCCTCAAAAAAAAATCGCGGGATGGGGAGGAAATATTTTGAATTTTTGAGGCACAAGGGAGAGAATTTTGGGGTGATTTCCGTGAAAAATGGGATTTGAGGGGGGGCAGCTGTGGTTTTATCCGGGAGTTTTGGGGTGAAAAATTGGAATTATTTTTTGTTTTATTTCAGCCCTCTAAATCTGAATTTGGGGAGTGGGGAGGAAATGAGGGCGAGGGGAGCTGCAAAATTCTCCAAAAGGGGGAAAAAATTGACTTAAAAAATCAGAGAAGAGGAAATCAGCTCTGGGGATGAGTTTTTCCTCAATTTTTGAATTTTTTGGGGGGAGGTTTTGGGGGTGTTTTGTTGCTGCCCCAGCTCTACTTCTGTGTGAAGGGGAAAAGAAAAAAAAAATCAGAAAAACGGAGGAAAAAAAAATTTGAATTTTTCAGTGGTCAGGGCGCCAAAAATCGGTGTTAAAATCAAAACGCTGAGGGCGGGCTGGGGGCGAAACGGAGAAAATCACCCCAAAAACGGGAAGAAAGAGGAGAAAAACGGGGAAAATGAGGGAAAACGCGGTGGAAAAAAGGGGAAAAAAAGGAGGAGGAGGCGAGGAGCGGCCCCGTCTCCCCCCCCACCGAGGCCTGGCCAGACACAAACACCATAAAAAAGGCGAATTTGGCCCAAATTGCGGTGTCTGGCCGCAGTCTCGGGGCCTTGGGGACACACCTGGCTGTAAATCCCCTTTGTCCCCAAAGGCTCAAAAGCCCGCGGATCAATGGGGGGCGGAGAGGAGGAAAAAATCCCCCCAGAAAATTCCAAAAAAACCCCCGAAAACAAAATAAAAGGGAGAGATGGAGAGAGAGGGTAAAAAAACCCTCAAACACTAAAGAAAAACCCCACTAAAAAAAGCTAAAAATCCCTAAAAAAAGCTACAAAACCCAGCTTAAAATCAGCAATAAATGGAATTATTTTCATTCCCTCCAGCGCTGGGGAGGGACAGAGGGGAGCCGGGATGGGAGAGACAGAGAGGGAAAAAAACTCCTGAAAAAAAACATTAGAAAGCTTAAAATCACTTTAAACAATATTTTTTAAAAGCCCTAAGGATCAGCAATAAATGGAATTATTTCAATTCCCTCCAGCACTGGGGAGGGGACAGAGGAGAGCCGGGATGGGAGAGACGGAGAGAGGGGGGAAAAAAACCACCTAAAAAAAAAAAAAAATTTAGAAATCTTAAAATCACTTTTAAAAGCTTTTTTTTAAAGCCCTAACAATCAGCAATAAATGGAATTATTTCCATTTCCCTCCCGCGCCGGGAAGGGGACAGGAAAAGCTGGGAATTAACCGGATTTGGGGGCTCAGGGAGGTGAAAATTGAGATTTTTTGGGGCGTTTTTTGTTGTTGTTCCCTGGTTTTGAACAGTGCCACCAAGTGACAGAAAACTCGCCAGCCTGGGGCCGCTCCGGGCCTGTATTTTGAATTTTTTCCCCCTCTTTTATTTCCCCCCATTTTTTCCTCGTTTGGAATTGGAAAAGTGAAAATATTTTCGGGAATTCGAGGAGGAGGGGATCAACCCCCCCCCCCCTCAGCGGTTTGGAGAACCCTCAAAACCTCCTCATTTCCACACCGAAAAATTCAATTTACAAACAATTTCTCCCTTTAACCTTTCCCCCCCTCTCCATCCCGAAATTCCCAAATCCATTAAAAACTCCTCGCTTTCGCTTTTCTCCTCATTCCAGGCAGGTTTGGTAACGTATTTTGATTTTTATTCCTTTTTTTTATTTTATTTTTACGACCTTTCCCTTTCCTCCTCGCTGCTTTTAAATCACCCCGAGCCATAAAAAGCGAATAAAACTCCAAAATTGATAAGGAACAGCCCCGGATTTTATTTTTTATTTTTTTTTTTTTTTCTTTTTCCTCCCCCACTTTAAAAAACGTGAAAGTATTTAAGTAAATCCTGAAATATCGGGGATTTCTGATGGATTGAAAGCGCTGGAAATGGATAAATCCACCCCAAATAAACGCCTTTTCCCCCCCCCTGGCCTCTGAGAAAAAAAACAAATAAATAACCGTCATTAAAGCCTTGTTTATTATTATTATTTCATTTCCTGAATCATTATCGGTGTTTCTTGTTTCCTCCGTGTTCCCTGTGATTAAATCCCCGCCTGGTTTGGGTCAAATAATAATAATAGTAATAATAATAAAGAATAAAAAATAAACCTGATTTTTTTTTTTTTTTTTTTTTTTTTTTTTTTTAAGTAATGGCGATTTTTCACCGCTAAAATTCGCCCCCAAACCCCCAAAATTTTGGGGATTTTTGACCCCCGCCCACATCATCAGCTCCTATGGATCAGCCATTGGAAAAGCAGGGGGGGGGAAAAATCTAATTTTTGGCGTTTTTCACCCCAAAATCTGCCCCGCCGTGGCCGTGACGTCACGGCCACCCTTCTCCCATTCCCCCTGGAATTTTTTGGGATTTTCGGGAATATTTCCCCCCCCAAAATCCTCATTTATTCGAACCAGCCAGGCTGGAAATTTATTTATTTCCCCCCAAAATTCTTCCCTGCTGCCTGAAGCCCCAAAATTGGGATTTTCCTGGAGCAGAATAAACAAAAAAAACCCCAAAAATTTATCCCAAATTCACCCCCTTCAGGAATATTCCTATTCCCTGAGGACAAACCCCCACTCCGCCTATTTTTACCCCTTAAATTCTGAATTTTCTTCATTTTCCCCTCACTTTTTGGGGGGAGTTTAATCAGAAAATTAAATTAATTAAATTCTGGGGAGGGGTCCCGTTGGTTTTTCTCGCTTTTTTTTTGTATGTTTTGTTTGTTTTTCTGTCAACTTTGATTTTGGGGGGAGATTTTTTTTTTTATTATTATTATTTTCTTTTTTTCTTTCCCTGGCTCTGCCTCTCTTTTGTTGGGGATTTCGCCAATAAATCTGAGCAGGAGCAAAACAAAACAAAACAAAACAAAACAAAAAAGGGGAAAAAAAAAGGAAAAAAAAAATCAAGAAATAAATCATTCCCCCCTCCCCCCCAGCCCCAAATTAAAGGGAAAATTCGCTGATTAAAACCCTCAAAACAGGGGGGGGGAAATCGCAAAAATTTCATTTAATTACCCCAAAATCGCTTTGGAGCCTCGGGGTAAAATGAGAAAATTCAGGATTTTTCTCTCTCCTCCCTCTCCCCTGGACGTGTTTTGACAATTGCCAGAATTCCCTTTAGTTTTTCCCTTTTCCCACCTTTTTTTTCCAACCTCTGGATAAATTTTCCAGGCTCTGAGGGGTTCAAGCAGCAAAAAAAAAAGCGATTTCTCCTCTTTTTTTTTTTTTTTTAAATATATTTTTTTTTTCTCCCTTCCCCAATAATTATAATTATAATGATAAATGTTCTCAGTTTTTGAGCCAAAACTCCAAGGACTCGCCCAAACTTTTGCTGCACTTGCTCAAAAGCGACCCGGAAAAATGAAATAAAATCAATTCCCTCCTCCAGGCGGGGAAAAAAAGGGAAAAATCAATGGGAAAAGGCCCAAAAATCTTCATCTAGGCTGCTAAAATTAATTTTTTTATCCACTCATGGCCAAAATCAAAGGGGTGAGGGGGCTTTAAATTAAAAATAAATTGAAATTAAACAGAGAAAGGGGTTTTAATTGAGAATTTTGCTGGGAGGAATGGGGGAAATGTGATTTTTAATGAAATTATTCTTTTCTGGATGGGATTTTGGGGTGAAAAACCACATTTTTTAGTGACCCAAGCCAGGCCATCGCTTCCCCACGGATCCAACTCCAAAAAAAAAATCCCCAAACTCCAAAATTCCGGGGGGGAATTGAGATGTTTATTAATTGGAATTAATTAATTAGGAGTTGCCCAGACCCCGAAGTTTTCACCCCAAAACCTCGCGGCCCCTCCAGGCTGGGCGGGAGGGAAATAAACTCAATTTTCCTCCTGGAATTTGGATTTTTTTTTTTTTTTATTTTATCCCCCAGATTTCCCCCCCTTTTTGGGGGGGGTCCTGCTCCCCCAGTTTTATGGATTTTGGTAAAATTTTATATATATATATAAAAGGGGGAATTCCAGCCCTCCCAAAAAAGGGAGAATTCAGCAGGAAAAGAGCGGAGGAGGAAAAAAGGATAAAAAAACAAACCAAACCCAAACAAGTTATAAATTAGGAGCTCACGTGCGCCCTGAAAGTCAAAATAAAGGGGGAAAAAAATATATTAAATATTAAAAAAATAAGAAAAGGGGGAAAAAAATAAAAAGGGGGAAAAGGAGAGAGCGGGGGGAAAAAAAGAGGAGAGATTGGGGGAAATAAAAGGAAAATTCGGGATAAATGAAAAGGCTTTGAGCGGCCCCGCGCAGCCGCAGCAGGGACCAACGCCCCCCTCCCCGAACTCCCCCCCAAAAACCCCAAAATTCACATTTTTAACAGCGTTTTCACCCCAAAAATCCCCCCGAAAATTCGGAATTTTGAGGAGGGGGCTCCGAGATCTGAGGGGGGGTCGCGCCCTGAGCCCCCCCCCCTCTCCCTCAGGGGTGGGATTGGGGTGAGGACACCCCGGGATTGACCCCAAAAAGTGAAAAAAACCACCTAAAACCCCCCAAAATCGCGATTTGGGGCCTTTCCGAGCGGCCCGGGGAGGGAGGGGGGACAGGGCCGGGATTTGATCCCAATCCCTGCGGATTTGGGGTTTTTAAAGCCCCGATCCCGCGGATTTGGGGTTTTTAAACCTCATTTTTCCCCTCTTAAATCACCTCATCAACCCTTAATTAACGCTGCGAGACGGCTTGAGGGGAGGAGGAAATCTGATTTTTTTTATATATATATTTTTTTCCTCTTTTTATCTTTATTTCTTCCCCCTTTTTTTCACCCCGCGAGCGCCGCTGGGGCGGTCCAAAAAAAAAAAAAAAAAGGGAATATGAGGATGGGAGTGGAAAAAAAAATCGGGATTTTCTCAGTTTTTGGCTTTTTTTTAAAAAAAAAATTATTTTTATTTTTATTTTTCCCTGGGAACAAAGAGCAACTGCTCCAGGACTTGTCCATATTTCCAGCGCTGTGTCGCACTTTTAATAAAACATCTGTTCTTGCTTCTGCTGATGAGTTCCCTTAATTGTTTGCAGACCCAATTCCGCCAGAATTCTCCCCACAAAATCCCAAATCCCCCCCCCAGCCCAACCCCGGCCGCCTTTGGAAGAGGGAAAAATTAAAAAAAAATTTTAAAAAATTATATATATATATTTTTTTAATGAGGGTAAAAACTCCAGAAATCCCCAGAAAGAAAAGGTGGTTAAAAATATCCAAAAAATTCAATTAAAAATTCGGATTTCTGAAGGATTTCAGATATTTTATATATATATATATATATAAATTTTTTTTTTTTTTTGGCACGTTCTGGATTGGTGTTTGTATATATATAAATATATATATATATAAATCCCCCCCCTCCTTATTTTTTGTTTTTATTTTAGTTCTTTTCTCCTCAATACAAAACAAAACAAAACAAAAACCTCAGGGCTTGGAGCGTGGTTGTGTTTTGGGATATTTTTTTTATTGTTTTGGTGTGTTTTTTTTTTTTTTACGGCAGCTGCTTTCTGCTCTCTATAAATCGAGCGGACTTTTAGGACTCGCCCTCTGTTTCGAGAAGTAATAAAACACTTAAACTTCCTCGCGGTCCCACGGTTATTCCCCAGCCCACCTTGGGGAAAAAAAAAAATAAAATAAAATAAAAAGCGAGGGGAGAAATAATAAAAATAAAAGCTGTGGGGGAAATAGGCAAAAAAAAAAAGAGAGAAAAGGGCAAAAAAAAAAAAAAAAAAGGGAGAAAAATGGGAAAAATGAGGGGGAAAAAGGGAGGAAAAAAGCGAAAAATAAGAAGGGAAAAAGGCGAAAAGAAATGGGTAAATGGAAGGGAAGCAGCACCAAGAGCAGGAAAAACGCCGGGAAAGTGAAAAATTAAGGGATAAAAGGGAAAAGGAGGCTCTGGAAAGGAGAAGTTCTCCCAAAAGTTGTGGCCCTGCCCCGGGCCCCAAATTCCGGCCTCATCCTCCTCCTGCTCCTCCACCCCCAGCTTTGGCATCCCCGGGAACTCCCAGAAAAATCCCCAAATTCTGGGAATTTTGGGGTCCCTGACTCCCCCAATCCCCCCGCCCCCCGCTTCGGGCGGGGAAAACAAAAACAAAACCAGAAAAAGCAGCAAAATCCTCCCCGAAATTCCGATTTTTTTCGCTGATTTTTTTTTTCCCCCCCCCTTTTCCCCACACACATCGCGCTCTTGGGTGATTTTTGGAAAGCGAGGGGGAGAAAAGGGAGAAATTTGGGAATTTTTATGTTTTTTGGGGGGAGGAAAAACGCCCGGAATTCTTCCCCAAGGCCACGGGAGCGGCCCAAGGTGGGATCTCCCCTCCGCCCCTTTTTGGGGCCAAAAAATTTGAATTTTTTTTCCCTCTCTGGTGACGCCCGGGCTCCCCCCGAGAGGGAGACGCGAGGATTTGGGCGGTTTTTGGGGTGTTTTTGGTGCTTTTTTTTTTTTTGGTGGGTTTTTTTTTTTTTTTTTAAGTTTTTCTCTCTCTGTCTCTTTTTTTTTTTTTTTTTCTTCTTCTTCCAGTTGCGGTCGCGTTTATGGTTTTATTGCTACCATTGATGACTTTGCTTTGTTGCCCAGAGGAAAAAGAGCATAAAATCCTCTGGCATCCGGGTTCCTGTCATAGCTGGGAGGGGGGCCAAATATTCCCCCCCCTCCCCAATAATAATAATAATTGAAAAAAAAAAAATCCCAGAGTTTTCCTTTGTCAGGCAAAAAAAATTATAATTTTTTTTTAAAAAAATCGGATTTTTTTAAAATTAAAAATTTAAAAAAAAAAAAAAAAAATCAGGAATTTTGCTCCAGGGCAGCAACGAATCCTCATTCCCCCCCCCTTTCCCCCTTTCCCCACCCCAAATTGGGAGTTTTTTAAACAAAACAAAAACAAAACAAAAAAAAAAAAAAAAAGGAGGAGGTTTAACAACAAAAAACCGGAGGAGGAGGAGGAGGAGGAGGAGGAGGCCGAGGGTTCCCCCCTGCAATAATCGGGGTGTTTTTTTTGGAGGAAGATGAAAAATCCCCCTCGCTCCATTCCCGGAGCAGGTAGGGGCTGGTGTTTTTGGGATTTTTGGGGAGGAGGATTTGGGGTGTAAAAGGGGAAGTTCAGGATCCTCCCCCCCACCACCCCCTCCTTCCCCCGGCCCTGAAATATTCCCGAGAAAACTTTGGGAAAGCGCCGGGAACTCCGAGGCGCCGCCGCCGCCCGGCCCGGGCCGCTCTTCACAACCCCAAATCCTCCTTATTTGGTTTTTAATCTCCTTTTTTTTTTTCCCCCCTCATTTTTTTTTTTCCTCATTTTTTTCTTTTCCCCCCTCCCTCTGTTGTCGGGAATCTCCATAAATCCTTCCCAAACCTTTGGAGAAATCTCCCAAAAGTGGAGGAGAAATCCCAACTTCCAGACTGGAGGGGGATTGGGTTTTTTTTTTTGTTGTTGTTGGTTTTTTTTTCCCTGAAAATCCCCTTTTTTCCCCTAAATTTTCGCCTTTTCCCAGGAGTTTGGGAGCGCTCCCGATCCCGCGTTATCCATGGAGAAGTCGCCATGTTTATCCCATCCCCCTTCCCTCTTTTTTTTTAATTTTTTTTTTTTTTACCCTCCTTTTAAATTGAATTATTATATTTTTTATTTTACCCCGTCGGATTTAAATCCTTAAATATTCAGAGCGGGAGAAAAAGGGGAGGTGGAGGAAAATAAATGTTTGAAAAATTTTAAAAGAAAAAGATTAAAACAAAAACAAACAAACCCAAAAAAAGAAGGGAGAAAAAAAAAAAAAGAGAGAGAGAGAGAGAGAGGGATAATTTATGGCTTAATATTCTGTGGACGCCTGAGATTTATTGCTGGGAATTCTGAGACGCTTTATTAGGAGATATTTAAGCGCAGCTTTCTTGGAAAGAATAATAATTATGATAATCATAAATATATATATATATATAATAAAAATGAAATAAAGGAAATAAAAGAAATCCCCGCTTAAAAAATAATAAGGAGGGAAAGAGGGAAAAAAAAAAAACCAAAAAAAACACCAAAAAAAGGGGAAAACCCACGCGAATTCGAGCAAAACCAAAGGGAGGAGGGTGGGGAGAAGGGGAAATAAAGTTAAGGGCGCTTGAAGAAATTTGGATTTTTTTGGGTTTTTTAGGGATTTGCCGCCCCCCTCACTCACCCCCTCCCCGCCGCCCCTCATCCCCCGCGGGTGGGGAGGAGAAATTTAATTTTAATTTTAATTTTAATTTTTTTTTTATTATTTTTGGGGAGGGGGGTGGGGTGGGGTAGGGGGGTTTGAGGAAGGGGGGGTTTTTTGCCGGACTTACTTTCCATGCCCACTTAGTTTCAACTAGGGACTGGCGAGCAGCGCAAAAAAAGCAATTTTTTCCCCCTTTTTTGACACCCGGCTCGCCATTGGCTCCCCCCGGGTCAGCTGACTGTGTCATTCTGTCTGTCCTGGAGCAGAGCCTTCCCTATAACAATCCTCTACTTCCGACTACAAACTGGAGACAGAAATAAATATTAAAAGAAATCGCACGGGCCCAGGTGGCGCCGGGAAAAAAAAAAAAAAAAAGGAAAAAAAAAGGGGAAAAAAAAAAAAGAAAAGAGATAGAGGAGAGAGAGAGAGAGAGAGAGAGAGAGACAGGAGGGGGAGGTGATTAGGGAAAAAAAAATAATTTAAATTATATTAATAGTAATTGAAGAGGGGGGAAATTTAAATTATTGCGGGGGGGAATAATAGAGAGGGGGGGAAATAGAGGGGGAAATAATAAGAGGGAGAAATAGAAGGGGAAGAGGTAGAGGGGAGATATAGAGGGAAATATAGAGAAAAAATAGAGGAAAAACCAGAGAAAAAATAGATGAAAACTAGAGAAAAATAGAGGGGGAAATATAGAGGGAAATAGAAGGAATTGAGGAAAGAATAGAGGAAAAAGCAGGGGGAAGAAATAGAGGGGAAAGAAATAGAGGGGTCAACTAGAGGGGAAAAACAGAGGAGCGAATAGATGGGAAAATAATTGATGAAAAAATAGGTGACGGAATAGAGAGGGGGAAAAAAACAACAACAACAAACCCCAGATGAGAAAATAGAGGAGAAAACAGATGAGAAAATAATAGAGGAGAAGGCAGATGAAGAAACAGACGAGAAAATAGATGAAGAATTAGAGGGAAAAAAAGAGGGAGGGGTAAAAAAAAAAAAAAAAAAAAAAAAAGGAGAGAATAATACCATAAAAAAATAAATAAGGAGGGGGAAAAAAAAAAAAAATCCAACAGCACAGCGGGGGGGAAAAAACCTACGAAAAAACAAACAAACAAAAAAAAAAAAATCGGGAAAAACCTAGGAAATCGGGGGTGGAAGCGGCGATGAATTCCTACTTCACCAACCCGTCGCTGTCGTGCCACCTCGGCGGCGGCCAGGAGGTGCTGCCCAACGTGGCGCTCAACTCCAGCGCCTACGACCCCGTGCGGCATTTCTCCAGCTACGGCGCGGCCGTGGCGCAGAACCGCATCTACTCCTCGCCCTTCTACTCGCCCCAGGACAACGCCGTGGTGTTCGGCTCGGGCCGCTCGCCCTACGAGTACGGCTCCAACGCCTTCTACCAGGACAAGGAGGTTCTGTCCAGCTGCCGGCAGAGCTCGGTGGGGGCTCACGGGACCCCCAACTCCATCGCGCAGGATTTCCCCAGCGAGCAGAGCCGGAGCGCGGGGCAGGAGCAGAAGAGCAGCATCCAGATCTACCCCTGGATGCAGAGGATGAATTCGCACAGCGGTAAGATGTTGTTGGGTTTTTTTATTTTTTTTTTATTTTTTTTTATTTTTATTTTTATTTTTATTTTTATTTTTATTTTTATTTTTAAACCGCTTCTCGCTAGGGAGATAAATTAAATAAACTCTCTTCCCCCCCCCCCCCCCCCCCCCCCTTTTTTTTTTTTTTTTTTAATTTTACGACCTCTCCTCCCCTCGTGCTCCGCCGGAACGGGGTTTTTATGGGGCTATAAAAACAATAATTTCGCGCTGTTTGAGGCTGCCAGTCCTGTCCCCCCCCTCCTTCCTCCTCCCTCCCTCTTTTCTTTATTTTATTTTATTTATTTTTTTTTATTCGGTGGAGTTTCGAGTCTGGCTTGTTAGGCTCGGTTCTAATTAAAAGCTTTCGCCCCGCGGTGAAATATGGGCGCTCGTAAAATCAAATTAAATAGGAAAATAAAAATAAAAGAGCGCGGCCGGCTCTGCTCCCGGGAGTTTAGAGAGGAGGAGAAATACGAGCGGGGTTTAGCGAGGAGGAATGAAGTTTGTGGGCTCTGGGTTTCCAGGGTTTTTTAGGGGTTTTCAGGGGATTTCAGGGGTTTGGGGTGGCACGAGCAGGGGCCGGGGGGAAGCCGCCCCTTCCCTGCCACCCCCGGCTCGCCCAAATCCACGGAATCCAGAACAAATCTGGGCTAAAACCCCTCAAAATCCGGGCTAAAACCCCTCAAAACCTGGGCTATAACCCACGGAATCCGGCCTAGAAGTGCAAAATCTGGCCTGAAACCCCATAAAATCTGTGTTTAAAGTCTGCAAGGTCAGGGGTGAAACCCTCAAAACCTACGCTGGACTCCCTCAAGATCTGGGCTAAACCCCCACGGAATCTGGCCTAAAACCCTGTAAAATCTGGGTTAACCCCCCAAAACCTGGCCTTAAACCCCGCCAAATCTGGCCTAAGCCTCTCAAAACCTGTGCTAAAAGCCTGTGAAATCCGCCTCAGCCCCCCAAAACCTGGCCTTAAACCCCGCCAAACCTTCGCTAAAACCCCTCAAAAATCCATCCGAACCCCCTCAAAAATCCATCTGAAACCCTCAAAAATCCTGCTGAAACCCTCAAAAATCCAGCTGAAACCCCTCAAAAATCCATCCGAACCCCCTCAAAAATCCAGCTGAAACCCTCAAAAATCCTGCTGAAACCCTCAAAAATCCAGCTGAAACCCCTCAAAAATCCAGCTGAAACCCCTCAAAAATCCAGCTGAAACCCTCAAAACTCCAGCTGAAACCCCTCAAAAATCCAGCTGAAACCCCTCAAAAATCCAGCTGAAACCCCTCAAAAATCCAGCTGAAACCCTCAAAACTCCAGCTGAAACCCCTCAAAAATCCAGCTGAAACCCCTCAAAAATCCTGCTGAAACCCTCAAAAATCCAGCTGAAACCCTCAAAAATCCAACCGAAACCCTTCAAAAATCCAGCTGAAACCCCTCAAAAATCCTGCTGAAACCCCTCAAAACCTGGCCTAAAACCTTACAAAATCCAACCAAACCCCTCAAAAATCCAACCAAAACCCGGCCTAAAACCCGGGCTGAACCCCTTGAATCCAAGGCTGAATTCCTTCAATTTGAGGCTGAACCCTTTAAACTTCGGGCTGAGCCCGCTCGGAACTCCCCCCTCCTTTCCCCCCACGTCTCCAGCATGAAAACGAAACGCTTGAATTTTAATTTTTATTTTAATTTATTTTTTCGTGGCCTGGGGGTGGTGGTGAGGGAGGGAGAGGAGGAAGAGGAGGAGGGGGAGGGCGAGCTCAGGGGCGCCGCGTTCAGACGATTTTTTTTTTTTCCTCCTTTTTTTTCCCCCCCTTGGTTTTTTTTTGGGTTTTTTTTTGTTTTGTTCTGTTTGTTTCTAGTCGGTTTTGTCTCGCTTTCTTTAGGAGTCGGCTACGGGGCCGACCGCCGGCGGGGCCGCCAGATTTATTCCCGGTACCAGACGCTGGAGCTGGAGAAGGAATTCCACTTTAACCGCTACCTGACCCGGCGCAGGAGGATCGAGATCGCCAACGCGCTCTGCCTCACCGAGCGCCAGATCAAAATCTGGTTCCAGAACCGCCGCATGAAGTGGAAAAAAGAGACCAACCTCAGCTCCACGCTGTCCGGAGCAGGGGGAGGAGGAGGAGGAGGAGGAGGAGGAGGAGGAGGAGGAGGAGGAGGAGGAGGGGAGCGGCGGCCGCCGACAGCTTGGCCAAGGAGGAGAAGCGCGATGAGACAGAGGAGGAGAAGAAGGAGTGACAGCTCCAGCCGCGTTTTTTATTTTCCTCCCCTCCATCCCTTCTCATTTCATTTTTTTTCCCCCCCTCCTTTCCCTCAGATCCTCCCCCCTTCTTCCTCTTCCCCCGTATTTATGGCTGAAAAAAAGAGAAAAAAAAAGAAAAAAAAAAAAGTATTAAATAAAATGTTGGCGGGGAGGGCGAAAGGATGAAAAACAAGGTAAATAAAAGGGCGGGGTGGAGAGAGGGAGGAGAAGAGGAGAAATGAAAAAAGGGAAGAAGCGGGGAAAAAAAAAGGGAGGAATGGAAAAAT
Source organism: Progne subis subis (assembly GCA_022316685.1). Lineage (NCBI taxonomy): Eukaryota > Metazoa > Chordata > Aves > Passeriformes > Hirundinidae > Progne > Progne subis. The sequence continues at coordinate 10,584 of JAKJHU010002687.1, read as the reverse complement.
GAGGGAAAAAAAAAAAGGAGGAATGGGAAAGGCGGAGAAATTTTAAAAAAAAAAATGAAAAAGAGGGGAATCGGGAAAAAAAAAAAAAAGTAGAGAAGTGAATGTGCAAAAGTGAACGTGGAGAAATTAATTGCCGAGGAGAAATTAATTGATGACGAGGAATTAATGGCCGAGCTCCTCAAGCACCACGGGTTCCCCACCCCTCTCCCCCGCCCCAGATCTTCATCCTCGCCTCCTCCTCATCCTCTCCCGGGACGAGATCCACCCCAAAAATCGGGAAAATCGCGCAAAACTGGGCAAAAATTGGGGCAAAATCGGGCAAACCCGGGGGCTCACCCCAGGCTTGTCCCCCCCCAAAACCTCAGCGATTCTTCCTCTGCCCGGTGAGAAAAAAAAATCCGATTTTCCCGGTGAGAATGCCACAAAAAAAGCGCTTTTTCTGCCCAAATTCGCCTTCATCCTCCTCGTATTTAAGCAGCTACCTGGGCTCATCACCGCATCCACAAACTGTGACGGTTTCTGTGTGAATATTTTTCTCTGTGTTCGTGGTACCTGTATTTATATTTATGTTTAGCGCTGTAATGTTCCGAAAAAAAAAAAAGAAAAAGGAGAAAAAAAAAAAAAAAGGAGGAATAATGTTAATTAAAAAAAAAAAAAAAAAAAAGTGAATGGAGTTCATAGAGGTAGAGAGAGAGAGAGAAAAAATAAAATAATAATTAAAAAAAAAAAAAAGAGGCGGGAAAAAAAAAATGTGAAAGAAATAAATAAAATTGGAAAATCTTGTGTTACACCCTTCTCATGTATAAAGTCCCCGAGTCCGGACCGGACTTTTCTTGTCGAGTATTTAATGAAATAAAATCGGAATATTATTTTTGAAAGTTGCCCCGGCGGCCTCTGAGCTTCAGTGGGAACCTTGTGCTGAAAATTATTATTATTATTTTTTTAAATTTTGTGTTTCTCCCCCCAAAAATCGTCTCTCCCCCCCCATCCTGGTCTCGCCTTTCCCTCCCTCTTGCGTCTTCCCTCCCAAAAAAAGGGGAAAAATGGGAAAAATAAAAAGGGAGGGGGAAAAATAAGGAGGAAAAAGGAAAAAAAAAAAAAAAAAGAAGCAATTTTTTCTTTGTTTCCTTCGGGTGCGTCTCGTGTAATTGTTCGGTGGCACCGGGAATTTCCATGATTAAAAGAAAAAAAATAATGTGGATTTCCAAGATTCCTTATTTCCCCTCCTTTATTTTATTTTATTTCCCGGGGAGGTGAAAGGTTCGGCTGCTCTTTTATTATTTATGATTTATCGGTGATTTATCGGTGACGGATTTATTTTTTATTAATTAATTAATGGATTTTTTTGGGGGGGGGTTTATTTCGGGCCTGGAGCTTTTTCCCCACCCCTTTTCCTTCGGTTTCACCCCCAGGGAACTGGGGAGGGGGAAAATGTAATTTTTAAAATAATTTTTTTGCATTTTTTTGGCATTTTTTTACCCGGAACCTCACCCTTGAGGAGATCGGAAATCGTGGATTTAACACCGGGAAAGGAAACGCGGGGCTGGGAAAAAGAAAAAAATTAAATAATAATAATTATAATAAAAATAGCGCTGCGTTTTCCTTCTCTTTGTCGTATATTGGGAGATTTTCTGGGGATTCCGGGCGGAATGAGAAATCCCTGGAAAAACAAATAAAAATACATTAATAAAGGCGTCCCGAGAGATTTATATATTTTATATATATATATATTTTAAAGGAACCGGTGAGGATTTGGCGGCGAAATGACTCAAAAGAGGGGCAAAAAAAAGGCACGGAAAGAGGAAATAATCGTAAAAAAAGAGGAAACGATCGTAAAAACATGGAAACAATCGTCAAAAAATGGGAAACAATCCAAAAAAAAGGAGCCCGAGGAAGTTTTTTGTTTTTTTTTTTTTTCCTCCTCCAATCCTTCGCTCAACTCCAGGTTGGAATTTGTGCAAAAAAAAAAAAACCTCAACAAAAAACTAAAAACCGAAGAAAAAGAGGAAAAAATCCGAAACCAACGCCGGGAATGAGAAGCCAAGAGCGGAGCCGGGCAGCAGGAGGTGGGAAAAGGCAGAATTCCCCCCAAAAAATCGGGATAAACTTCAAAAAACCAGGAATGGAGGCGAGAAAATCCCGGGATTTTCCATGGAGAAGGAGCAGCAGGAAGGGGGCGGTGGAAATTCCGATTTTTTCCCAGGTTTTTCTCTCCTTTGAGGAAGAACCGGCGGCAATAAATTCTGGGAAAAGAGAAAAAAAAATTTAAAAAAAAAAAAAAAAAAAGTGCCAGGAATGTAAACTTTGGAGAGTTGGAGGAGGAGCTGGAGGTTCCCGAGTGTCCTAAAAATATCTCAGGGATTTAAAAAAAAAAGCTTTTATTTTTGAATTTTGGGTGGTTTTTTTTTTTTTTTTTTTTGTTCAGGAGGAAAAAGGAGAAGATTGGGAAGTGGAGGGTGGGAATAAAGGGGGGAAAGGGGAGAAAAAGGGAGAAATAAAAGGGAAAAAGGGGGGAAAAGGGAAGAAAAAGGGGGAAAAAAGGAAAATAAGGCAAGAAAAATGGAATAAAGGAAAATAAAGAAAAAGAAAAGGAGAGAAAAGAAAGAAAGAGAAAGGGAAAAGGAAAAGGAGGGAAAAAGGAAAAGAAAAGGGTAAAGAAAAAGAAAAAAAAAGGGGGAAAAAAGGGAGAAAAAATCCCTAATTTTTATTTCAATTATTTCCCTATTTAAAGCAACTCCCCTCGCAGGAAACACCCCCTGAAACTAACGCAAATAGTTCAAAATATTTTCTAAAAAAAATTTTAAAAAATCCCAAATCAATAAATACTTTAAATAAGACGATAAATAATTTAAAGAAAGCAATAAATAACTTTTTATAAAATAACCTTTAGAAGCCAGGGGGAGCGGCAGGAGGGGCGCAGTTCCGCGGAGCACCGCTAGGTGCCGCTGCAGCCCCGCCCCGCGCGGGGAGGGAAAAGGGGAAAGGAGAAAGGAAAAAAATCCTAAAAAAATAATAAAAAAGAGGAAAGATTTAAAAAAAAAAAAACCAAAAACCCAACACCCAACCCCGGGGTCAGGGATTTGAGGAGCTGCCGCCGCCCCCTGCACGTGACGCCCCCGGAAAAAATAAAAATCCCAGCTTTTTGGCAGAGACGAAGGGGAGGGGGGGCTGGGAAAAAAAATTATATATATATAAAAATATATATAATATAATATCCCAGGAATCGGATCCGGGAAATTCCTCTTCTGGCTTATTTAATTTTTAAAATTTTTTAAAGATATAGATCTAAAAAATTTTAATCCTTAATTTTTTATTTGGGGTTTTTTTTTTTTTTTTTTTTTTAATTTTTTAATTTCCGCTTCCTCCTCCCCGCTCGCCCTCGGGTGAAGGAGGGAATTTAAAGGATCGGGAATTAAAGAGGATTTGGGAAAAGGGAAAGGGGGAAAAAATGAGAGGGAAAGGAGGAAAAATGGAAGAGTAGGAGAAAAAAGAGAGGAGAAATGGAGGAGAGGGAAAAAGGAGGAAAAAAATAAGGAAAAAGGAGTGGGGAAAGGGGAGGGAAAAGAGGAGAAAGGGGAAAAAAAGGGGGAGAAAAAAGAGGAAAAAAGAGATTGAAAATAGAGGAAAAATCAGATAAAAGAGAGGAGAAAAAGAGATTTAAAAATAAAGGGGAAAGGAGTTAAAAGGAAGAAAAGGAGCTAAAAAAGAGGGGGAAAGGAGATTAAAAAGAGACGGAAAAGGAGCTAAAGGAGCGGAAAAAAGGGGATTTTAAAAGGGGGAAGAAGGAGATAAAGAGGGAAAGGAAAAGGAGATTTAAAAAGCGGGGAAAGGAGATTGGAAAGAGGAAACAGGGGGATAAAAAAGAGGGGAAAAGAGCTTGAAAAGAAAGGAAAAAGGAGCTAAGAAAGCGGGAAGAAGGAGCTTAAAAGAGAAGAAAAGCGGTGACAAGACAAAAAAAAAAAAAAAAAGAAAAAAAAGAAGAAGAAAAAAAAGCAACGCTAGGAAAATCTCCCTTCCTCCCTCCCCTCTTTAAAAAAAAATTCATTTTTAAGATTTTTTTTTTTCCCCCTCCCAGTTGGAGCCGAGCTTTTCCATGAGAACCCCGAATTCCCGCTATGGAAATCCTGGAATTGCGGGGCCGCCAGCTCGGCACCCCGCACCCTCCTCCTCCTCCTCCTCCTCCTCCTCGTCCTCCTCCTCCTCCTCGTCCTCCTCCTGCTCCTCCTCGTCCCCGGCTGCCCCGGGCCGCGCCGCGGGCGGGGAAGAGCCGCAAAAGCCCCGAGATCCCGGGATTTTGGACGCGGCGCCGGAGCAGCGCGGCCGGAGCTCGGCGGGGCCGGAGCAGCGCGGCCGGAGCTCGGCGGGGCCGGAGCTCGGCGGGGCCGGAGCTCGGCGGGGCCGGAGCTCGGCGGGGCCGGAGCAGCGCGGCCGGAGCTCGGCGGGGCCGGAGCTCGGAGGGGCCGGAGCTCGGCGGGGCCGGAGCTCGGAGGGGCCGGAGCTCGGAGGGGCCGGAGCTCGGCGGGGCCGGAGCTCGGCGGGGCCGGAGCAGCGCGGCCGGAGCTCGGCGGGGCCGGAGCAGCGCGGCCGGAGCTCGGCGGGGCCGGAGCTCGGCGGGGCCGGAGCGCGGCGGGGCCGGAGCTCGGCGGGGCCGGAGCTCGGAGGGGCCGGAGCTCGGAGGGGCCGGAGCTCGGCGGGGCCGGAGCAGCGCGGCCGGAGCTCGGCGCGGCCCCGATTTACCCCCGGATGTCCAAACTGCACCCGAGCCATGGTAAAAACCCCCAAATCCTTCCCCTTCCTCCCCTCTGCGGCCGGGGAATTCCTTTTCCTTCCTTTTCCCCTTTTCTCCCCTTCTTTTCCGCGGTTTTTGCTTGATTTCCAAGCGATTTTTCGGGTATATTTTTCCAATTTTCCCCCCCGGTTCTTTCCAGGTTTCCCCCCTCATTCCCCTTTTTCCTCTCTTCTCCCTTTTATTTCTCCTTTCTTCCCCGTTTTTTTTTCCCATTTTTTTCCCCTTTTTCCCCGGCCTCTTCCCCTTTCTTAAAAATTTCCCCATTTTTTTCCCCCTTTCCCCTCTTTTTCTCCCCTTTTCTTCTCTTTTTCTTCCCCCTTTTTTCCCGTTTTTTCCAGGCCAAGCGGGGCAAACCACAATGATAATAAAATAAAATAATAATTAAAAATTTAAAAAAAAAAAAAAAGAAGAAGAAGAAGAGGGAAACACCAAGAGGGAAAAAAAAAAAAAGCCAAAAAAGAAAAAAAAAACCCAACCCCGAGGTCGTAAATTTTACGAGCGAGCATCAATTGCTCGTAAAAACGTCCGCAGAAAAGCTCCGGGGCTGTAGAATCCCGAATTTATGGCGCCCTAATTGGATCACGGCAACAAAACGCGGATAAAAGGAGAAATTCCCTTTTTTTTTTTAGAAAATTCGGGTTAAAAATAACCCCGAGGTGGAGAATAAAAGAAATAAAAAATAAGAATAGCCCCGGGGATTTTTTTCTTTTTTTTTTCCTTTTGAGGGGGAAGAGGAAAGGAAAAGTGGGGAGGAAAAATTGATTTAAAAATTGGGATTTTTCCCAGGGAAAATGGGAATTTTTAATTTTATTTTTTTTTCCCCCAGGGAAATGGGAATTCTCGCGGCTCATCTGCATTTGTTTGATGTGGGGTTTTATTTGGGGTTTTATTCGGGTTTTATTTGGGTTTTATTCGGGTTTTATTTGGGTTTTATTTGGGGTTTTATTGGGGTTTTATTTGGGGTTTTATTTGGGTTTTATTTGGGTTTTATTTGGGTTTTATTTGGGTTTTATTTGGGTTTTATTTGGGTTTTATTTGGGGTTTTATTCGGGTTTTATTCGGGTTTTATTTGGGTTTTATTTGGGTTTTATTTGGGTTTTATTTGGGTTTTATTTGGGGTTTATTTGGGTTTTATTCGGGTTTTATTTGGGTTTTATTTGGGTTTTATTTGGGGTTTTATCCCGGGAGGAATTTGGGGTGGGGGAGTTTGGGGATGAAGAATTCCAGGCTCCTCCTCGCCCTAAACCTAAAACCAGGAAAATCCTGTAAACCCCGACTTTTGTAACTTTATTATTATTATTATTTTTAATAAATACCAATAAAAATCAATTTAAACCTCCCTATTTTATTTTCCTTCCGCTTTTCCTTTCGCTGTTCCCGTTCTCTTTTTGTAACCGCTTCGCTCGGAGGGGAGAAGAAACCAATAAAAATCAATTGAAATCCCCCGATTTATTTCTATTTATATATATTTTTTATTGCTTTTTCCTTCTCTGTTCCAGTTTTTGGAGGGGGTATAAACTCTATTTTTTTTAGAAATTTTTGTTTGTTTGTTTTGCTTTTCCCCCTTCATTGCTACTTTTATTTATTTGTGGCGGGGGTATAAAAACTTATTTTATTTTATTTTATTTTTATTTTTATTTTACTTTATTTTATTTTATTTTATTTTATTTTTATTTTATTTTATTTTACTCTATTTTACTTTATTTTATTTTATTTTATTTTTATTGCGATTTTCCCTTTTCATATTTATATTTTGGGGGCTCTAAATTATTTTTTTTTTTCCCCCCGCTTGGTGGCTATTTTAATTTATTTTTTTTGATTTTTTTCTATTAAAAGAGGAAGGATGGGGTAAATATATATATATATATATATATTTCCGCTTGGTGGCTATTTTAATTTAATTTTTTTTAAAATTTTTTTCTTTTAAAAGAGGAAGGGTGGGGTAAAATATTTTTTTTTTTTTTCCCTCGCTTGGTGGCTATTTTAATTTAATTTTTTTTCTTTTAAAAGAGGAAGGGTGAGGTAAAAAAAAAGATCTATATATCTATATATAATTTCCGCCCTGCAGCCAGGGCCGGGAAACGCTCCCGCAGGAGCGGCACGAGCGGCAGTTAGAGAGGGAATTTCATTTGGGCCGCTGCCGGAGCGAGAGAAAACCCAGAACCTGCTTCCAGAACCTGCGTCCGGAACCAGAACCTGCCTCCAGAACCTGCGTCCGGAACCTGCGTCCGGAACCAGAACCTGCTTCCAGAACCAGAACCTGCTTCCAGAACCTGCTTCCAGAACCAGAACCTGCTTCCAGAACCTGCTTCCAGAACCAGAACCTGCGTCCGGAACCAAAACCTGCCTCCAGAACCTGCTTCCAGAACCAGAACCTGCTTCCAGAACCAGAACCTGCTTCCAGAACCTGCTTCCAGAACCAGAACCTGCTTCCAGAACCAGAACCTGCTTCCAGAACCAGAACCTGCGTCCGGAACCAGAACCTGCTTCCAGAACCAGAACCTGCTTCCAGAACCAGAACCTGCCTCCAGAACCTGCTTCCAGAACCAGAACCTGCTTCCAGAACCAGAACCTGCGTCCGGAACCAAAACCTGCCTCCAGAACCAGAACCTGCTTCCAGAACCTGCTTCCAGAACCAGAACCTGCGTCCGGAACCAGAACCTGCGTCCGGAACCAGAACCTGCTTCCAGAACCAGAACCTGCTTCCAGAACCAGAACCTGCTTCCAGAACCTGCTTCCAGAACCAGAACCTGCTTCCAGAACCAGAACCTGCTTCCAGAACCTGCTTCCAGAACCAGAACCTGCTTCCAGAACCAGAACCTGCTTCCAGAACCTGCTTCCAGAACCTGCGTCCGGAACCAGAACCTGCTTCCAGAACCAGAACCTGCTTCCAGAACCTGCCTCCAGAACCAGAACCTGCTTCCAGAACCTGCTTCCAGAACCAGAACCTGCCTCCAGAACCAGAACCTGCTTCCAGAACCAGAACCTGCTTCCAGAACCAGAACCTGCTTCCAGAACCTGCCTCCAGAACCAGAACCTGCTTCCAGAACCAAAACCTGCTTCCAGAACCAGAACCTGCCTCCAGAACCAGAACCTGCTTCCAGAACCTGCGTCCAGAACCAGAACCTGCTTCCAGAACCAGAACCTGCCTCCAGAACCAAAACCTGCCTCCAGAACCAGAACCTGCTTCCAGAACCAAAACCTGCCTCCAGAACCAGAACCTGCTTCCAGAACCAGAACCTGCGTCCGGAACCTGCTTCCAGAACCAAAACCTGCCTCCAGAACCAGAACCTGCCTCCAGAACCAAAACCTGCTTCCAGAACCAGAACCTGCTTCCAGAACCTGCTTCCAGAACCTGCTTCCAGAACCAGAACCTGCTTCCAGAACCAGAACCTGCTTCCAGAACCAGAACCTGCCTCCAGAACCAGAACCTGCTTCCAGAACCTGCTTCCAGAACCAGAACCTGCTTCCAGAACCAGAACCTGCTTCCAGAACCAGAACCTGCCTCCAGAACCAGAACCTGCCTCCAGAACCAGAACCTGCTTCCAGAACCGCCGCACGAAGTGGAAGAGAGACTCCGAGAGGAAAAACCGGGAGCGGCTTTGGGGGAAACCCGGGAGGGGTGGGAGGGATCCCGCGGGGGGCGTTCATTTAGAGATTTGTACATTTAATTAAAAAAGAACAAAAAAAAATTAAAATTTAAAAATTTTTTTTTGAATTTTTAATTTTTTAAAAATTTTTAAAAATTTTTTAAAATTTTTTAACATTTTTTAGACATTTTAAAACATTTTTAATATTTTTTTCCTTTTTTAAAACTTTCCTTTTGCGATTTAAAAACATTTTTTAACTGTTTCCCCCCCTTTTTTTACATTTAAAACCCATCTTTATACCATTTTCCATTATTTTTCAAATTTTTCAGCTTTTTAAAACATTTTCCCCTTCTTAAAACATTTTCCCCTTCTAAAAACATTTTCCCCTTCTAAAACATTTCCCCTTTTTTAAAACGTGTTTTATATTTTTAAATATTTTTTTACCCCTTACTTTTTTTTTTTTACATTTTAAGAAATTAAAAAAAAAATTAAACTTAAATAATAAAAAAAAATTGGTCACTTTTTACTTTTTTTAAAAAAAATTTTACCTTTTTAAAGCATTTTTTCACATTTTAAATATAATTTCAAATTACTTGTAGCGATTTTTAATGGTTTCTGAATTATTTAAAATTTGTTGTTGTTGTTCTTTTCCTATCAGCTTTATAATTTCCATTAGGTTTTACTATTTTAAAACAAAAATTATTATTTTTAAAGCCAACTGCGGTTTGGGGGAGGAAAGAGCAGAGAAAAACCCCAAATATTTTGGGGAAAACGCCTAAAACCCCAAATTTTTGTGGACAAAACAGCAAAGAAACCAAAATATTGGGGGAAATCACCTAAAAAACCGAAATATTGGGGGAAAATCGCCTAAAAATCAAATTATGGGGGAAAAGCTCCGAAGTATCCGGGGGGAAAATCGCCTCAAAATAAAAATATGGTGAAAAAACCGCCTCAAAAATCAAAATATTGGGAGAAATCCTCAAAACCCCTGTGCCGCCCGGAAAAACCGCGATATTCCCTGGAGAAAAAAAAGGTGGAAAAAGCTGGGAAAAAGGGAAATAAAGTGGAAAAAATGAAATTTTGGGGGGGAATCCGCACCTCCGCAATCGCCGCCTCCGTCCCAAAAGGACAAAACTCCCAAAAAACCCAAAACCCGCTCGGTTGGAAGGAAATTTTAGCGGATTTTATGAATTTTAGGAATTATTAATGGATTAATCCCAAGGAATTCCGGGGCGGGGCAGCGGGGGAGGGGCGGAGTCGCCGTTTTTTGGGGTGAATTCTCCCCAAATTTGGGAATTCCTGGGGATTTTCTGGGATTTCTTTGTCGCGTCCTTCCCGTGGATTTGCTCCGAACGCTGAAAATTCTCCGTTAAAATAATAATAATAATAATAATAATAATAAAGCGGCCCAAAAGCTCCAAAATTGTCGCTTAAAAAAAAGAAAAAAATCTAAGTTCGGGTTAATTTTGGAGGTCAAAAATTGCGAATTTTGGTGACGTGGGATAAACAGGGAAACAGCCCCCAAAATTCCTGCGTATTCCTGGGGATTTAGGGAAAACCTGGATTTATTTTTTATATTCTGGGGGGTTGTTAAATTTTTTTAAAACGAGGATTTCGGCGAGATTTAATCCTTTTAAAGCTTTTCCTGCTTCCCAGAGAATGGGAAAAGGTGGAGGAAAAAAAAAAAAAAGGCTGCAAAAAAAGGTGAAACATGGAAAAAAAAATGGGAAAAGGGTGGAAATGGTTGTAAATGGGAAAAAATGGTGGAAAAGGAGTGGAAAAAAGGTGGGAAATGGTGAACAAAAGGTTGGAAAAAAGGTGAAAATGGTGGAAAAGGTGATGAAAAAAGGTGGAAAAGGGGACGAAAAAATGTGGAAAAGGTGATAAAAAAGGTGGAAAATGGTTCAGAAGGGTGGGGAAAGGGCGGAAAATGATAAAAAAAAACCCTGGAAAATGAATTTTAATGGGGTGAGGAACTGGGCGGGGCTGGGACGCTCCGGGCTGGATATTTGGGTTCATTTCGGGGAAAATCTGGATTTATTTTTCCTCTCCGGGCCTCAATCCCCCAATCCCCCCCCGGGATTCACGTAAGGGGCCAATCCCATTTTTCCCTCCCTTTTTTCCCCCATTTTTTCCCCATTTTCTCCTCATTTTTCCTGATTTTCCCGCGGTTTGTTGTTTTTTTTGTTGTTTTTCCCACGCTGC